>JAGFMF010011697.1:1162487-1191824 GCA_019455555.1 Galemys pyrenaicus
GAATAATATATTTAAAGTTCTGTGGGGGGGGGGGGGGAGGAAGGCCAACTAGGAATATTTTATCCAACAAAGTTGTTATTCCGAAATGAAAGCAAGAGAAAGACTTTTCTAAAGAGACAAGAGCTGAAGTTCATTACAATTTGATCTATCTTAAATAAATGCTGAAAGGAGTTCTTCAAGTTGAGATGAAAAGGATACTATTATTAGTAATATTAAGATATGAAAATATAAGACATACTGGGAAAGGTAACTATAAAGTTAATTTAACAGTAATCTGACAGTTGTTAATTTTAGTATAAAAGTTTAATGAATGAAAATAATAAAAATAAAAACAGTTACAATGATTTGTTAATGGATGCATAGTAAAAACCATATAGTGATATCAGAAGCATAATGCATGAGGAAGGCTTAGGGTAGAATTTTTGTTCTGGATTGAAGCTAAATTATAATAGCTTAAAATAGACTGTTATATGTATAAGATGTTTTATTAAAAAAAAATCTCCACAGTTGCCACAAAGCGAAACCTACAGCAGATACACAAAAGAATTAAATAGTAGGGAATCAAACAATACCCTTACAGAAAATCAACAACTTACACAGGAAGAAAGGAACCCATTATAAAACATCCAGAAAAATAATAGGATGATACAATGAAGTCCTTAGATGGATTTAATTCTCTAGTCAAAAAGTACAGTATGGCTAAAAGATTTTAAAAACAAGATACAAATTCATGCTGCTTTTAAGACTCACTTCAGCTTTAAGAACACACATAGGTCTGAAGCGAATGGGTGAAAAAACATTTAATGCAAATGCAAACAAAAAGAAAGCAGGAAAATGTATCAGAAAAATATTTTAAATAAAAAAACTATAACAAGCAAGAAAAAGGGTCATATTATCATAAAAGGGGAAATTTGTCAAGAAGATACAGTGGAAATAAGCTTCAGGTTGAAGCTGAGGAGGCCAGATATGACTGTAGGAGTTGTCCCTCTTCCCCATCCTCATTCTCCATGGTGTGCAGAATCAGTAGAGCAGGCTTTCATGTCCCTATCCCTTCAGGACTCTGGGGCACAGTGCCTGGGCTTTTTAAGAGGATAAGGATGGAGTCTGCCTCTGGAAAGAGCATATTCTGGACAGGCCCCTAATCTCAGCAGGACAGTATGATCTGTGACAGATGTTGCCAGGAAGGAGCCCAGGCTACAAGACTCCACCACTGCCTGGCCCCACTGAATCTGCATTTTTCTCTGCCCTTAACTGGACATTGGAATACTGCTCTCTGCTATGTATGCCATAACCCAAGGATAAACAGGAGAAAAAATTAAATAAAGGATTAAAAATTAAATTAAAAAAACAGCAATAGTAGAGAAATTTAATATTCCACTTTCAACAATGGAGAGATCATCTAAGACAAAAAACAAATAAGGAACCATTAGACTTAAACTACACTTTACATCAAATGGACTTACTAGCTGTATGGACAATATTCTATCCAACAGCAGCAGATTCTACCTTTTTCCCCAATACTTGTGAAAAATTCTCCAAGATAGATCATGTTAGGCCATAAAACAAGTATTTACATGTTTAAGAGAACTGGAATCATATGAAGTATTTTTACCAACTACAATGGTATGAAACTAGAAATAACGAGAAAACCTGCAAAATTCACAAAAATGTAAAAAATAAACAAGATATTTTGGAACAACAGGAATTCTGGAAAAACAATTCCTTTTTGATTTAAAAAAGGAATCAAAACCTATCTTTTAAAAATGAAAATGAAAATACAATATACAAAGATGCATGATATGTAGCAAAACAACCAAAGGTAAGTTTATAGTGATAAATGCCTACAATAAGAAAGAGGAAGATTTCAAAAAACCTGACTTTACACCTCAAGATACTTGAAAAAGAGGAATAAAGTAGGCCCAGAGTTAGCAGAAGGGAGAAAATAACAAAGATCAGAGAAGAGATAAATAAAACAAGAATAGAAAAAGTCAGTAAAACTAAGAGTTGGTTTTTTAAAAAACTGAATTGGAAAACCTTTAGATATAAAAAATAGGATACTCAAAATCAGAAATGAAGGTTAAGAGATTACAACTCATCAAAATACAAATAACACTGGGACTGTTGTGGGTAATTAAATGCCAAATAATTTAGTAACCTACAAGATGAATAAATTTCTAGAAACTTAAAGCCTATCAAAATTGAATTATGAAAAAACAGAATTATTGAACAGACAAATCACACATAAGGAGATTGATACATAAGGAATCAGTAATCAAAAATGTCCCAACAAAGAAAAGCCTAAAACCAGAGGACTTAACTGGAAAATTCTACAAAACATTTACAGAATAATTCATACCAAATCATTCTCAAACGCTTCCCAAAAAATGAAAGAGCACGAAACTTGTTTTACAAAGCAAGAATTTTCCTTATACCAAAGATAAACAAGGACACTGCAAGAAACTATAGACTAATATCTTGGATGACTGAAGATCCAAAAATAGTCAATAAAATACTAGAAAAATTAATAGCACATTTAAAGGTTCACACACCTTGATCAAGAAAAATCTTTCTATGCAAGGATAGTTCAACATATACAAATAAATCACTTTACTATCTCACGTTAGCAGAATGAAAGATAAAAATTACATGATCTTTAATAGACACTGGAAATGCATTTGACAGAATGTTTTGACAAAACTTTTCATGACATTATTGTGAGCATCCTTTCACAATAATGAATCGGATACTCCTCAACATAATAAAGGTTGTATGTGACAAATTCACAAATTAAAAACATATCATTAGTGAGAAGTTGAAATCTTGTCCTCTGAAATCAGAAAAAAGATGAAGTCAGCCAGTCTCACCACTCTTATTCAGAAGAGTACTGGAAGTCCTAGCCAGAGCAACTAGGCAAAAAAAGAAGTAAAAGGTACCCAAAATCAGAAAGTCAAAAGTAAAACAGTCTTTGCGTGCAGATAATATGATCTTATATATAGACAAGCCTAAAGAACACACCAATAAAACTTTATAATAAACAAATTCAGTAAAGTTACAGGATACAACATACAAAAAGTAGTTGCACTAATTATAAACAATAAATTAAAAGATAAATTGATATGAAATAAATTAATATGAAAAATAAAGCAAAAAATGCAAAGACATTCTTTATTAAAACAGAAATACAACTTAAATCTTATATGGAATCACAAAAGAGCCTTAATACTCAAAGCAATCCTGATAAAGAACAACAAAGCTACTGGCATGACACTTCCTGACTTCAAACTCTTAAAAGCTATAGTAATAAAAACAGTATGGTGCTGGCATAAAAACAGACAAACCAACAAAACAAAATCAAAAACACAAAATAAACCCTTGCATATATAGTCAACTAATATTTGACAAGGGAGCCAAGAATACTCAGTGGTAAAAAGACATTCTTTTCAAAAAATGGTACTGGATAAGAATTAAATCTTATGCTACTCACAAAACACAGAGTGGAATGATAATTATTAAGGTTTGGGTGGTGGGAGAAATCAGGAGATATTGGTCAACGAGTTCAAACTTTCAGTTAGATGATGAGTAGGTTCCTTGAATCTAATGTACAGCATAATGGCTACAGTTAACAATATCATATTACCTATACCAAGTCCTCACTTAAGGTCACTGATAGTTTTTTAGAAAATACAACTTCAAAGAAAAAACATGTAAGAAAATAGCAGTTAAGTTAATGGCATAATTCTGGTCACAAAACATCACCAAATTTCTAAATAAAGACCTAAAACACTTCTAATTATTAAATAATAATGTGTACAATAAAAGCTGAAAGGTCCCTAGAATAGATTTGGCTTGCTCACAGTGTTATTCATTGAAGGAAAATTGAACTCAGACATTTTTGGGGGGGGATGCCAACAGAATCTGAGTGTTTCTTTTTTGGAAAAGTTCTTCCAGTATCTTGCCTCAACAATATATATGCCAGATTATCAACATCCTGTGCGACAGAAAAGACTGAACGTCTCAAATTTCACATGCAAAATTTTCATCTAATATTTCCAATTTCAACTTCTGCCTTTTACTAATTCATGTTATTCTCGGTCCTGGTATTCTTATTTTACCATTGTACCCTCTGCAGAAAACATGTTTTCATCTGTCACAGCAGGCAGCTATATGTTAAGAAGGATAGGATATTGGAAATGAACAATTTCTTAAATAGATAATAAAATCAGTTCCTCATGACTATAGATCTGAGGCATCCAAGAGGAAGAGGGAGGAAGAAAAGGAGAGATAAGAATGATGGTGGGGTGGGGGGGGGAGGGAGGAGCAGTGGAAGGGGAAGTGGGAGCACAAAGGACTATAGTAATGAACTTAGGTGCTTTGGTGATAGAAAAGCTACAATGCCCACACCTGAGGGAGAAATTCTACACTGTCAAAATATTAACAAAAATATAAAACAATGGTACTTCATTTTAAAAAAATTAAGTATATAATTGGAAAATATATAATTCTGCAATTATAAACCCCATTTTTACTCCCACTTTTACAGGTACCCAGTTTTTCCAATTCTTTAGTACTATGAGAGCCTACGAAGTAAGGGCTTCTGATTTTCCCCACTACCAACTTATAATTGAGCTTTCTTAAGTCTCCTAAGTTCATTCATGCATCTGTTTTACAGCTTCCAATTTTTTTTTTTTTTAGATAATGTAGGTTTACAATGTCATTTGTATTTTAGAAGCATAAGGGAACCCCTTTAGCAGTTATTACCATAGTGAATTTACCACCAAAGCACCCACAACCCATCACCATTGTTCACTATGCTCTCTTACCACTTTGTTCTTGCCCCTTCCCTCCTCCTTTGGATCCCTCAGTTCTGTAGTCTGCTTCATTCATTTTTAAGTTTATCTTTATATGACCCTTAGTTTAGTTTTTCTATGTTTCATTACCGGTACTTGATTGTCTCCTTCTGACTTATTTTACTTATCATAATCCCTTCCAACTCCATCCAAGTTGCCACAAATGACACAAGTGTCTTTTTGATCACTGAGTAGTATTTTATATCTACTTTCCATTTTCTTCACCCTTGTGAGTTTATTTAAAAATCTTCTTATTTTCCTTTTAGAAGGGCTTTGGGAAGGACATGAGCTATCAATTTGCATTTAATTTACCCAAGTCCTTTTCACTTTTTAAAAATGTTTTTGCTATATTTCAAAAATGGGTAGAAGATTCAGAAAACAAGAAATTAAATTTGGATATGGAAGCTGTACCATTCTAAATCTAGCTTTCTAAAAGCTCCCTTTTTTTATAAGCTCTATTAAAAATGCAAGGATTAAAAAGCAAAAATTTTAAATCAATGGGTTATTTAATAAAACCAGTTAACTCATGTAACAAATACTGTGCAGAATTTTTTACAATAAGGTATGATTTATACCATGATTTTGAATGGGCAGATATTTTTAAATATTTTAGGATATTACCAAATAATCCTCTAAATTTCAATATATCCAATCAAAATATTTTTCTTTATGATCACAACTAAATTGAATTAATTCCTTCAACCTAATACAAATTCTTTACTTTCTGTGGAGCATGACTTTTATTAGCCACTATCATTAACTCACTGCCATATTTCAGATTATCTGGAAAACCTAAGTTCTTTTAGTTATCAATTCAACATGTTCTTGACAATAAAACACTTTAAAATCAGATGCATAAAGGATAAGAAAGTCAAGATATAATTCATATGCTATTTTAATTTTGAATAAAAAATTTCTTTCAACATGCTGATGAATAATATAAAATATCAGAGCTTTGAATAATAAATCTTTTTTTAAAATAATATAATTCAAATGTGAAAATTATTTTGTGTTCTTTCTATGCCAATCAAGAAATGATTAGTGAGAAAGAAAAAACTAGTTATAGTTTAATAATCTATTTCATGGTGCTAAATAATTAGTTCTTATCATAAACCTATTTTATTCCTAATAATTAAAATTCTCTCTGCTCAGTTGCTATGGTAGCACAGTTTCACTGAAAAATAAATTCCTCAAGTTCTGTCATGAAGGTTGCTGCCGACCTGAGGTCTATATTTTGAGAACAGGGAGAATAATATATAATTTTCCAGCTCATACTCGTCTAATCAATACTTGAATTACTTTCCAATCTACAGCAAGAGTTCTGCTCTCAGAGCTTTGGGGACTGAGGCTTTTTATTTGGCTTTCATTTCCTTACCCCTTTAATAAATGAAAACATTCTTGATAAGAACCATTTCAGCAGGGCTCACCTCAGGCAAATTGGCTCCAACTATAAATAGCAAAATCTGCCATCTGCCTTTCTATTCTTGTTCTGAATGCTGTGCTGGCATTGTGTTCACACTTCACTGGTGCCAGGCCTGATGCTGTATAGCCAGCAGCAAAGAAAATAATAGTGCAAGACAGAGATAATGAGGTGAAGAACAGAAATGGTACTACTATAATTAACTGCTGTTTTGATATTCGCCACAATAAAGCATACACAATAGTGTTGAGAGCCTAAAAGCCACATTTTGCCTGAGTCTCATAAATGGGTTTGAAATCAAACTACCACTTGAGCAAGTGACTTTACATCACTGAAAATTAATTAAAATGTAAAGAACCTCAGAGCAACGTACGTTAGTCATGTAAGCAAAGGGCTCCATGGTTGTACCTTGCTTTTATTCAGTTGGTTTTAATGTGTCATTTCTTTCTATGCTCACTGGCATTTTCGTGTTCTGCTATGAATGTTCAGTAATGAAAAAGTCCTTTTGCTGTATTTGATTTCCTCCCCACACTCTCAGTACTAAAACATGTAAGTTTTCATTTCATACACAGCTTCCATTATTTCTCTCAGGACATTTTGAATTCTCAGCAGCTATAAGATACAGACCTTTTTCAGTCATGCTATTGCATAAATCCAACCTATTTTAAATAGAGAGTGACTGTCAAGGTAATTATTTGTATATTACAACTGAAGAGAAATATACACAGGGAAACTCAAATTATATATACCCATAACATAAAACCCTGTTATTCCTATATTGGTAATTACTGATATCATTAACTTATTTGTAAAAACAATACCAAACTTGAGGAGGCACCATTTACTACTGGAGGAAGTGCTATTCGTTTGTAAATATATGATTGGTGTGCCCTGGAGCTGTGCAACCTGGCACTACCAAATGTATACTGAATGCCTAAGATGACAAGAGAACAGATATTATAATGGCTGTGGCTCTCAACCCTGCCAACACATCAGAAATACCTGGAGAACTATTTAAAAATACCCTTGCCTGAGCCTCATCCCAGATCAGTTAAATCAAAAATCTGAGGTGATGGAGTCTTGGCATTGTTTTGTTTTGTGTCTGGTTTTGGAGTGTTTCATTTGTTTTAATTTTGTAACTGTTTTGGAATTTCTTCAGGCAGTTATAATGTACAGTCAGGGTTAAAAACAATTGGCCTAATAATATCTGATACAAAATCATTCCAACTAAAAACAAATGATTTAAGCTTCTAAGACCCTAACAAAAAATTTGCCTAAAACTTTTTTTACCTAGTATTAACATTAAAAATATCAGTAACCACTTTCTGCTCCTCCCAGTTCAGCAAACAGCTACCTCTTCTCATGTAGTACCAGTCATGTTCCTGAGACACAACAGTGAACGAATTTGTCTGGATTGGGCACAGGGTCACCTGGGCTTCTTTTTAACTCTGGCAACACAGATATTTGTGGCATCAGTGACCCCTTCATTGATCTTCCCTACATAGTCTACATGATCCTTTATGATTCCACACACAGCAAGTTCAATTGCAGAGTCAAAGTTAAGAACAGGAAACTTGTCCTCAATGAAAAGATCATCTCTGTATTTCAGGAGTGCGACCTCACCAAAATTAAACAGGGGTGATGTTTGTACTAAATATGTTATAGAGTCCATAGGTGTGTCTTCACTGACTTGGAGAAGGCCAGGGCTCACTAGAAGAGTAGGGCCCTCTCTGCTGATGCCCCAATGTTTGTTATGGGCATAACCTATAGCAAGTATGACAACTCTTAATTGTCAGCAATATTTCCTATATCACTGACTATATGGCCTCCTTGGCTAAGGCCATCTAAGACAACTTTGGTATCATGGAAGGATTCATGACCATGGTCATACCATCACTGCCACCCAAAGACTGTAGATAGGACCTCTAGGAAGTTCTGGCATAATGGCAAATGGCTGCCCAGATAATAATCATCTCCACTTCACTGATGCTGCCAAGGCTGTGGGCAAGTTCTTCTGAGTTGACAGAGAAGCTAACTGACATGACTTTATTGCATACCCATCCACAAAGTATTGGCTACAGAATTGGCTTGCCACCTGGAGAAAGCTAGAAAATACAATAACAAGAAGCTGGTCAAGCAGGAGTCACAGGGCCCCCTCCTGGGCATCCAGGGATATACTGAGGAACAGATTGTCTCTAACAGTGACACTTCTCCACTTTCAATGCTGGGACAGGCATTGCCCTCAACCGACACCCTGTCAAGCTACTTTCTTGGTATGACAATGAATTTGGCTGATGAGGACTTTATGGTCCACATGGCCCAAAAGGGTGGTGGACCACATAGTCTCCAAGGAATAAGAGCCCCATAGACCACCAATCCCATCAAGAGCACGGAGAGGAAGAGACATGCCTTCAGTTGTTGAGTTCTTCCCCTACTCATCAAACTCACTAAGAATCTCTTGACCACATTACAGTTCTATCACAGAAGTCCTGAAGAAGAGGAGGGGCTTAGGGAACCCTAAGTTGTCATATACCATTTATAAAGTACATTGTACCCAGCATACGTAACTGAGTCTGTGTGGATACATACAAACATACATGCAATATTCTTAGTTAACAGGTATTGGGAAGCATAGTGTTGTGCTAATACAAAATAATATTTAAAAGAATGACCTTTTGTAAAAGCATTAAACAAAGGGAGTCAGATTACTGCAATCTAACATCAGACTATAAAATATTCCTTGGAGGTGGAATATTCTGTTTAGTGAAAGAAATAAAAATACTGCCATGAGTGGGGCACCACCTGGCAGAGTTTAATTTAACCAAACAGCATTTATAGTGAGGTAGCTGATTTTTTACTTCATTAACAAGGAAATAGAAGAGACAAAGTTCTGACTGATAGCCATTATGAATTTTGGATACAGACTGTTTAAAAGTTTATTTTCCTGAAAGTTGTATCACTGAATTTGAGGGATATCACTTATTCACTACAAATCTATAATTTTTTACCACCTATATCATCACTTTCCAAGAGATAATATCTGGTTGTCTTAGAAATAAAAACTGAGAATATATAAAAATTTTCGAAGATATAAAAATATTACAAAAGATGTCAACATTTCTCTCAGATTATTTTTGTATACTCAAAACTATTAAACCAAGTCCTGCTTCTACATTTCCCCTACAAAATATATTTGAAATGAAATAAGTATTTCCCATGAATGTTTAACTTGATGCAATTAAACCTATTTTAATATTATGTGTTAGATTACTACCCATAACATTCTACTAATGACAATAATGTTGAATCTTATTGCAATGTTATTCGTATCTATGTCTGAGCCCTTCTCCTTAGTAAAATTGCAAGGTCCTTACAAGGTTTATTTTTGGAATAATCTGTTAATTCTACATTTTACAGGAATTCTGAGGTAATAGTTGAATACAGAGCTATATTTATTATTATGTATTTCATAACATCTCTTAATGTTCACTGTTCATATACTTGGATTCCATTCGTAGTCCTGCACTTACTCAGGCTAGGCATCTAATCTTGTTAAGCCTGACTTTTCTCATTTGTAAAATGAAGGGAATTATAATACTTCATGGGATTGTTCTGAGTTAAGGTATACAACATTTAACACCGTGTCTGACACATAGTACACACTCAATAAACACCCATTATAGTTACTTCTTATGATTTAATCATGAAAACTGATCTAAATTTGGCCTTTGCATTAAGCTATAAACACTGTATTTAGGATGTTCTCCACATCAATATGGACAATTTGAATATTTTAGTCTTAATCTCTTTACTTTCATAATTATTCTATTAACAAGCAAATTTTTTGCATCTGAAAACTTGGAATTTAAAGACCATTATTCCTATTTTTGTTTAACAAAGATTTAGCAGATGTCCAAGAGATGTCTCTAGCTAATGTAAAGGTCAAAAATCATCTTATAACCCAGAGAATCAGGATGGAGGGCTAGCTACATTACTCTTTTAATTAAATTAACAACCAGAGTTATGCCTTTAACAGTATTATGAGCAATAACACTTTCTTTACTTAAATATGTGTCAGAGCACTTCACTATGCACAGAGTATGTCAATACACCCAGTCATAGGGAGGTGAAACACAGTTAAAAATTTAACACTTTTCTTAAGGAAATTTCAATTCAAGAAAAAATATGTAAATATGGTTGCAACAACAAACATGCAGAAACTAACAACAGATATGTTACTAATAACAGATGCATGCCATGTGTAGAAACTGTCTAATTTGCAAGTGAAACAAATCAATCTTCCAACTATAATACGTAAGAGCTCTCAAAAATATTAGACATATGAAGCAAAACTACAGATAAACAGGAAAAGAATAACCCTGTGAAGTTTAAGCAAGCTCTGAGGGAGAGTTTTCAGACATACATTATGAGCATGTATGTGTGCAAGTGTTGTGTGTGTACACACACATGCACATGCACACACAAATACTTTTCGAAGCTTCAACAGTTCATTCAAGTGCCTTGTGACTGATTTCAAGTGATCTTAGTAAAGGAGCAAATAACTTTAGTTTGTAATGGTAGTGGATATTACAGAGGAATTTGACTTCTTGGTATTTGTTCATTTCCCTAGACTATCTGTAATTAAGGGACTGTCTTCATAGGATTATTTTGAGATATAAGTGAAATAATCATGTTCAGTTTAGCACAACATTCAGCGATGCTTTTTTCAGTAGTGTTCAGTAAATAATGCATGAGTGTTGACAGTTCTGAATACCCTACTAGTCCATAAAGGTGACTAGTTTACAAAGATCATAAAGGTGACCCTTTGTTTTTCTTTTTTAAATAAAAAAATATTTTTTACAATATTTGCTTTCTTTTCTCAGTTGTAGTTCCCAAAGAATTTCCACAACTAATAAAGGTGACCCTTTGTAATAGGGCAATTCTGATAGAAGATGAGTTGCCTGACTGTGGGGTCCTCACCTGTGCACTTAAAAGGCACATTTAATAAAATTCAACCGTAGGCACAAAGAAAAAGATTAATAAAGGGTTTATTTACAGAAGAACAAAGAATGAGGAAATGTATAACTCAGGGAGAAGTTGTCGACAGAGATCAATTCATGAATTCATCCTACCAGTTCTGCTGGTAGGATGCTTAGCCAGAGAAGAACCAAGTGCCCCTCAGGGCCCACATGTTTGATTTTATACTAAACCTGGCTGCTTAACTCTACCCTCAGGTCCCAGCAATCCTCCCTTCGGTTATGATGATACTATGGGATTTGTAGTTCTTGGTATCTTGGATATTTTGGTCTGGAGTGGGGATGGAGTCCATAAAACCTATTTGTGGAGTTCATTCAGGACATCCTTTCCCCCAACACCTTCAGCTACATAAACCATTAGCACTTCCTAAACTTCAGCAGTCTTCTATTTCTACCCACTCCAATCTTCTACCATTACTATCATCCCAATAAATATGAAATGTTTTATATTCTGGACTCTAAACACAGAAACTCTCAATTCTCTTTCCTCTGATTGTTACCTGTAAATACTCATCTTAATCTCTGATTAATTCAAAATTCTTTCAACTTCATTTCCCTCTCTACTCAGTCCCAATGGCAACCATTTCAAATATATCATCAATAGGATCCTAAAATCTTTCTCTTGACTGAAAAGCTCGAGTGAAAACACCTGAGATCTCTCTTGTCACACAGTCTAGGATTTAAGATGGTCAATTTCTTGTCTGGCTATGGGTTTAAGAATAGAAGAGCGCCACTGAATTTGAATTTCCCTTTATAAAGGGAAAAATACTGGACAGCAAGGATGGAAAAATCCCACAGATGTAAATAACTGAAAACAGAAAATAGCAATTAGGACTTCCTAGAAATAGAACAATAGGTGGGCACATATGTTTGTGATTGAAGAGGGCAACAAAGAGTCTCAAATGTCAATCTGCAGGGTTCCCCAAGAACCTTTCAAGAACTCACAGGGTCAAAACTATTTTCATGCCAATGCTAAAATATTATTTCCCTTTTTAACTTTGTCTCCAGGATACAGTGGAGTTTTCCAAAGGCTACATGATGTGTGACAGTGCAACAAAGTAAATGAAGAGCAGATTCAGATTCTGTCTTACATTAAGCAAAATACAAAACATTTTTAAAATGTAAAACATCATCTTTTTCACAAAAATATTTTTCTTGGAAAATAGCTATTTTATATAAAAATGGCATGGTAATAAAACAGGCTTATTAATATTTTAAATAAATAAAAAATTTTAATATATCATTTTTTTTTCTGGTATGGTAAGTATAAATAGATAAAACCTATATAAGCAAAAAAAGGGAAATTCTCAATAATTTTTCAGTGTATAAGACAGTTCTGAGGTTGAAATATTTGCTTCAACAGACACATAAATTAGATTCTCAGGGTCTGAGCAGCAAATTTCGATCCAATCAAAAACCTGTCAGGAAAAACTTGTGATTAAAAAGAGCGGGGTACCTTGTGAAAACAAAAGGAAAAATCACCGTCTTGATCAAGAAACCAAGGTTAGCTAATAAAAAGAACCAGGAAACAAACCCACTCTGAACCTTTGAAGTTCCTGGGACTATATGTTCTATTTTCATACACAGAATTTGGTCAAGTGTGTATCTACTTAACAAATGATAAGTGAGAGTATAATGTTTAAACAAGCAAATATATTCAATGCACCATTTTTAAAATATCATCATACCATATAACTTAAGAGCAAATTACAAGAGTCTAGTTCCTGGCCTACAACTTCTACATTAACTCTTTAGACATCAGACTTCCAGAAGGAATAGACTACATATGGTTGCTGCTCTGCTTCCTTCCCATTTTTTGTTCCCTTAGAATCTGGCTTCTACTCCAATCTAAAATCCTAAACTTCTAAAGGTGGCAAATGAATTCCACCAACACAAAGATAATCATCTTCCTCCCCTTTTTCTTTTACTTAAAATATAGCATATGCATCAAGATTTAAAAACTATATAACACAAAACAGCCCATGATTCCTCTTTTCATAATTTTTCTTTCCAGAAGCAACTTTTCTCCCTCCTAGTAATAATTAGCAGTATACCTAAGTATCAATATACTTATGGATTTTATAAGAGTAGTCATTTCTTCATTTTACATTTTGCCTACAGACTCCTGCTCTGATAGAGGAATCTTCATCTTTAAATGATAGCAGTACTGTTATCACCTTTTACTTTTCAAGATTCTTTCTTCCTTTGATCTATATCACACAGCATATCATCTCACAATAAATCACAAAGCTTTACAAATGTATTCAGTTCATTCTGTTTGTTTAGTTGTATAATTTCTATATAAAAATGCTAGAAATAGAGTATTTTACTTTCTATTTTCACTTTAGAGAAATATTTTTATCTAAATAATTTTAGTACACCACTAGGAAAAATTCCAAATTAAGATAGACAGGAATAAGTTAAGTTTTTAAATTATTTTTTTGAGTAGTCAAAATGTACATAATATGTGTTAGCCAATACAATGATGATTTCCTAGAAAAGTGGTGATGGACAGTAGCTACTAGGCTTAAAGATTATTTCTTAAGTTAACAAATAATCTACCAAATATTCGACATTATATTTCAAACTAGATAAAAGTAAATAATACTGTAAAATGTTCAAAAATATTACTGAGGGATGATGTCCAATTACTGTTTTAAAAGGATTAATGAATAGTCTCTAGGTTTTATATAAAGGATTAAAATTTGAGTAAAGCATAGTTTGGTTAAATTATTAACAACTGCCATGAAGTCATCCATTAGGGCATAAGCATAACCCTCTATTTTAACAGTGCTGTGACAGAGATCATTCTCAAGAAGTGTGACTACCAGAGACTTAATTCAGCTGTATTATAACAATATCAATGAAATATGCAGACATGAAATAGAAAACTAGTAAATATATTCCTGTATAACATAACTATTCTGAATAACATGTGTTATATAGGTTCATGTTTAAACATTCCTTCTTCTCTGAAGCATAACGATTAAGTCTAAAGCAATGTCTTCAAACTTTTGGGCTCCAGAAAAGAGTACATTTAGCACCACAGTCACAGAAGCCCCCCACTACACTAGGTGAGCAGTACAGATCCAGATAACTAAACTTCTAATTTATCTGGATACCCCATTCTGAAATTTTGGCCTGCTACTCACATGCAAATTTAAAGAGGATTAGAGAAAGGCTGAAGGCCTACAATACAGCCATTACGTGGTGAAAACAGCTTTTAATATATGTGACATAATGAATTTCAGTTTCCCCTACTCTTCCAATAAGGATGTGGTAGAGCATAACTTGTAAATTCTAGTACAGTCTTAAGTACTGACTTCTAATATGTGTATTTATTCTTCTGTTCCTATTTTACAGTAAAATGAACTAAATACTTGCCACTATAGATTTTAGAAATTATACATTAATTGGAAAATATACAAGCAAAACAAGTTCGCTGGAAGCCAATAACTAGAGTAGAAGCAGCAAAAAGTGGTAACATCACCTAAAAATGATACCAATTATTTTCTATATGCATGAACAAAATACTAGGTCAGAAATGTGGTATCCCAAAAGATAAATCTTAGCTTCTCATAAGCACTGTGCAGTGAATAAATATGCAAAGAACTCTTTTGTTCTTACTAATTAGAATTACAATAGTTTTATTGTACATTGAAAACCTAAAATATACTTTACATCATTAAATGTGTAAAAGCAGCCATATGCTATTGAAAGGTCCACCAGGAAAGAGACTAACCAGCAGACTTGATATTTGAAAATCTAATCAAATGGCAGTAGCATGTTCAGTATACCTAAAATTAATCCTGTAGTCATAGGGAAAAAATCAAGTTTTTCTCTTAGGTAGAACTTATGACTTATTTTAGTTCCAGTGTTCTACATATGTGCTTTTAAACAGACTGGCATCATGAAGCCAGGACTTAAGGAACTGTATCTATAAACAGTAGGTGAACTGGATAGGATGTAAGAGGGGTGATATGAAGACCAAGATCAACAATTGCTATATTCCTGTCGAGATTTATGGACCTGACCTCACTAATAAGAATGAATGGAGGAGATAAATTTGATAATGATTATTTTATATAACTATAATGGACATGCCTTTGGTTGGATAGGAAATTTTTTTTAATTGTCAAAAGTAAAGTACCACAAGCTGACATAGTGAAAGCTATATGTAGTGCAGGTGGAAGGATTAGAGATAATAGTGACAGTTAACTTTGAAAACTTTTAGTTTGAGGTGTCACAACATTTCAATCATAGATAGCTAGGCAACAACTGGAAATACAGCTCTGGAGTCCATAGACTTGATGACTAGAAATATGTTTGACAACAATCAAAACAAAAAAGAAAAAGAAAACGAAACAAACAACAATAAAAAAAAACAAACAAGAGAAAACTAAAGGAAATGGGCAATCATAACCAAAAACAACCAAACAATCAAATAACAACTCAACAAGATCAAAAGATTAAAGATAAACCCAAGGGACCATGGGGGTGGGTGGAGGGAGGGGAGGACAAAGACGGTGATGAGGCGTAAAGAGCACAAGGGACTGAGGTGATGGTGCACGGGTGAAATGGTGGTGGGAACCCACTGAGGAAAACAAACGATGTCAAATACAATTAAATATAATAATAAAAAAAAGAAATATGTTTGGGAGTCATGCACAGAGTGTAATGGTAGAAATAAAGGACTTCTAAGAAATAGACTAGGGGTAAGAGAAGGAAGGACTTAAGAACTCACTGAAGGATGCCTACATTTAAGGTTTGGGAAAAGGGAGTAATAAATGAGAATTAAGAGGAGCATAAAAATCCAATAATCTCAATTTAGAGTACCATAATGTATTTTTTACATTGCTGAGAAAGGAGATGGGACTTGGGGGGGGGGGGTGAAAGTTGAAATAAAATAAAAGAGGCAAATGAATGCTTTCAATTTATAATCTCATAAGTTACTAAAGACACACAAATTCAGTGTAGACATATAACAGGTATTACCAATAGGGCTAGTTTTGAAAACAGAAATTTCTAGACTATGGTTCACTTTTTGGAATGTAAGGCATTAAACCTAAAGACAGAATATCTGGACGAAAGATTTTCATCATTTTCTCTTTAAGTCTTAATTACCTTTCTCTAACACTATCTAAGGCTAGCTATTTTTACTCAGAAATCTTCTAGCCAAAGATGCTCTAATTACCTTGCCCTGAATAACTGCTCATCCCTATTTATATAGTGCTCTGAACATTTAAAAATTTGACTGTAGCTTTTTAAAAAGCTATAATACTATAGCACTCCAATTTAATTAAATGCAAATGTGCATTTTTTTCATTCCTAGCATAGCAAAATAAATACAACTAAACAGGACTTGGATGTCATATAGAATTATATATCAGAAATGTGTATCAGAGTTCTAGTTCTTTGAAGTCAAATGATATGTTTAATATCGTTATTTCCAGGATGAGAAGAAAATAAGTTTTAAAACAAAAACATTTGCCACTTGTTAAAAGAGGACAATCCATGCAATATCCTAAGTCTAGGTGTATCTTACAGATGTATTACTATGAATAACTCTTCTGAGGGATGATATTGTAACAATTTTTTAGCACTCCCAGGAGAAAATTTCTGCCTCAAATAGAGAAAGGGATAGAATACACAATTTCAAATGATATGCCAATTCATTATATGTCATCTGATCGTAACCACTCTTTCTCTGGCCATGGTATCATTTAGGTAAAAAGCAATCAAGATTCTTCCAGAGAGAGTATCACAGAAGTGATGAAAAACTTTATTAAGAAGTAAGAAAATAATGCTGAGATTCAACAGCCAAGTAAACTGCATAATTGTTTTGGTTCAGAGAAAAAGCAAATAACTGTGAAACAGAACAAAATGAATTTACTAAATATGTGTGGAGGCATATTGAAAACCTGTTGTAGAAAACCACATTTAAAAAAAGATGTTCTCTGCCATTGTGGAAAACTTAGAAAAAAATAATAAATAGACAAGGATCTTGAGCTTTGTTTTACAGCAACATGCTGCTGGCATGATGTAAAAAGATATGGTTCCCCTTCAACACAGTGGAACAGCAGTCTTTGTTATCAATAGCGCAAACCATACATGTGTAATATCATGAAAAAGAAATGTTTTCAATCATAAATTATTTCTTTAGTATTTATAGATTTAAAGTTCTCTTGAAACACAATCATATTACCTCATGCTATTCATAGGCAGTGAAAATTCATTCACAATAAGACATACCTTTATTGGAAACCTAGCAAAGTACAAGACATTACATTACATTGTAGAGGATACAAAAGTGAATAAACTATGGTTTTCTGACTTATTAAAAAAAAACACTTCTATGTTCTAACTGGTGAATATAATATATATTAAAGATACTTTTATATAAAATATATAAATGTATATTCAATAAATAACATAATATTATATTAAAGATACTTAATAATAAAATTCAGTTAAATATTATTACCTAGGAAAAGGTTATAGTACTCACTGGTCCCCACCTCCCCAGGGGCACTCATCTGAATCACTCTGAACAATTCACTAGCCTGTGAATTATCAAGGGCATTTTAAGTCTCAATTATTTTCCCCCTCTTGTCTTTTCACTATTATCACCTCCACAAGAGGGTGCCATAATAGTAAATTAGTTCTGTTTTGGTTTTGTCCCTTTTTTATAGCTTCTTGCTAGCAACTACAGTAAAAAGAAGTCTCTGCAGGGAAGTTTTGAAATTACTGGTAATACTAAAGTTAAAAATGAAGGATCTTAGAGTATTAATTACCTACTACAGTTGCTCCCTAAACACAGAAAATAAAAATTGACAGAATAGGCTGTTAGAAGGTACTCATACTTTAAAGATTTATGCATTTTCTACAGTATTGATAATCTTTTAATTTGCTGAATTCTGCACATCTTCAGTGATAGGATAGAAGCATCAATATAAAACAGTAACAATACATCAACTAACATAATTCTGACATTTATCTTTCTTTTCACTTTTTTAAAATTTCAATTTTCAATAAAGCAATAAATACACCTGGCTTTAAAATACTGCTATTAGGCTTAAAAGAAAAGCACTGGCATTTTGTTCCACCCCCCTCACTTGATACTTGTTCCTCTGAGAAAATAATTTTTAACTCTTTCTTCCTGTATTTATATACATATTTTCAAATAACATGCACATTCTTCAACAAAATCCACTGTGTACTATAGGGACTAGCAGGGTATGCAGTTTGCAAATGTTACATTATGACCTGGTCAGTCTTTGAGAGTTCTCTGTTGTGCAATGATCAGTTTCCACTGGAAAGAATTTCTATACTCCTCATCTTTATATCCTAAAAAGATCTAATATACAATAAGAGCTCAAGTGAGTCAATCATATGAATAGAATTTTTGACACCTGAATTGAATGGTACATAAGCAGTAAAATGAAACAGTAAGAATGAACATAGTTCCACTTCCCAAGAATTCTGCCACAAACAAGTTACATTGACTAAATCACATAACCTCTCTGGACATCATTTTCACTTACGAAATAAGAGGTTTTGGCTAAATGATTCTGAAAATCCCTTCCTATTCCAAATATTATATAATAATAATAATTAATATATTCTATATTATAATATAATTTATATATGACATATATATAACAGATCAACTTAAGGAAGAGTCCTAGGAATAGATTTTTAAAACACAGAGAGAAGTCATTAAGGTGTACGTAACAAATGTCTCAGGATTGGTTTTCTCAGTTTAAGGATTACTGCCACTGGTGTGCTGCCTCTACTGTTAGTAGCAGCTACCATTTACCAAACTCCCAAGTGTGACAGGCACTATGTTGAACTATTTAAGTAAAATTTTATCACTTCAACTTCACAAGAATTCTGTAAGATAATCATTATCATCATGCTCAAGGAACCTGAGGCTAAGTGATAACATGCACAAAGTGACACTGGTTGAGACTGTTACTCAAAAGCCCATTACTAAAGAGCCATGCTTCTACTTACCTGTAAGTTGTCTAATTCTATATGAAATAAAATAACTTCACCACTTAGTAACCATCTAAGTATTGACCTCAACAAATAAGAACAATGATTCACATGGCACTTTTTCTATGTCCAAATATACTTCCAATGTTCTTCATTGTTCTAATTTGAAATTTTTTGACTATACAATCATCATTCTACTGTGCCTTTACTTTTTAAACTGTTAATTCATAGAAAATTATTCAGGTGCTTTAAACTTGAAACTGTGTTATGTAAGATTTCATAAAAAATATATGAACCATATTATAATCAAAGCCACTTCCTAGATCATAATGTATTACACTGATGATTGATCTTGCATAAAAGAAGTAATTGTTTCCTCTCTTCTCACTCTCCCCTCCCATTCTATTGTGCATGTTACATTGTGATATTTTACCCTTTTATAACAGTGAAAGAAAAGCAATTTTTGGTAAAAAACTACAACTTATTAATGAATAAAAAGCCTATTCCACTTGTAAGAACTAATTCCTAATATTATTGAAAAGGAATTTAGGATATAAAGAAGAACTCTGTTTAATACAAACCTCAGCACACTGCCAGCCAACTAAAACTGGCCAAGAGTTTATTCCTATGGGAAGATATTTTGAATTAATAAAACATACATATATCAATGAAAATGATTTTATCAAATTTATTTCATGGTCTGGTATTATGTGATAGATAAAAAAGTCAATTCATAACTTTTAGAGTAGGTAACTACAATAGTTACAATTAAAATTCTGTTTCACTTAAAATATGTTATTCCCACGAGTCAATAAATCTTACCTACAAATTAGATTTACTGGAGTCTACTCAGAAATAATGAAAAATTATTATTAAAATATTATTAAACATATTTGTTTCCAACAACTTACCAATTAATACATCTAACATTTGAATATAACATAATAATATGTAATTAATATTTAAGGAGGCATATACATAGTCTATAAAATATTTACATATAAATTCATAGATATTCTCATTCTTTTTCACTGAATCATAATCTCACTTGTTCAATTCCTTTATTTCAGTACAAAATATAAAATATAAATCACTGAGTTCAAAAAGTTATAGAAACTGGAAAGTCTAAATTATATTTTTTCTTGATATTATTTGGAACTTTAAAAGTATGGAATTAAATATAAACCTGGTTTTCTAAATATGATAAAAGTAATATCCATGAAATAAACAGGATCTTAAATTAAATCAAGCTCATAAGGTAGCATGCTTTCAGGTAGATACTTTAATAAATCACTGTACAGTTAATACCTCAGAGCAAGAAATCAGTAAGAAAAACCAATGTGAAGTCAGAATAACCTTCCTTTTAATATTAAAACATGTAACTCCAGACATTAATAGAGATACTAAACTATAGATGAAGCTATGCAGGTTTTTCAGTAGAGCAAGTCAATAGCCAAGCTGCACAGGATTCTTGGACTTTTTTGTTCAAATAATAAAACTGCTATTCTCCCTAAAAGCATTCTTCATTGAACTATCTGAGTAAGGAGGTGGGGGAGAACAGAGCAAGGGAATCTGTAAGAAGCCATCAAGGACAAAAGGACACAGAGTGGGAGGGACAGAGGAGCATAAGGAACAGGCTCAGAGAACCATAAATCAGGGTACCAGAAAGACTTTGGGCGATAATAGAAGGGCGTAAAACTCATACAACACAGAAAGACTAGAAAACCAAAGAGAACAAAGGGAGCAGTAGAAGAGGAAAAACAGGAAGACAAAGAATTTAGACAAAAAACAGTGGTGTTGTGAAGGAAAGGCTGAATGTTACTGGTTAACTTTATGATCACTGTCACTATCATCAATGCCCGCTGTCTCCTACAATTTATTTTCAGCCAACAAAAAGGTAGGGGATTATGAAGACACCGACCTAGGGCTCTTTCAAGCACTGAAAAGAATTTTTTCTGGTATGGCAGAAATTGTCTATATACCATCCTAAAACCTTTATACACCATTGTTTACACTGAAATTATGTACAGATTTTCAGATTACAAACTTTTGAGGAGATCTAGAATTTAGACAATAATATAACTTGTTTCTCTTAGAAAACCTCTCAGACTATGTTGTATAGACCAAATATATATATATATAATTTAAAATTCAGAGTTACAAATATTAAATTTTGACCCAGCAATTCTAATTCATCTATTAAGAAATTCCTGTTTGCAAAATGATGTATGGTCAGGGTTAGTCATTGTAGCACTATTTGTTATAGCATAAGATTAGGAAGTGAACATCCCATGAATCAGATAGTCTACTATAGTTGAGAAAAAAAATAAGATAGTTTTAAATGTACTGATAAGGAACTGTAGCAATGATAACATGTGGAAAAAAGCAAGGCATACAGAGTATAAAGTACATATCTTTTGTGCACATAGAACTAAATGACAAAGAGAAAGTGTAGGCCAACTGAGAGGGAAGAGGAGCTGGGAGGTTTATATAAAAGTATATCCTTTTGTGCTTTTTAAATTTTGTTACTATATATGTATTATACATTAGGAAAACAAATTATTTTTAAAAAATTCAGATCTGAGAAAATTACTCTTTGAGGCCGCATCTACCCTCACCCTGAAATAATGCAAGCCAATGATTTCACAGGCCCAAGGGGTAAGTCCTGGAAGAATAGCAACAAGGAATACATGGAACACAAATACATTTTTTAATAACGCCAAAAGAGCATATACAATGCAAGAGAAACTAAGCAAAATATCACTCTCTGACATACTTCCAATCCATGAATATATGAGACTGAAAGAAGGTAACTAAAACAATGAGATATCATGGAATACATCTCAGAGAGAGACCATTTGCCTCGAGCACTCACTCACTCACCAGCCTTACAAGTCTGGAAACTTGTAGCCTGGAGGGTCCCATAAGCTTTGGACAGTTAGCAGTTTCCAGAGGATAAGGGATGGAGTTAGGTAAACTATTCTAAAAGTTAAGCTAGTTCTCTATCAAAGGTGTTTTTCCTGAGAAATTAAGAATCCCTCAGGAGGCAGGGCATAGCAAAGATGTATCACACAAAACCCTCCTACGCCCAACACACAACCAAACCCTCTACCCACCTTGACTTATTTGCATATACATCAAAACCCTCTCCCCTTTTTCTTAGCTGTGGAAAGTACACAGGTAGCAGGTATTTCCTGTAGTTCATAGGAACCCAAATTCCTAGACTAAGGGAAGCCACAGTGAAGGAAGAGTGAGAACAAACATGTAAGAGAGAAGAAAAAAGGCTGTTTAAAATCATATTCTATAAGACCAACGATTTTGGCTGCTGGGAGTTCTTTCTACTGCCCAATTTAACATATCATTTTAACAATGAGAACCAAGGAATAATTCAGTTTTATTAACTTTAATCATCTAAATTGAAAACAAAAACAGTCTAGTGGTTAAGATTCTGAAAGCAAATATAAATAGGCACAAATGTCCAGAGAATCAATTCATTTCACATAGAAAACCATAAAACCGCTTGTAAATTGTAACCAGTTTGTAAAAATTATCTCAAAGGAATTTTCTTCCCTAATAAACAACAGCAACAATAATAATTCACCTGAGGATGAGATGAATGAGTGTCAAGGACTATCAATCAGTTCTGCAAAGCCTTAAACAGCAGCAAAACAGAACAAATCTCCTTCCCTACATGGGGTTTTTATCTTACAAGATACATCTATTGGTCTAGGAGAAAATGGTACATCAGCACAAAAGCAGTTTGGTTGAAGGTAGCTATGACTTTATCTGCAGGAGCCTATCAACAGACATAAGCCCACTTAATTCTGTATAAAATCTCCAAAGCCTCCAACAGAGTATGGTATTATTTTCAATAGGTAAGAAACAGATCAATGCCATTTTCCCTCTTAAAAAATTACACACAATCAATGTTCTAAATATATGCTCTCAAAAATACTAGACTTCAATGAAGTCACAGAAAAATATCTTTTTAGAAAGTGACATCTCAATATAGCAACTGCCAAGAAATATTTAAATTGAAATGTAAAGCTAAAATAGATTAAGTCTTTTTTCATTTTTATTTATATATTTTATATCATTGTTAATTTTATACAATGTTTCGCTTCTCAAATGTTGTCCCTATAAAATTACCACCTCCAAGACACCTGAGAACTATCACCATAGACTCTGTGCTCTTCCTTCCTTCCTTCCAACATCCTTCATCCTACTACCTGAATGTCTCTGATTTATAGTTTGTCTGCTAGTTTTGTCATTTTTCCCCCGATCCCTTATGTTGTTTTCCTATGTTCCTCCTATAAGTGAAACCATCCAATATTTTTCTTTTTCCTTCTGACTTACTTCACTGAGCATAATCCCTTCTAGTTCAATCCATGTTGCTGCGATTGCCTAAATTTATCAAGTCTTGAGATCAACTGTCAAGTTTGAAGTCTGGATAAACTTCAATAGTTTATAAACATATATTTTACTATTAGATATTGTACTCTAAATCATGATTAAGTTTAATATTGGGTAGATGTATAAACTTCAATTGATACGCAAATAAAGAACCTGAAAAAAAATACTTTATATTTACTTAGATCAGATGTATTATTTTTGACACATCTGATACTGCTACCATATTTTACAAATGCCATTTAATAAATATTTATCAAATATGCATTATGTCAGGTTTTGGGAATGCCATGGTAAAGGAAAAAAAAAAAAAAGACCTAGTCTCTGACCTAATGGAGCTTACAGTCTTAAGTTTATAGTATACTTGACTGGTATGGAAGATGGGGAGAAGGAATAGTGAATGGTAAAAAAATTTAAGAAACTGTTCCCAAAGGGTTTAACATTGAAACTGAGACTTTAAACCTCACTAGTATTTATTTATTCAAAGAGAAAGAGGAAGAATGCTCCAAGTAAAGGAAGTACTATTTGTCTTAAGGAGGTGGGACAGGGGAGGATGGAGTAGAGAGAAAAATATAGTGCACTAGAGAAACTAAAAGTAACTTAATTCTTAGTTCATAAACTGTTTATTAATTTAATTAAAAAATATTGAGCTCTGATAAGGCTAATAATATCAGAACCCCCAAAATGGAGGCTGCCCCAGTGACCTGGCACAAATCACAAATCTAAACCTAAATCATCTGGTATTTACAGCAAATGTCTCACTATCAAAAAATCCTAAAACCAACCACAATCCTCCAACTCAGTTTTAGCTAGCATACCTTACCCTAGAAGACAGGAACTGCTAGAATTATCAGCAAAGCCCATCTCCCTAGCCAACCAGGCCCTCTTCTATAAAACTTCTATAAAACAAAATTCCCTAAGAGTATACTACTGTTTTTGAAGCACTGTACTTCCTCACCATGGATTGTTTTCCTTCCTTGAATTAAGAACATCAAGCCTCTTACTAAATTGCTGTGGTTTGGTCTTTTGAGAGCTCCTGCCTTTTCATTAGGGAGGTATCTTATCCAGATTAAAGGAAAGCAACACTTTCTACTCCAAGGTTCCTTTAACAATAGAGTATCTATATTACAAAGAATACCTTTCAAAAACAATTGTAACAGGGTGGTCCCAGGAAAAGGGGAAGTTCCAGAATCCTGGTTCCACACTAAGTGGGTGGAGCTGAGCAAGGAAAGAAGATTCTGCAGAGAGGAGGACAGAAGGAAACAGGATGAAGAGCAGCAAGGGGACCTGGAAGAGGTACATGGAGCAGAGGGACACGTGAAGAAACTGTGCTTGCTTTTTGGTCTTGGACTGGTTGGAACAGATGTGGGTGAGAGACCCGTGGGGAGGTTAACAATGGCAGCTTTCATCTTGATTTTGATTTTGCTCTTTTCCTCCCAGATTTGTCTGACTCTGACCCTTTTCTATGGGTCACTACTGAAAGGTCCTTTAGACTTGTGGCAGGCTTTTGGGCCTTGCTTTGGGCCAATCCTATTTGGCTGGAGTTTTACCCTCAAGAGATGGGTAACTTTGGATGCTTGACTTAGTAACTATGTTCTTTGTCTTTTCTGTATTGTACCCTAATTGCATTAAAGTTCCTTTCCATCAAAGGTCTTATATGTTTGTCTTAATGCATCGGATGGCAGAACCCATTCAAAGAAGGCAGGTTTGGGGGCTCCGGGGTGCTCCTCTCCCTGCCCTGTAACACAACTAGGAAAAAAAAAATTCCTATGAAATTGAATAAATTTCTAATGAAGGAAAGAAGTCTTGAAATAATACATTTATATTTCTGCTTTTCTTTCTTATTACCACTGAATTTTTCAGCATATGTACATCTTAAGGTTCAGTGACGTGGATCCCTCTGGACAGAAAAAAAGGTATGAGCATTTATGTTGAAAGCTCTCAGGAAAAAACCTGTTTTCTTGACTTTTTCAAGTTTTTAAGGGCTGCACACAAAACAACCTTGATCATAGCTCCCTCCCTTCATCTCTAAAACTAGGGCTATCATATGGTATTGCTCTCTTTAGACTCATTCTCCATTTTTAAGAACTCCTGTGATTACCATGGGCCACCAACATAATCCAGGATAATGTCTGTGTTTTAAGGTTACCTGGTTAGCAAACTGAATTCCCACTGTCATGTAACCAAGGTTATTCATAGATCCTGAGGATTAGGTCATGGACATCTTTGGGGAAATCATTCTTTCTATCACACTATATTAAACAAATATTTAAGATTACTGACTTTACACAACATTGTGGAAAGAAGCAATGATGGTCTCTTTCTTCCTGTAATTTATATCTGTTATGGAAAATAAAAATATGTGTAAAATCAAAGTATCAAGCGAAAAATGCATCCTAAAATTACTTCAAGCAGGAAAAATAAGACTAGAGAAATACGAAGGAATATTTTTAGCTCAAAGGCTTAAAGAGAAGATGGCATATTAAGTAGGTCTTGAAACATAGGTAGGAACTGTAATAGCAGAATTGAGTATGATTAGGGGCTTTGTATGACTAAATGGAAGATAAAAGAAGGAAAACGTACCAATCTGGTTAGCTGAAGAGCACTCATTGGGAAGCAGTGGGAACTGAGAATTTCAAGGAGAAAGTGGTCACAAATTCAACTGTGGCAGAAATGAAGAAATACAATGAGAAGAGGCCACTGAAGTTTTAATTAGTGGATCACTGGCAATTTTCAAACAAGCACTCACAGTTAAATGCTGGTGGCAGGAGCCAGATTGCAGTTCTCACAGAAAGAGCAGGTTGGCAGCAAGTATAATGTTTCTTGTGATAAATACAGAGTTTAAAAAATAAGTGAAATCTTTTTTAAAAGAAATCTAAGAAGACACTAAAATATAAATTTGATAGTCCACACAATGTCAAAGGACAGAAGTAAATGAAACTGGACAAATAAAGGATAAGAGTGAAAAATCAGATCAAAGACACATGTTGCAACCTGTAAGTCAGCATTTGAGAGTAAAGAATTTTGTAATACAATTGCTAACAATATCAATTAAGAATGTGTGTTCTAAAATTTGCTTTTTGGGAGAAATGGTTAGATGGGATTCATCTACTAACTTTTACAAATGGGCTACTGGATTGTATATATTTAAAATACTGTCCTCAATCTTACCTACAACGGTAATGATGAACACCAAACACATAAGAAAATAGGAACACAACTTATATAGATGACTCCCTTTAGAAGATAACTATATCAACTGTTTGAATTCTAAAGACATGGACATCCAGAGTCTCTCCTAAATATATGCCCACAAAGACATGAATCTGGAGAACTCTCAAAAAACTTAATGATTTAAGGACACAAACTGTTAAACAGGAGTCACCGGCCCTAGTAGTTTACTTCATTATAACTGTATCTTTTGAACATAAGCTAAAATAAGGTTTTTTAAGGTACTATTCTTCAAGTACAAGTAATAGCTACTCTATGTCCATCTTTGTTCTTCTTTCTGATAATGTAGTTTTTTAAATGCATCCCTTCAAATAACCACTAAGATGTAATTATATATCTAATTGTATCATACCAAGGAATTACATTCACCTTAAACATGGGTCTATTACAAGTTCCAAGACCACTCTTGTCTGTTCCTGTATCTGTCACAAGATAAGAAATAACACTGGCACCAGAGTAATGACAATAAAAGTGGTAGTATGTTTTTTCCATGCAAAAGCAGGTCATTCAAAAGCAGGTAGGTGAGGGTGTTGTATGTGTTATAGAATGTGACCCCACTCGTGTTTTCTCATAATCCTTTCTAAATTTCTGAAGGCACAGAGAGAAATTTAAAAAGTAAATTATAGAAAACACTAGTAAAACTGAAAAACAAATACAAATAAAGAAAATAACAAAAAATTTATTTTTAACAGAATGAAATATATAAAGCATAAGTAAAAAACCACTGAAACCAATAATAGCAACTTTCACTAGTAATTACTTTAGTAAAATCAACTAAAAATTATATTACCTATTAACAAGCATATACAGAATACAACTCATACTTCTTTTTTCATGTATTTTTTAAAAAATGCATGTATATAACAAATACCTGTAAGATATACAAAGATAATATTTTTAATATTGAAAATAATTTATTTTTTTAATTGAGGTAATACTGGGATATCCCCATCAGGTATTACCAACATAGTACACCCACCACTAAATAACCTATATGGAATGATCCACAGATTATAGCAAAGGCATTACAGAGAACTTGTTAGATATGCAGCATCTTAAACACCATCTATGCCCACCAGAACAAAATTATGCATTTTAGGAATATTCCCATGTGACTGGTATTTACATTAAAGCCTGAGTTGTACTGCTCTAGAGCAGTTAAATTTTTGGATGCAGATATCCTGGGGTATGTTACATCAATCAACCTGCAAAGTTTGTTATGATATTGTGATAAAATATCTAAAGCTTTGTAGAAATGCAGAGGGGCGATTCTGATTATCTTTGATGAATTTAAAAACACCACTATAATATTATAATATATTCTACTCTACCAACCATTGTATTAGTCATAGTAGACAAAAATGATTCGGTATTACTGAGAATGCAAACTTTTTGAAAATAAAGATTTCACAAGCAGCAATGGTTTGTGAGTTGCTGTCCCCAGTTTAATACTCATTTAAGATATAAAAAATAACTAAGACTTACTTCATTTAATTCAACACATTCTAAAAGCTGCCTTCCTGGCCGCATGGAGGTTCCTCAGTCTAGTAGAGATGGAACTTCCTTATGATCCAGCAATGCCACTCCTAGGCATGTACCCAAAGGACACAAAAACACCGATCCAAAAGAGCACCTGTACCCCTATGTCTATTGCAGCACTATTTATAATTGATAAGACCCAGAAACAACCCAAATGTCCAAAAGTAGATGACTGGAACAAGAAGATGTGGTACATATACACAGTGGAATACTATTCAGCAATCAAAAATGATAGACTAGGGCCATTTATAGAAACATGGATGGAGCTAGAGGGAGTTACACTCAGTGAAACATGTCAGAAGGAAAGAGAAAAATATCAGATGGCTTCACTTTTGGGAGGAATGTGAAAGAGCAACAACTATAAAAAAAAAGAAGAGGAAGCTCAAGGAAATGGGCAATTACAAACAAACACAATCGAACAAACAACAACAGAAACAAAAACTCAACAAGACCAAAAGGTCAAAGATAAACTAAAGGGACTATGGGGGTGGGGGGAGAAGGAGGGCAAAGATGGGGATAGGGCAGAAGAAGCACAAGGGGCTGAGATGATGGCACATGGGTGAGATGGTGGTGGGAACTCCCTGGTGAATAGAAATGATGTCAAATATAATTTTAAAATCTAATTAATAAAAAAATTTTAAAAAGCTCACAAAGAACTAAGCGGACTAAACAAAAACAAAGTGAACAGTTCAGTCAAAAAATGGGCAGAAGAGCTAAAAAGACATTTCTCCAAGAAGGAAGTGCAGATGGCAACAGGCATGAAAAAATGCTCAACTTCTCTTGTCATCAGAGAAATGCAAATCAAAACCACTATGAGATACCACCTCACCCCAGTGAGAATGGCACATATCAAAAA
>JAGFMF010011697.1:1198137-1226400 GCA_019455555.1 Galemys pyrenaicus
CACTCTCTGTGGTGAATCCTCTCACCCCCCCACCCCCACACCTCTGGCCTGTACCCCAGTGCTTGTATGCATAAATAAATAAATCTTTAAAAAAAAAAAAAACCAAAGCAATCTCTTATAAGGGCCGCAAGGGGATAAAGTAAAAATCAATTCCCTTAATTTACTTATTAATAGAGAATTGCTGTTGGCAAATCTGAGGAGAAACAACAAAATTACATACATTTTTATGTGAAAATCAACTGGCACACTCCTTTTGGAAAGCAATTTGGCAAAATGTATAAATAATCTTAAAATATCCTCACTTGGTATTTTCTCATTTGTGCCATGGATGAAACAGAAGAAAATGCTAAGTGAAATAAGTCAAAAGGGGAAAGACAAATACTGAATGGCTCTACCAATACATGGAATACAGAGAAACAGACAAAAGGGTCAGACAAAACCAAAGCAGTAACAAGTCCTTGACATTTAACTACAAAACTGAGGCAATCAGAAAGGAAATGTGGCAAGATCGAGAAGGGAGGGGCTCTAGTGGAACATGATGGAAGATTTTGGGGACTTTGGTGGTGGGTATGGTAAGGAAACATAAATTTGTAGACCTTTGAACTGTAATCCTAAAGCAAATACAGTAATGTAAGCCAACTTTATCTTAATAAAAAAATTTTTAATATAAGACAACAGTAAATACTGACAATGCTTTATAAAGATGTTCAGAAAGTATATAGGCTAACATGGAAAAATGCATAAGTTATAAATAATTACATTTGAAAACACTTTACATAAAAAATACCTAGCCTACTATGGAAAAAATGGGAGGAAAAAATGAAGTTGTTATATCTCAGTAACTGAACAATGATTTATTCTTTTACCCCTTTAAACATCCCTAAACTTCCTTAAGTTTAGGTAACATTTATTTTATTATTAAAAATAAAAACAACTAAAGTGAATCTTGACTGAAGATAAAAAGGGAAAATCAGTTCAGTGGAAAGGATAAAAATTATGGAAAGCAGAACTTAGAGATGTTTATAATAACTAGTTTTAATTCATTCTTTCATAACACTGTGTAAAATTAAAAGGTACTAATTTCGGAAGGGCAACATGGTGAACTTTATTTAACACTGTTTTGGAAGTCTTGGCCAGAGCAATTAGTCAAGAATAGAAAATAAAAGTTACACAAAATAGAAAAAAAAACTTTATCACTTTTATAGATGGCATATTATACATAGAAAATCCTAAAGATTGTACTAAAAAAAAACATTAAAAATAATAAATAAATGCAGTAAAGTAGTAGTCTACAGAGATCATATACAAATTGATTTTTGCTGATCCTTACATGTAAGATTTGAACATTTGGCCATTGCTCAGATTATGCCACTAGCATCAACTTGTTTCAACATCAAAAAATGTTGCATTTATATGCAAAAAATGAACTAGCAGGAAAATAATAAGAAACTAATCCCATCAAAAAGAATAAAATACCTAGGATAGCACTAAGCAAGGCGGTAAAAAATCTGCACACTCTAAGACATCATTGAAACAGATGAAACAAAGATATCTGTATCTGGAAGCATCTGGAGGTTGAAAAGACACTGCATGCTTAATTGTTTAAGAAAAGTTAAAATTGTTAAAATGTTAATCTTACCTAAAGCAATATAGCAACTCAGAGCAATCCTTATCAAAATTTCAACTGTATTCTTAACTGAAGTAGAACCAAAAAAATCCTATTTATAGGGACTTTATAAAAGATCCCAAATAGCCAAACCAATCTTGATAAAATTGAGATAGTATTTCAACACTCAAATAACTTATGCCATTTGTGGCAACACAGATGGAACTAGAAGGAATCATTCTAAGTGAAGTGAGCCAAAAGAATAAAAAACTGGATAGTTTCACTTACAGGTGAAATCTAAAGAAATCAAAGAAAGGAGCAGATGAAGAGAAACTAAGATTGATCCTTGAAAGCAGAGCATAGATCTGAGACACTCAGGAAGGTACAGGGAGGGAGAAGGGTAGAGTAGAGAACAGGATATAGGAGAGTGCAGTTAAGTATGGTATAGGACTATGGGTACTTTGGTGGTGGAAAAATATGGTGACTACACTTGAGGGGAGAAACCTATGTTGTGAAATATAAATAAGGATGTAAAAAAACATTATCTCTGTAAGAAATCTGTGAGGTCTTCTCTTAAGACCCTCCAGTCCATTGACAGTTCTGAAGAAGGCAGGAATCTAATGATTCTCTAAGATCTTTCATTAAAAAAAAAAAACAACTAATGAAAATCTGACAATTAACTATCATTTAATATTCAATTTTACATAACATTATATTCATTTACTTAGATAAAAGGTAAACTATTAAGGTGTTCAGTAAGACTATATGGGTTCAAATGATGATTCTTCTATCTCAATGACTGAAAACAATATTAAAAGTATATTAATATTCTTTATTCTTACCCATTTGACTAAACTTGAGGAAAACCAAAACTTTCTGATATGTTAGTTTAAAAAGATATTAGCTGGCAAAGACAAGAAGATAAAATTCCTTTTGCTGGAAACATTAAATAAAACAAAGAGAAACCCCACCAAATGGGAAAAAAATCTTTGCACTCCACACAACAGACAAGGGTCTGATCGCAAAGATATGCAAAGTACTCATTTAGACTCAAGAAAAACAAAGTGAAAAACCCAATCAAAAAATGGGCAGAAGAACTTAAAAGACACTTCTCCAAAGAGGACATACACATGGCCAACAGGCACATGAGTAAATGCTCAACATCGCTCATAATCAGGGAAAATGCAAATAAAAACCACAGTGAGGCACCACCTTACACCGGTAAGAATGGCACATAAAAAAAAAAACCTAACAACAACAAATGCTGGTGAGGATGTGGAGAAAAAGGTACCCTAGTACACTGCTGGTGGTAATGCAAGTTAATCCAACCACTAAGACCTGGAAGCAACCCAAATGCCCAAAAGCAGATGATTGGATCAAGAATATATGGTACATATACACAATGGAATACTATTCAGCAATCAAAAATGATGGACTAAGGCCATTTATAGAAACATGGATGGAGCTAGAGGGAGTTATACTCCATGAAACATATCGGAAGAAAAGAGAAAAATATCAGATGGCTTCATTTTGGGAAGAATGTGAAAAAGCAACAACTACAAAGAAAAAAAAAGAGGAAGCTCAATGGGCAATTACAAACACAAGCAAACAAACAACAACAACAACAAAAACTCAACAAGACCAAAAGGTCAAAGATAAACTAAAGGGACTATGGGGGTAGGGAGAGAAGGAGGGCAAAGATGGGGATAGGGTAGAAGGAAAACAAGGGGCTGAGGTGATGGCGCATGGGTGAGATGGTGGTGGGAACTCCCTGGTGAATACAAATGATGTCAAATATAATAAAGCTAATTTAAAAAAATTTCTTTTGCTGTAAAAAAAAACTTAGCCATAAATATGACTATTTCCATTTATTTTCTAACTCTTAAATTAGCAAAAACCTACTAATAAAATCACATATCAATGCAGAACTGTAAATTCTCAAGTCATATAGATTCACAATTGCATACAAGTTTGGCTTCTATACAGCTAAATCTTCTGTTCTTTAGTTTTCTGTTTCTTTGCACAATAGAGTACTACCAGAAAAAAAAATTCCACCTTATTTATAAGTAAATCAACTTTTTAGACTAGAAAATGATCATTTATTGAAAGAATGTTTAACAAATGCTTTTGATGTTTGAAGATTAAATCCAATGTTAAGTATTACTGATTTACTGATGCCATGTTTAGAGGTAAAATAATGTATGGTTATACTACATTAGCAGCTGAATAAAAAGACAAAGAACTAAGTTTCATTTAATATTTAGTTCCGATACAAGTTGCATTTTAAAATCTAAACTCTGTCAAGAAGGTCATCTTGCAAAAACTTAGATATACATTATAAAGAAGTTTCCTTATACACTGTTGTCCATTTTGAAAGTGGTAACTTCAAGCAATTCTAAAAATCAAGTGGTTCTAAGAAAAATCCAAATATAATTTAACAAGTGAAAATATTAAAACCAGGATTTTCAGGGTTTTTAAAATCTACTTCCTTGCAAATTATCTTAAACTTCTCCAAGCCTAGTGTTTATAATGTCAATTTTACCAATTTCACATTTTTAATTATAAAAGTGCTCAAAGTATAAGTGGAGTAACTGCAAAAAGGCTATCAGTATAAAATGTATGATCTAATAATATCCATTTGGAACTTCAAACTCTAAGGAACATACGTAGATGACTTAAAATTGTATTTTTACACAAAGCCCATACACAAACAAACATTCACTTGTATGAAGCATAACAAGCTCATTCAAAAGCACCAGTCATCTCTTGCTACAGTCTGCACTGCATTCAAACATACATCCTGAATTTTAAAAAACGGTGACGTAATGTCTATTTTTTTTTATTTTAAGATAAGAACTACCAAACGTGCCAAAAGGTCTCAGGTGCACCCTCCCCATGAGTATGTCGAAAGTGAAGGTCAATATTTTTAAATACTTAAATAGTGAATATTCTTCTCTTGTATAAAGGTACACAGTGAGCATCTCATTTCCACCTCTGTGTATATCTCACTCACTTCTCCCTTGCTGCAACATTTCATTATTCTGTGTTTGGGCCTCCCAACTAATAGAATGCCACCATTTTGAATTTATAAAGCATGTTTGGTCACATTTAATCAGCATCAAAAACGTGTTTAAGTAGAAAATATAAAATTGGAGTCAAATTTTAAAATCAAATTACTTATCTTACATAAAGTAGCATTTTGGGTATTTTTAGAACTTAACAGTGGATATTTGAGAATCTCCAGTCAATACAGTCTATCTACCATTATATGCTATGTTTCTTGATATTTATCAACTATAGATTTTTAAATTTTAGAATCTTAAAAACTAATCTGCTCCCATTTACTTCAATAGAAGTACTGCTAGCACATGTCTTTCATTTTAAACATCTATGAAACAAAACAGAGTCCTGAATTTATTACTATGGTTTTCTTCACCTTCAGAGAGGATCATACAGAACAACTGAATAAAATTTGTTTAAAAAGTTATGAGACTGATCTTTTGGGATAGGAAAGCAGAATCTTACCTGTGGAATGCAGTTAACACATCGCGTCGACCCCATTTTCTAAAATACAGGATAATCCCTCTGCTATTAGAAGATGTAAAACATGCTGACAGTTTCCATTAATGGACATTAATGAAATCCTACAGTGATTGAAATCACAGTGATTGAAATCCATTTTAAATGAAGCAGATAACATTTCAAAGTGATTGTATATTTTAAAAAATGAAGTCAAGAACATTTAATATGGTAAGCAGGTCATTAAATTTGCTTGAGAAATTTACCTGAAATGCCAAGTATTACATATGCCTAAAATCATATATACTATCTTCTTGGGGTATCCCTGGTGGCACAAGGGGTTAAGTCTCAACATCATGAAGCTGTCTGCAGCCACTGTGGCACTGATTCAATCCCTGGCTAGGGAGCTAACCCACATGGTTCAGCAGACCTCTCCTGTCTCACCCACTGTTCCCCTCAGCAGTGTATTTCAGTAGATCTCCCTGTTCTGCTCCCCACTCTGTCTCTGATGAGAATTCTCTCACCCCGGACACTGGACCTTTCACCTACATCCCAGTACTTGTATGTATAAATAAATCAATCTTTAAAATAAAATAATATAAACTATCTTCAAAAGAAAACAGTATTGAGATAAAATTGGGTAATGATACTTGTAGAATCAACAAAAACTGTTTTGTCAAATATCAAACCTGTCATATTTTTAAGAAAACAGTTTTTTTCCCAAATATAAAAGTAAATGCCTATGGTAAAAAAAGAAATGAAGAGAATATTAATAAAAAATAAAAACCTAATCATATTACTGTAATGTCTTAAAATACAATTACTTTTACTATTTTGAAAAGGTAAAGATATTTAAAAACCAGTACTGCCTAAAACTTAGGTTTACAAGAAACATTTAAGAGAATTATTCCTTCCATATTTATTTTGTTTTCCTAAATGTCTATACTTTGTAGAGTGCCACCTTCTCTACTGATACTTCTTATTCCTAAAATAAAGTTTTGCTCAGAGAAAAGAGCAACTGTTGGAATCTATGCATTAGAATACAGCACTGACTCAGCAACACATGCTCTTGTGCAGTACGATGATTCTACCTGAGTACTACGATTCTACCTGAGTACTATGCTACACTCACCACATCTTAACCTTCTTGATCTCTTTATAATATATGTACATCTTTGCCACATCTAATGATTAGCTTCCAGGGTAAGGAGAGAGGAAAATCCTTTAAGGTACTAAGAACTTCATAATTTCTAAACTTATATAACTAATGATAACTGTTATATCTGTTTATTAATTTTTGTGTTCTCCAGATAATATGCATATGGTAAAATACCTTAATTCCATTTTAGAGAATGAGGAAAACTAAAATGCAAAAACTAGGAAGACATTCCTGAACCATCTTTTCTACTACTGACAATTTGATGGGGGGGGAGGTTTAATCATACTTAATACACTAAAGTAAGGAGGTAGGTTTCTCTTAAAAACATCCTTAACTCAATTCTATTTTAAAAATTTTTTCTTAAATTTGAATTAATAATCTTTAAGTTGTGATGGTAAATAATATTGTAGTCACAAAGAAAAATAAACAGCAATTATGACATTCTGAATAGTTTCTATTGTCAGGAGTTGTGCTAAGCACACAGACTACATTTAGTCCTCAGATACAGCTTAACTGGAAGGTACAACTCTCTGTATTTTACTGGTGAGAAAACTGAGGATTTGAAGCATTCAATATTTTTCCTAGGGCCAAACAGTTTATGAAGGCCAGGATTTCAATCCAAGTTCTACATACTAATAGATGATAAAGTCTTCCAAAATTATATAACTTCAGAAAGAACTCTGCAGCTCAAAAAAAAAAAAAAAGATCTTAGTAACAAACTACAAGAACTGGTATTGTTTGGCTGTCATTTGTAACCAAATTGGATAATTACCACAAAATACAATAAAATGATGAGAATAACAGTCATACTGTCTGTTCTTAAACACATTAATCTAAAAAAATACACAGCAATTTCAAAATAAGTATTATCTTATTATATAAACACACATTAAAATACGTCAGTGGGGCTTCCCTAGTGATGCAAGGGGTTAAGTCACAGCACTATGATGCTATAAGCAGCCACTGCAGCATGAGTTCGATCCCAGCCAGTGAGGTGACCCACATGGCACAGCAGACCTCTCCTGTCTTTCCCACTGCTCCCCTCAGCAGTTAATTTCAGTAGATCCTCCTGTTCTGCTCCCCCAATCTGTCTCTGCTGAATCTTCTCACCCTCTGCACCTCTGACCTGTGCACCAGTTCTTGTATGCATAAATAAATAAATATTGGGGAAAAAGTCAAAAAAGAAATTAGGTGGTTTGTCCTAGAGTCGCATAATAAACATTATAACAAAGAAAGCAAACCAAACATGTCTCATAAAGACTCCCCTTTCATCTATGATAGTCTTGTTCACGCCTTCAAAAATGTTTTTTCACAAGAAATTTAGAGATTTGAAAAAAATATTCAAGGAAAACTTAATAAATGAGCAAAAGTAATATCAAGGAAATGCTTGCCCTGGGGTTTCAGTTTGAGTATAAAATGAATTGGGAAGTTTGTACTTCTCAGATTACTGTTTTAATAAATGAGCTTATAAGATTCAAGGAAAAAGATATCACAATATAAAGAAAGAACTGAAGCAAAAGATGTAGCAAAAGGAAAATCCTAAGAAATTTCCTCAGGAAAAGGTTAAAAGATACAAAAGTTTGAGGATTTTTGAACAAATCACACAGTGGTTATGTGTACAGACTTTGGCTCCAGGTCAGTTGAGTATGAATGAAACTTTGCCACTGACTGAATGATTTTGGAGACAGCACTTTTCTTTAGTTTCCTCCTCTCTACAATGGAATAACAGTACCATCTCAAAGGGCTGTGTGAGGATTAAAGTTAAATACAAAACAACACAGTGCCTTGTACATAGTTGCTGTTATTAATTATTCTGAGGAAAAGTCAGACAAGAAAAATATAAATATCATTTCAGATTTTCTGTACAATCTACTGGGTCATCTTTAACTATATTTATACTCCACACTAAAGGAATCAAATCTGATGTTAAAGGCTTTAACATTATTTATGAGAACTGAAAAAAATCAGTAGTATTGTTTTCTTGAACTAGTCTAAACTTAAAATTTCAACTTAACCAAGATGTCACTTGGTTAAGTGGGATAAGAAAAAATAAACCACAGAAATGTAAAAACAATTAAAATTTGATTCCCCCAAATAGTAAACTTGTTCTAAGTAAATATTTTATAAAACTGAAGCAAAGTCTGATTTTGATAGATAGAATACTGTTTTATTCTTTATTTTAAACCTATCTTACATGTTTAAAAACATACAAGGGTTTAGAACAACTGCAATAAAATGGTAACTAACATTTCTAACAAAGGACCTCTGAAGTCAAACCACAAGTGTGCAAACATGGTTGGCTTCCAATGTGAAGAGTCATAGGCACATTTCATTAAATGCAATTCATAAAACAAAGAAATCAAAAATGCTGAGAAGTAAAATAGTAGTTTGATATAAATTTTAAAATCTCTCAGGCAGGAAATTTATGGTAAAAAAGTAAAATTTAGATGTTGTACTGTTTACATCTGCTTCACTACTAATTCCCAAAATGCCATTTTACTACATCTAAACCCCTGACAATTGAACAATTTCATGTAGCACGCTAAAAAATAAGTTAATATAATTTCTAAATCTGAAAACAGATCATTACAAAAGAAATACTGACAGTTCTCACCAGTACTTATTAATTAAGTCTACTGTCTCTCAGCAGCACTAAGAATGCAGCCTGGTCTAATATAAATATCTAAATCACAACTACACAAAAGTATTTTTCTCTTAAAAGAAGTTTTTGTATATTTTTCCCAATGTTGATAACTTAAGCAACATTGATCAATATAAGGTGCTAAGAAAACATTAGGCACAGATCACATAATATAATTTACATTTTTGTTGTAAAAAATATAGTATATGCAAATGTATATCACACAAATGATTATAGAGGACCTAATACAAAATGGTTAATATTTTACTTATATGGGAAAAAAAAGACATACAAAGTAGCTTTAAAAGCAATAATACCTTACTACTGGTAAGTACCCTGCAACCGCATTTAATTATTTGTGGAGTTCTTAAAGAGAAACAACACAATTTTGTTACTATAACAAAACAAAACAAAAACCTATTTTGGGCACATGAACTAAAACTTAAATGGAACCAGGTAAAAATGTTTCCAAAAGACATTAAAAATATTTAACACAATTCCTGTAACAGGCTATAGATTATTTTGTTGGAAGGACTAAATTATTTAACATTAAGCTTGCTCTATGCAGTAGATTCTTTAATTAGCTAAGACACTTCTGGATTAAGGTACCAAAGAAAACAGATTAAGAAAAATGAAGGGGGGAGGGAGAAATGGCTGTTAGAAAGGGAAGCATAATCATTTTATCCAGAACAAACAAAAATATTGTTCCTTTTTATTCACAGCAGAAAATGTAAATGGTGAATATTATAAAAACAAGCAGAAGAGCTGTGTGACAGGCAATAAAATATGTGGTTTACTATGCATCCTCCATGGAAAGATCACTTATAGATTGCATATTAGTGTTTTTTAAATCACACTTTGATGCAAAAGATTATACTTTGCCACATATATGATATGTAGCATTTTTCTATGAAGGACGATTTATGTAAGAATTAACTTCAACACACACAAAGAGTAATCCACACAGAGACAAAGAATGACAGACAAAGAAAGAAGAGAAAGTTTAGTCAGATAGAGATGGAGAGACACCAAGGGGCTTTGCTCATGTCCTGCAGAAGATTTGAGATATTTCTTTATCCTCGGTGCTTAATTTTTCCTATGACTAAACATTCATACTCACACACTGTAATTATCTCTTGAGATTACCCTCTATGTATCCCTTCCTTTAGTTTTTTTATCCATGAAAAGGGTTGGGGAAAGAAGAATCTTTAGTCCCTTCAGCTCTTACTCAACTATTCAAGTAAGTATCTCTCCACAGGCAAATTTCCAGATGAATCAAGAATATGATCCAAAATCACTGTCTGATTACACTTGATTTGCTGTGCAGTCCTCTTTAAATGGAGCAGGAATTAGCCCGTTTCCTAGGCTTAGGGTCCCGTGCTTCCTGATCCTTCACACACATACAAGATGTGCACATTGTCTCGGACAGTCTTCGGAGGCCTAGTCGGAAAACACTGTTGGAAAGGCTGTATATCACACAGTTACAAAAACTATTACTTATAGCAAGCCAAGTGGTTAGGAAGGACAGCGTTGGATTGTCCAAGACTCGGGAGCTTTCTAGAAGAAAGTAAATGATATAGGGAAGCCACAGCATGTAAAATACACTGGTTATCCGAAATAAAACCATGGCGTAGCGACGGTCAGGGCTGTGTCCAGTCTCTCCAGAGGCATCCACCTCATGGCTAGGGAATCGTGCCCTCCGGTCATTTATCTCTTTGGTGTGCTGCCGGCAAATTTTGAAAATGTGGAAGTAAGTGAAGCAGACAACGAAGGCAGCGGGAGCATAAAGTAAACAAACAATAAAGCCAGTAAAATAGGCACTGGTGAGCCAAGAGGTGGCACACCATTCAAAAATGTCACCGTGGTAACCAGGTTTCCCCCAGCCAAAAAAGGAAGGCAAGAAAATTAGGCAGGAGTAGATCCAGATTAAAATAATGCAAATTCTCAGGCGACAAGGGGTGACCAGTTGATTATAGGAAAGAGGCTTGGTTATTGCAAGATAGCGATCCACACTTATACAAGCAAGACATGCCATAGAAACACTTTTTAGAACTGAGATGATATATCCAAAAACCTGGCAAGTCAATGACTCGTGGATACCTGTGGAGTAGTGGAGAAGTGAGAGAGTTGGAACCAAGCAGCTAACTCCAACGAAAAGATCAGCATATGCCATTGTCTGAATAAAATAGCTGGTAGTATAATGGTGTAAGAGTGGAGCACAATGAAAGACAAAGATGACCGTTAAATTCCCAGCAATAATAAGAAATGTCAGCAAGACAATAACAACTGTCTCAAAAATGCAGACATCCACTGCACTGTAATGGCCAAATCCAAGTGGGCAGGCATGATGCTCAGATACATTCACAATGCCACTGCTCATGTTCAGCATCCTCCATTCAGTCCACCTGGATTCATTCATGGCTTGAATTTAAGAGAACCTGCAGCCTTGGCTACAGCAAGCAGGTGTCCTGCCCGGCATCTGCTGTACTCTGCATGTGAGTGTCTCAGAATCAGCTTCAGGAGACAGTGGCAATGCTTCTGTCACCGCTGAGCATCCCAGAGAGTATTCAAGTTTCTTCATCAGCCTCAATGCAGAAATGACACTCAGCTTTGTGGGGAAAGGGAGGGGGATAAGCTAGAAAGGAGGTGAAAAAAGGTCACTGATTATCTTCCTCCAGTGTTCTCAGACAACTTTTTTGCAGACACAAGGCACTTACACAGAAATTGGATTTCTTATTACCTTGTACTATGAAAATTTAAATCTGTAAAAAGAAAAAAAAAATCAATTGCCAAGGGAAGAAAAGCTTCTGTGGGCTGGGTGTTCTCCTCAGAAGGTGGTTTCTTAGGGATCAACTAGAAAGAATGAGAAAAGAAAGACTTAAATTGTCTCAGGCTTTTCGTTTCCTCTATCATGAGAAGTGGATTCATATTTTAGAATTTAAATAATTAAGATCTCAGATTTGGCTGGAAAGCTGAGAAAAAGTTCATTGTGACAAAGAGTGTCTTTGGGCTCAGTGCAGTGTTTGATGCTGGTGAGGCAACTTAATGATTTGTTTAAAACACTAAGAAACTGCCCCTCTCACCACCACCACCTTTAGCAAGGCTAATTCCAAAAGACTCATCTTTATTTGGGCACAAAGGAGCAGGACAGAGAAAACAGACTCCAGATTGCCCTAAGTCTCAGGAGAAAGAAAGCACATTTCCAGTAGGGAAGATAATACGCAATGGGTTAACATCTGACAAAATATGACAGACATCTGAAGTTTTAATTCTGCATGCATTTTTAAAAGCATTCAGATAAAACAGTTTTAGTCCATTACAGTTACTAATCCTACTATATTATTTAATTTACACTTCTTTTTCAAAAGGAAAATAAATCTTTTGTCATTAATTTTAGCATCAATAACTAAAAATGACTACCATCAGCTGGTATGCAACCTTTCTTACACTGGAGGATGATTATAAAATATATAGCTCAAAGTTATTTCTCACATTTTCAACCACACCTACATCTCAGATATACATGTAAATATATATGAAATTCAGACAATAAAAGAAACTTTGCTTCATATTCTATGTTTCATATTCTATGTTGGCTTCATATTCTATGTTTCTGTACCATTTCTATTTTCATTAGATGACTAACACATTAAATCATTATTTCAACTAAATCTTCTGAAAGTGGAAAATTACCTTGTTTGTTATAATAGCAGTTATGTAGCAGTCATATGTTAAGAGAATGCCTCTTCTATTTCTGTATTCTATTTTGAGCAAGTGCTCAATTAATATAGGGGCCATTAGGTAGGTTATAATATGGTCTTGTTTTGAAATACCTCTAAAGAATCAAGATGAGTTTAAATCCTACAGTTTGAAATAGTGAAAGGCTGGCAGGACAGAATCCATCCAAAGGCTTCCAAGGTCATTCTGATAGCAGGTTAACATTTGTCAAAAGTCTTTTGTAAAGTATAGGCATGTCAAAGAGTCCCTTGACAGTCTTTGTCGTCATACCTTTGAAGAAATAACATTCACTAGGGAAAAAAAAAAAAAAAACAAACCCATGTTTCCTTCAGGAACAGTGCAGCAGTTTAATAGAAAGCATTCTTCTGAAAGTTATTTTCTCGTGCACTACCAAGTCATTCAGGGAAGTCCTTCTTCTTTTATAATAGCCACAGGATATTCCTCCTTGTACATTTCTAGTTTCACTTATCACAAAATAGTTCTCTTGTTACAGGAATAAGGCAATGCTTCTCACCTACATTCACTTTTATCAGCTGCTAGGCTGGGCTGCTTGATTCAGAAGTCCGATTTACTGTGATGCAGTTACCACGATGCTGTCGGTATATTCTTCACAATCTCTCAGTCTCACTGCCTCCACCTGAGCTTGAGCCCTGCTCCTCCTCCTCCTAATCCTGAGCTGATGCAGAAGAACTCACCATCAGAAAGGTGACTCGGTCCTCCTGCCCCAATCAACAGCACAGCCAATGGCTACTGCAGCTGAAACTGTCACTAGGTAACAGTTGCCAGGCACATGCAGGCTTTATAGACTTACTCGGCAAGCTCAGATCAAGATTGACAAAAGAAGACAATGAAACTGACCGATCCTTATAACATATTAATGGCATGTATGAACTTCTAGTCATAAGGTATTCTCCCTATGTCATGTGTAAAGATCATTTCCTATGGTCAAAGGAAAAAAAAATCCCCCACACACAACCTGGAATGCACATTTAAGCCCTATAAAGAAACTATCAAAAGGTACTGTGTACTATCACAGTTAAAAGTCAGCAGTAATCTAATGCTCATTGGCAGAAAAACTTATTATTACAAATCAGCTAAGTCTTCATGAACTTAAGTGACAAAGCTACTATTTTCACTCTCAAAAATAGTCATATTTTGATATAACTTTGACATTAATAATGACAACAATAATAGTTGTCATTAATCTAACTCCTGCCACACCTATAGTAAAATGCTGAATTTGATATATTTTAACTGTATAAACAAAGCTTGGAACTAACCTCTCTGTACTAAGTCAAATTTGAGGAAATCTTTAAGGTCATATATGGTCTCAGAAGAGTCATCATTAGAAACAAATAGAATGACTGGTTAGTCTAATTTGTCATTCTTATCACCCTTCCTTCCCTCTGTCAGTCAGGAAACATCTAGAGAATTATTCTGGATTAGAATCAATTTCTAAAGAACAGAAAGCTCTATTCTTGCTTCTTCTTAAACTGCCTTTCAGCAAAAACATTGCTAAAAATTTTTTGTGGGGGAGGGGTGTTTGATAATATACAGATGGAAACACATTTCTCATTATTCAAACAATTTATAACAACCTTAGAAAGAGTACCATGTTGAAATTAAAATACTTAAATTAATACAAAAAGGCCAGAAAGTCCAATTTTACCAGAAAGCATTTTGATTTTTAGGGCTACCTAAAAGCATTAAAAACAATCAAGATTGGATTTAACTAATATTCTCTTTATAGTAATACTAAATATTCAAAATAAAAATTACACTTTATAAAAATACACGAATGTAGATAGGTTCCATATTCCTTGTACTTTTACTACAAAATCATTGGAAAATAAAATAACATCAATAATCAAAGCTACCTCATCACCAGACTCTAAACAAGAATTTTAAAAGTATAGCCTTTTATACATTTTAAAAAGTTCAAACAACTAGCAGGCACATGAAAAAATGTTCACAATCATTTATTAGAGAAATCCAAATCAAGACCACAATGAGATACCATCTCACACTTATAAGAATGGCCCATATCACAAAGACCAGAAGCAACAAGTGCTGGCAAGTATGTGAAAAAGAGAGAACCCTCCGAGACCGGTGGTGGGAATGCAAACTGGTCCAGCCCCTAAGGAAAACAATATGGACGTGTCTCAAAACACTAAAAATGGATCTGCCATCTGACCTAGTAATTCCACTCCTAAGCATCTACCCCCCAAAATACAAAAACACTAACTTGAAAGGAAACTTGCAATCCCCTATGTATTGCAGCACTATTCCTGATAGTGAAATTACGGACAGAACCTAACCGCCCCAGAAGAAATGAGTGGATCAAGATGTGATATATATACATAGTGGAATATTATATAGTGATCAAAAAGATAAATTCATGCCATTTGTGGCAACATGTATAGAACCTGAAGGTATAATGCTAAGTGAAATAAGTAGAAGGAGAAAAATAACTATATGGAATACAAAGTAACTAATAGATAAAGAGAAGCTTAAAACCTAACCCCTGACAGCAACTACAGAACTGAAGCACCAAAGCGATGAGGAAAGAGGTAAGGATGAGAAAGGGTAAGAACAAAGAGGAAGCACAATGGTCTCTATTGGTGGAAGACAGAGTGAGGTGGTGGGTGGACTCTGGTGGTGATACCTGATGGTATATCCTTATATCACCTCAATTAAAATTTAAGTATCTAATTTTAAAAAATAGTTTTGAATTGCAATATTACTAAAATCAGGGAAATTACAGAAACAAACTCATTGAGGGACTTATTGAATCATTGTTCCAAAAAACAATGACTATGATTTAAGTCTAAAAAACTGTAATAATCCATAACTGTACATGTTTCTAAAGGCATATAATAATATGAAGTGGAAAGTTTAGAAACAGTGCCTGTACCTAAGGAAAAAGTAAATTCCTTACTTGTATCAATTTAATAAAAAGCTTCAGTAGTTCTAAATAGAATTAAAAGTAATTTTCTTCTTTTCAAGAGAATGACTTTTTCTACTAGCCCCATTTTCTTCTTTCCACCCTTTATTCTGATCTTATTATAACAACTAATTTAAAATATGAAGTTTTAAAAACATTAATAGTACATATTTACAAATCTCCTTATATAAAGCATTCTTTGTTTTTTTATTAGGCACAATTCTCTTCATTTTAGGGATTGTTACATGTTTATTATCACCATTCTTATGATAATCATTATTAACCACCTCTTTCTCTCCAGTTTATGAATGCTAAGTACCTAAAAGTATTATTTAAGAAATACCTAAAATCATTATTTATGGATACTTCAGAATTTCTTCTAACAGGTAATACTATGTAACTTTAGGAGATGATACATTACAGATGTTTGATTTATTATTCTTTTGTTATACATCAATATTTCATTATTAAACATCTAAACAATTCAAATGCAAGTCAAGGACCTAGATAGCAAGGCAAGAGGGACATTAGTTATCAATGGCAAGCAGAATAAATAGGAGGCAATGTTTATCAAGGAGGATTACATAACCAATATATAATAAAACCAAAAAAACAGAATCAAGTAAAAAGTGTTTTAAAATGTATTTTTCAAAGGGTACACATTGAAAATTTATCAAATTCTTCAACTACTCCTCCCATATTTACTCTTCTCCATTTCTACTCTCACTACTCTCAGCTACCAGCATTTTATCTTGTATGTAATTAAAATACTATAGTGGTTTCCAATATAGGTCTTCCTCTTTCAATGAGGTCTTTCCAATGAGAATATTCCTTGCAAAATGCAAACCAGATAATTCCTTGTACTTTTGTAATGTACTTTTAAAATGCTCAGTGGTTTTACATTGCTCTTAGGATAAAGTCCCACATTCAATAAAATCTGGTCTCCATATATCTCTCCAATCCCACATTCTTTCGATATTTTTTAGAATTAGCTACATTGGCTCTACCTCTCTCGACTCCATCCATTCCCAACCCACATATACTTATTATGTTCCTTACTGCATCAAGATATTTGTACCTGCTGATTACTATGTCATCACACATCTAGTTAATTCAGATTTTAGTTTACAGTCTTAAGCTTCTGTTCAAATACTTCCTCAGGGAACCGTCCTTGAAATTTCAGATCAGATCAGATTCTACACTTACCAGAGTTAATACTTGTATATATCATTCAATTTTGTCTTCCTGACTAGATTTTTAAATCCCATAAGATGAGTAACTTAAGTTTTATTCCTCACTATATCTCAAACACCTAGTTTATAGTGTTGGGCATAAATAGAAATTCAAACAAAGAAGCATTAAGTATAATTTTAGCATAAAGCATGCAAAAGTAACTTGAAGTCCATTAATAGACTAGAACAGCCAGTTTTTATGAAGCTCGAAATACACAAAGTTCCTTGCAGTTCCCTATCTGATATATAAGCTTCAGAAGGAGTTAGAAAATATATGACCAAATTGCAGGGGATTAGGGTATGGTGTAAGGAGTGTGGAGAAAATAACTGGCCTCATATATTCAAATTAAGAGTAATATTATTCCTCTATACCTCTCCCTAAACCAAATTAAATATGGATATTTAACTAGGCCTTTCAAAAAATATTTAACAAGAGATAATAATCATTTGGTTCTCATTTTAAGAATGAAAAATGCTGTAAAATGCAATATCAATACATTCAAAGTGAACAATTAAAGCAACTTGATCTAAGTGCTAGGGAAAAAAATTAGCTCTCTGAAATGGCACACAATGTAATCCACTGTTTCAGTAACCTCTCAAATGCAGAAAGCAAATTTATATTACTTATTTCACTAGAGTCAAGTGACCAAGAATTAAAAGCATTTAATAAATGCGGAGTGACATTACAGAAGAAAATTACCACAACCTAGTAAAGATGTTCTATGAAAAACATACAACTAATTTAAGATCTAATGGTGAAAAAGCAAATGCATTCTCCTTAAGACTGGGGACAAGACAAGGATATCTGATCTTACCACTTCTATGCACATTGTACTTTAGGTCCCACCCATTACAACAGGCAAGGAAAATAAAGTTAAGCCCCCCAAGAAAATGAAGGCATGACTGTATACATAAAAACACCAAAAAATTTTTAAAAATCCAAAACCCATTATAACTAATAAGTAAACTTAAAACCACTGCATTTCTATACACTTAAAAAAATCATAATGAATAAAATTTTGAAGCAATAAACCATCTATAACAGTGCCAAAAATCAAACAGAAAATAGGGTTAATTTAACAAAAGATGACAAGACGTATAAAATGTCACTGAGAAAAATGAAAAGGTTCTAAGCATATGGAGGAACAGATCCTTTTTATGGATTAAAAGACTGAATATTGTTAAAACTGCTATTTTTTTAAAATTATCTAGATTTCTCACTGTAACATTTAAAATCCAAAGTTTTTGTTTTTGTAGATTAACAAATAGATCCTAAAGTTTATAGGTAAACTCAGGACAATAAAGGACCAAAGACAGCTACAACAATCTTGGAAAAGGGAAAAAAATTACAAATTGGAAGGAGTAGCACACTCTGATTTCAAGATTTTCCATAAAGTCACAGTAATGAAGACTGGAACAAAGCTAAACAAATAGATTAGTGAAATGAACAGAGAATCCAAAAATAAACATACATTTACCAACTGATTTCAACAGATGCTAAAGCAAGGGAAGGAGAAAGGGAAATATTTTCAGTAAATAAAAATTAAAAGTATGTAGTTTCTAGAAGAAAACATTCTATCAATAAATTAATATCTTCATGACATGAAAGTAGACAGATTTCTTAGGACACTAAAACAACAATTATAAAAGGAAAATTTAATAAATCATACTTAGTCAAAATTCTCTTTTCCAAACAATATTAAGAAAATTAGAAAATATGTCAAAAGACTGAAAAAAATAACAATTTGTTAATAAAAATACAAATAGTCCAAATTTTAAAAATAGAAAAATACTGAACTAAATACTTCAAAAAAAGATATATAAATGGCCGTCAAGAAAACTTAATGGTCCTCAGCATCAATAATCATAAAGAAAAAGCAAAGTAAAATCACAGTGAGATACCACTAGAAAAACTAAATCACTGACAATACTAAATGTTGGTGAAAATGCAGAACAACTGAAACTCTCACAAATGACTAGTTGTCATATAAAGTATCCCAATCTCAAAACCTCTGAAACAGTTTGGAATTTCTTGTGACATTAAAAAAAATTTACCCTATGACCCATCAATCTCATTCAACAAAAATGAAACATAAGCACAAAAAACTTGTATAAAAGTGTAGTCTGTTGTATGTGTGTGTTGGGGGGGGGGGGTGTATAGCAGTTCTATTTTTAATAGCCAAAAGTTGAAAACAATCCATACATCCATCAATATGGGAGATGGGAGGCTTTTCACTGATAGGACAGAGGTTAAAGTCTTAGCATTATCAAGCTATCACCAGTCACTATGGCATAAGTTCGACCTTGGCCAGGGAGGTGACCCACATGGTGCAGCAGACCTTTCTTGTCTTACCCACTGCTCCCCTCAGCAGTGTATCTCAGTAGATCCACCTGTTCTGCTCCCCACTGTCTCTGGTAAATCCTCTTACTTGCTGCACCTCTAGCCTACACCCCTGTTCTTGTATGCATAAATAAATCTTTAAAAAAATAATAAGGGATACAGAGCGACAAATTGTGTTATGTCCATATAGTGAAGTTCTGGAATAAGGAAAACTAAAATTTTAATAAGAAATATGAACATAATTGCCTCAGGTTGGTGCTATAGGGAGGGAATATGTGAATGTGTTTTGACTAAGAGACATTAAAGAAACTTCAGGGGTGATGAAAATGTTCCATATCTTGATAGCTGTGGATTACACTAATGCATATATATCAAAGATAACATTTAAAACCCGTGCATTTGGCCTATCTAAAGTTTATGATTACATTTGCGTTTTTCAAGTAATCCATTTCTGTATAAATCCACCAGAGCAGAGCTCTGAATTGAGTGAATTTAAGTAATTGTCAGAAAATCAAATATATTGATATTTAAAAAGAAAAATACCAGAATTCTCTGAAGCAATGTCCCATCAAAAATGAAAGCTACTGAAATGTCTATAAGGACACACTGGTGGAAAAAATAAAGTACATCTAGTCTATGTCTACTTTCACACACTCAATCAGAATACCTGACTCATGGCTCAGTGTTTGTTCTCACAGACACAACAGCCCAGATGCAAGTGAGACACTAAGTGAATAAAGACTTCTTATTAAATGCCAGTTACGTAACACTCTAAGACTGCCCTAACTAGCTGGGTCCTAAGACAACTGGCCAAGAAAGAAAAACCTTTGAGAGACTCCTTTAACTCTAGTTAATCATACAGGAAAATAGAGAAAGAAAATCTAGTTTACGTATATGTTTAACTCTTAGTGGGGTAACCCCTTCAACAACAATTATTTCGTTAAAAACAAATTAATTGGTCAGAAATAGTACACAAAGCAGCAAAACAAAAAGACTGTGTACAATATGATCTTTCCATTTTCTCCAATATGTGCTAATACCTTTCATGATCACTTATTAAGTTTGAAGACTAAGAGAGACTATGACTTAGTAAAGATTAAGACAGAATTCAGAATGAGACAATTCAGAATGACAACCTAGGTTGTCACACTAGCTGAAGTACGTGTCATTAACTATGAGGACTAGGATATGTCATTCTCTCCATGCATCTCAGTATCCATCTAGAGATGGTAATATCAACCTTTTAAGGTTGATTGTGAAAATGAGAAATTAAAGGAAACCATGAGATGCAAATAGTAGACAGTCACTGGAAATCCACTGTCAGTAATGCAAGCATATTCTTTACTATCAATAAGTTTTTTGTTTAATCATTTCTCCTTAAGAAATTATTCCACAAGTTATTCATTGAACCTAGGAAAATAATAATACTTTCAAGTTTTCTATTGAGTTGCCACTTGCCTTAATATTCCATTTTAAAAGTATATTCTTTGTTACATACTTTGTTTGAACCTAACAAAGCATTTTATAAAATAACTGGGATTAGCAAAACAGAAATACAAAATTTACCAGACCTTAATCCATTAAAAACCTGTTGTGCACAGATTTTGCATTTCCCAGAAACTCATTTTCTCTTACTAAATTTAAAAGTTTTGCCTTCTATAAATAAATCTTTCTAATATGTATTATCTACTCCCCTGCCTTCTTAAACTGAGGATTCTGACCCATCAGTGTTTGCTTGGTAGGCTGGGATCATCACTGTTAACATCAATCAGAATAAATGTCTTATGATACAATCAAACTTTTGTAGCTACTAAATTCAACCACATACATATGGATATATAGTGAGAGAGATTTGTTTCACTTCCAAAAATAATCACATAACTAGAAAAGTATAGATAGCTCCCCATTTTTTTCTGACTATCTCCATGAGAAATAGAGCAATACATACTTCTAATTTGCTCTTTAATTGAACTTAAATATCACAAAGTAAGTTTATAAATTTTTTCTCACAGAGTAAATAGAGATACCATTCTGTAGGTAAAACACTATATTTTAGGCCTGAATTGTCAGCTAATTTTGGTTAAGTGAGGTAGTAACTGCTTTAGTGTAGCAATAGATATGATAAGTACACTAAAAAACAACACATGAAAAGGAAATTCCAAGTTTTCATAAATCTTCCATGTAATCAAGCATGTGTAGCTCTTTCATGGAATAACAAATATGGAAATAAAATTGATATGAGATTTTCATATCAATGAAATGCCATCAAATATTAACATTAACATACAGTTCGATATAGCTGCCCTCCTTCATCATTTGTACAATACGACTATATACAGAAAAGTTGAATCTAAGATATCTCCAACAAAGGTTTATTAAAATTACATGAAAACAGAACAGCAAATTATATTCAACATATTGAGCTGACATTATAGGACAGAAATGTTGATTCAAATTCCTTTTAATTGAAAGAGATTTTTCCCTTATAAAAGAAAATTGTTATTTTTTTAAGTTATCTTATTGTTATGGTAACTGAAGTGCTAAAAATAATAAAGAAATATCAAAGTTGTTATAGCAACTGGAATTTTAAAAAGTCATGAAGTGTAAAATAATCAAACCTTTACTTGGCTTGTAATCTAACATCTATGACTCAGTTTTCAAAAGAAAACTTGAAATACTCATGTTCCTCTTTGTTACAAGTTGTTTCTGGAGTCCAAATAAAAAACAAAATAAAACATAATTTCAAACTAAAACCTAAAACTTGAAGCATATTTTATATTCCCTATCTCCTTCATAATTTTACACATACTCAACATTGTGACCTTGAAAATTATACAAGTTAACAAACTTCATGAATAACAAAAAATGATTAGTCAATAAATGCATACAGAATCAAAATCAACTATTGAGAATTTGTATACCTCATTTTCTGATCTTGTAACTTGCTTCTAAACTCCAACCCTCACTGCTCTGTTCTAAAACACTCAAAGGGTGGAAAAGTTCTACTCACTGCCATTGAGGTTTGTCCGAATTCATCCAATTAAACTACAATTATCCTGAAGGCTTATTTCATGGTAAGTTTGTGAGAAGTTCTAAGATCTTCTTTCATAGAGGACACAGTCTAGTAAGGAATAGACTAAAACAGAATGTGGACTGTAAAGTGCAATGAAAGAATATGATGAGATTAGCAGGAGAAAATTCATAAAGATCCTATAAGCAGTGCCATGGTTTTTCAAGGATTTAAACCAAGAAGTAAAATAAATTATTTGTCCAAGACAGACAAATTAAGAAATTAAATCTTTAAATTTTCATTCGTCGTATACAAAAATCAAGTTATCCTTTAGTTTTATTTGTTCCTTTCTAATAACTAAAGATCAAGATTCTGATGACAATAACTTAATGGTGCCGACATAACGCTTTTCTCAACATTGATGGACTGAATTGAATTGGCTGGTAATTGACCTTATATATATCTCCATTTTCTCTTTGGTATTTCCCCCCTAAAACCACTGGCTTATTTTTAAGCTTGCAGTGATTTACCTTTTGGAAGATCTCAAAAGTTCAGATGGGCTTGATGGAAAAGAAAGTCATGATTTTCCTTAGACTGAGAAAAGGAGAGCTGTATCACTTGCTCCTGGTAAAGTCTCCAGTTATACATACTATAAAGCTTGGTAACTGTAGAAAAAAAGCACTTCAAAAACATAAATTCTTCCCTTACCTACTCTTATCCAGTGAACAAGATTAGTCATGACCACTATTTTGATCCTGAGCGTAATACAATATTACTGCCTTTTATTAAAATGAATTAACTATAGTTGTCCTTTATAATACATTGCTATATTTTAAATCCATGCTTAGTAGGATTATGCAACAAAATCTTATTTTTCCTAAATTTTACAAAAGCAAAGCACTCAAAAACACCAGAAAAATAATTTTATATCACATAGTTTAATGTGATTAGACTGAAGCTGCACAAGCAAGTTATTCAATAGCTAATTTGATAATTAAAATATAGTAATGTATATAATTTATATCTAGTTAGCACTTATTTGATTAATTTTATAACACCTGTTGGATTTCTACTTGTATATGCCATGTATACACACACATTATATGTAAATTCATATATATTCTATATCTATATATAAATGCATATATATTCTATGTCAGACTAATCCTGTTCACTGGGTATGAGTAGGAAAGGGAAGAATTTATGTTTTTGAAAGTTTTTTTCATCAGTTACCAGCTTTATAGTATGTATAACTGGAGACTTTACCAGGAGCAAGTGATACAGCTCTGCTTTTCTCAGTCTAAGGAAAATCATTCTTGTGTATACCATGCATACATACATATTATATCTATATGTAAATACATATATAGTCATTATATCTATATATAAATACACATAATAAATTCTATATAGTCTACATATTATACACTTTATAGTATTTCTTAAATTGGAGTACAATATATTCTTTGAGTGTATATTATTAGTAGTTCATTGACTATTCTACAGCATATTTTCCCATTTTTACTTCTACAACAATCTAAAAGCCTTATTAGGAGCAGATTTTGATAAAGTGACAGCTACCTCATAACACCTATTTGCTCAAACATTTGCCATAATATTGGAGCCAAGTAGTTCTTAATCTCTTGCAGGTTAAGAAACAGAATATAAAGAGGTTTATATGTAAATGAAGCACCAACTGAAAGTCACATGACCAACACCACACCATATAAGTAAGTTTTTCACTGATTTGGGAAAATTGAGTCACTGCAGGTTCACGGTCCTATACACATGCCTAGCTAAAAAAAAAAGAATTACATAATAGCTGTCAGGATCACACTTGTACAATTCAGTTTGAATTTAGAAACAATTTAGTTTCAAGAAAATCACCTAATCTACATATTAATATGTAAATGTACATTTTATTGATTTTACACTTTGCTTCTATTATAATTATGTCATAAAATGTAAATGTATAAAGAATTTAAATTTAATTTTATATCAGCACATATTTAGGTAATATTGAAGTATTATTTATAATCAACTCAGGCAGAAAGGGATTGTTGAGGACAATTTTCCCTATAAAATGGGTTAGCATATTATTCAAAGCTAAACACCCAGACATATACAGCTATAAACAAAAAATACTGATGATCTAGCAACACAAGGAAAAGGGAAGCAAAGCTAAAGAAAACAACTTAACTGGGTTAATAAAAAAATAACAATTTTTAAAGTCCAGAGTGCCCACTAAATTTGCAGAAAATATGTAATTACAAATCATATGAACAGATGGAAAAAGAATTGTAAGAAAGAATATAATTATCATAAGATACTCATTTAAACACATATTTTACTTTAACACAAAAATAATAAACATATTGACTTTCACACCTTCCTCCACAAACTTTCCGTTGCTCCCATTTCTACTCCACACACCGCACTGTATAACCCTAACTAGACAGTTGTCTCATTTACCTTTGTACTTAACACAAATATTTCAACACGTTTGTTGAAAGGATACTGCTTCAGTTGGCCCAGCACTTTCACCCAAATCTCATAAAGTTTTATGAATATACAGTACTAACTTTATAAATATGTTGTATGGCTTACTCAAAATCACATTTAAAATATGGTGGAAGGAGAAATGTTAACAGAAAGGAATGAAGAGAAAACCTCCTAACACTGTGCAGTAAGCACAGTAATTGGCACATTATAGAAAATAATATTTGTTAAATAAATCAAGTTGGCTGATTTGGTTCCTCTTCTGTTGAATATTCACACAAAGATTATTCTATAACATTGCCTAATCTAAAATAAACAGTAGAATTCTCTTAAAATATCAGAACTGGGGTGTCTTAAACTTATCCAGAATATAAAGCTTTTTGGGGAAAAAAAAGTTAAAAATATAACACTTTCTCATCATCTTTTGGTCATGTCATAAATGAATAAAGAAAATGAGAAACCAAATGAATTGACCTATACTGCCAGTACAACTTTATTTTTCACCAGGCAGTTTCAAAGCTAAGTGGCTAAAGTTGATTAGACATAGGAAACAACTTGAATATTGAACAGCTAACAGAAGCCACTTTTAGGAGACATAAATTGAGAAAGAACAAAACTATTATGTTCAAGATATACCTAAATGTGAAATGAATATTGTTAAACTGGCAGACACCTCATAAGAAAATATCTCCATCAATAATAATTTCAGATCAGAACAAAAATGTGATTTAAAAACTGAATTAGAATATTAAAGTAGGGATCCGCAAAAGTAGGTAATTTCTGGCTTACTCAGTAATATCACACAACAATGTTTACAAACTTCTGAGGTGCAGGATAGGGCTTAAAATAAAATGAATGTTCATGTACACATAAACTCATACACATATGTGCAGAGGCTAAATGTTCCTGTTAATCTAATATTAACATCATAATGCAGCTTCAGCACAGCAATGCTCTAAATGCTTTTAGTGATTACCAATCAAAGGCTGATAAGCCTGGTTTTGCAACATGAATTCATACTAGAAATTACTATTCTTTGCCTTTCCCATTCACTCTCTTATCTACTACCCTTACTATATAAAACAGAAAGGTACTTTAGAGAAACACATTCACTTAACAATTTAAGCTTCTGAGAAAAAATACATCAGTTTGTTCAAAGGAAAACAAGCTTTAGGGCTATTAAAAATTTTTTAGAATTGAGTATTCAAAAATCAGAACTCTAATATCAAGTAACTTTTTTTAAAAAGATTTATTTTTATGTATGCATACAAGAGCTGGGGTACAGGCCAGAGTTGCCGGAGGTGAGAGGATTCACTAGAGACAGAGCAGGAAGCAGAACAGGCAGATCAACTGAAATACATTGTTGAGGGGAGCAGCGGGCAAAGCAGAAGAGGTCAGTTGTGACATGTGAATCCCCTTCCTGACCGAGGATTGAACTCATGCTGCTCTGCCACAGATGCTTCACAGTGCGGTGGCCAAGCCCTTGCACCACCAGAGAGGCCCTCAAGTTAATTTATAACCAATATCTATGCTAGCAAAAAAAGTGTTCATAGAATTTTATTCAGTACTCAGTGTTCTGAAGCTGTTTTAAAATAATGCAATAAATCAATATCTGATTTTTTCTTTTGTCATATCTGAAGTATTTCCAAGTTTATTCCTGAATAATAATATAAAAATTGTGGTGTCCTAACCCTATAGACTATAAGCAGTGTTCATAAGGAGAAGGTATCTATTAAGATGAAATTGTGATTTAAAAAAAAAAGTTTTAGAAAATTTTAGGGAACCATTATTCACTATCTCTGTTATGTCTCTCTCCTTGCAAATTTAATAGCCCTAATTGCTGAAATGCTTACATGTGCAAATATTACCTGGGTACCAAAAGATGGCTGCAGAATAGGTATTCTAGAGATAGTAATGGCTTGGAATGACATGTTCCTTAATAACCCCTTTTATAAATGTACCTCCCAAGCTGAATATCATTATGGGATTATTTATAATTTAGAGCTTTCTGTCATGATGATGCTATCCTGACATGGCACCAGCAAGCTAGAAACAGCTGTATGCCCCAAAGGGAAATGAAATTACTGGTGGTATTCAAGAGCAAAGGTATTGAATATGAAGCATTTCTTATAGAAATTCCTGCAAATGGTAATGGCTGACTGTAACATGCAGTAAAATTATGCAACTCATGCAGTACAAGCAGTATAATAAAAGGAAATCTAATTATAAATATAACTCAAATCCTTACCACTTCCTAATAAACTAGATGTATGGCACTATTATAATTAGTCTTTGTGCACAAAATAGATGTTAGAGAAGTTTTAGAAATTTTCAGATAAACCATTTATCCAATATTCCTCGATTGTCTTTACATTTAAATTTTTGTAGAAAATGGGTTTAATCAACATAAATATAATCAAGAGGAAAATTTCAATTAAGAGCATGTACTATATCTATAGAAAACACTTCTAAAACTCATCATTTAATAAATGGGTATAGACAATTTGACTAGTGTTTTTTATTTTGACTTTTCAGTTTTTTTTTAATCTATTAGATTGAAAAGCATTGGGCTATATCTAAACTGATTCTTACATTTTCAGAAATTTTCATAAGACTCAAAGTTGTGGAAAATTCCAAATATAACTGCTACAAATATTTCTTCATATCTTAGTCTTCTTGTCTGGTAACAAGAAGAAAATTCGAGTTTGCTTATTTGTTGGATGACAGAAACTTTCTCCCTTCACAAATGCCTAATTTTTTTCACATATAAAATGAGATACTTATCATAATGATGCATGTAATATCAACTCTAGGTGCTTTTTTAAAGTTCTGGAGAACACTAAATTTTCATATCCATATGGGTGTCAGTTAAGAAGACTATAAATATGACTGGGACACAAAGACTGTAGATATAGTCATTACAGAAAAAACAGCATCAGTATCTGTTGGTTATATAGAACAAATCTAATTCACAGCAAATGCCATAATAAATTCCAATTTAAAAAATCAGCATGACAAGAAGATTCCCAATGCTGTGACTGATAACCTACCCATCTCAATGGGTACCAAGTGAAACAGAAAAGGAAAATATAGAAATCCTTCTATTTTTGCTTACATTGATCAGAAAGAACAAATTTAAATGTTCTGAATGTTAAGAAATAAACTTATTTTTTCTTGAAATTTTTAATGTTACAAAAACTTGGATCCCAATTTTACACCACAACTTTATAACAATAATAATACTCAATAAAGTGTTTATCATGGACTCAGATACAATAAAAGGTGTGTCATATATAATGCTATATACAGGTCAATAAAATGCATTAAAGGGTGGACTTTGTTTTCATTTCATAGTAGCAACTCAACACTTCAAAAAGAGTGATTTTTTTTTGCATTTTTTTTATTAAAATATTTTAAAATTTACATATACTTGCCATTAATTGTAATCCCCATGTAGTCCCCATCACCATCTCATCAGTGCACCATCACCTCAGTCCCTCGTGTTCCCATCTTCCCTCAACCCTCCTCCTCCCCTCCCCACCAGGTGTCCCCAGTCTGTCCTTGTGTCCTCATT
>JAGFMF010011697.1:1233953-1267431 GCA_019455555.1 Galemys pyrenaicus
GAGGTGATGGTGCACTGGTGAGATGGTGATGGGGAATGCATGGGGATTACAATTAATGGCAAGTATATGTAAATTTTAAAATATTTTAATAAAAAAAATTAAAACATAAAAAAAAAGAAATTATCATTTATCAAAACAGAAGAATATATTTTAAATTTTTTACAGAGACATCACTGCTGGGCAAAAACTGAGTGCCCAGATTCACATGTAATTTTTTCACATACAAATGTCTATATGTGTGTGTATATAAACACATACATTATAGAAAGTGAAAGAATTCAAAAAATGAGAATCAAAAAAATTTGGTAAAAATTATATTCTGAAGAAATAATAATATTCAAAGGTACAATTACACAGTAAGAAACCACTATCCTTAAGAAAAAAATAAAAGGTACATTTTCTTAAGGAATGTCTTTCAGTGATTCTTAAATTTTCTTTAGAAAATTTCTCTACATGTTTAAGGTATTTATAAACAGTATAAAAACTCTTCACTGTCTTTGCCTACCTTATTATTTTTTGGTTAACAAATTTTAAATAACTATAAATTTCCAGGAGAAAGTTTTATAAATTTTATGGTTACACAGTAATGTACCAGAACAAGAACCTGTGGTTTTTATAAACACCAATGGTACAGCCCCAGCTGGAATAACCCCATTCTATCAAAAAGCTCATTTCCTACAAAGAGACAAGGTGATGACAGAGAACAGAGCAGTTGTGTAATTAGGCAATGCTCTGCCTCTGGATGAAATGTAGTGCTGAGAATAATTTAACACACTGTACTGAAATCTAAAAAAAAAATTAGGGAAAAAACAAATATCTACCTGGCTAAATGATGTATAGAATTTAATTTACTTGTGAAAACTTAGCAAATTAAAAAACAATTACAGACAACTGACAGCATCATTTGACTTTCCTATGAAATATTCACTAAATGTTTATTTAATTGTAAGAAAAAACAACAATTTAAACATTTCTTCTTGAGAATGTCCAGTAATTATACAAAGCATATCCACCAAAATAGAGAAAGTATTTCTCTTTAGCGACATGTTTTATTTAAAACCATCTGCTACAATAATACATTGGAAAATAAAAGAAGACAAGCTTTACTCTGAGCAAGTACCAATAATCTGACAAGAATAAATACAGGGAAGTTTCATCTGTCCATACAATGCTCAGAAAACAGAGAACCTGCAGATTCTTAGGTAAAACAAGCTATTCTCATCATTCTTTTTTATTTACAGTTCAGAAAATATTTTTGGCAGCAACTACCCACGCAATATTTGCAATTCTTGCCCTTTTTGCTCCTGATAAAGGCTTCAACACATGTTCTATAAGTTTATAAAAGTGAACTTCATCTTTGCAAGTTTATACTGTTTTATATTTAACTCATCAATGGTAATTCCTCAGTTTACTGATTTCAAAATTAAAATCATTACCATCTTAATACAGTACCTGGCACACAACAAGTCCTCAATTTATAGACTAGGAACTGTAATACTACTGGCTCAAATTCATTTACCTCAACACGAGGTGACCAATTAGATATTCTCTTGTGATATCATTCTGATATGACATATTTTGGGAGGTTTTTAATTTCACATATTTATTCTAACAGGAATAAATATTTGTATTACACTCTTCCCATTTAATAAGGGGACAAGCACTGATCCATGAATAGTAGATGCAGATAGGCAGTGCAATGGATGTGCAGGAAAAAGGAGCACATTGATTATCACTTTTTAGGGCCCCCTGTTAATTCAAGCTAAGTCACTAACAAGAAGTTGAATCATTACATCAGCCACTCCTATACTGGTCTTCCTCTTCTATACTGCTCAGATATCTCAATTCCCATTTCAGTCATCTCTGAGAATTCTTTCCTGGTTCACCTAAGCAGAGTATCACTATTATTCCATATTTGATTAACTATTATAACTTGCACTATAATGTACTGTGCACAGTCCTGGTTTCTCTAGGCTTTGCTCCTCAAGGATCTGAACTCTTTTATATAGCTCAAAAAACTATACAGAACCTGGCCCATAAAAGATGTTGAATAAAGAGTTACTGGATGATTAAGTAAATGAGGTTAACACCTGTCTTTCAGTCTTCATTATATCGGTTATTAGGAAAAATTCTTAAAGATTATAAATTCACTTTATTATGTTTTTGAATATGCATAGTCCCTAAAATAAAGATTCATATAATCACAACAAAGTCAAGTTTTAGAATTCAAATATTCCATGATATTTTTCAGTCAGGGAAAAAAAACAAATATATAAATCTGATATTTCATACTTCTAAAAAGATTCTTTCTCAATTCCACAGCTATCATACACATCATGTGCTCTTGTAAAAATTACATGACTAGAAGGGGTCTTATGTTCATATTAAAGTAGAAATAAACACTATCACCAATATCCATTATTACTATTATCAGGTTCATAATGTAATATCATATTAGTGAAAATAGTGGAAACACTAATCTTGAATATTTACTATATACTAGGAACCTTATCATTTTATTTAATTTTCACAACAATCCTACTATGTACTACTATCTGCTTTACAAATGATGAAGTCAAGGTTTAGTAAGTTAAAACAGTTTCACAATATCACAGATTAATACAAGGGAAGAGTGAAAAGTAAACGCAGGTGAATCTAGTACTAGAACTTTTATCTTTAGAAAGAAATGGTGTATGTGTGCACATGCATATCTGTTATTAATGGTTCATTTAGAAAAAAAAAAGAATTCAAGTGGTGGGGAAAATGGCTCAAGATAATGTTATTTCTGAAATCCTGTCAATAAAGAGATTGTTCTGATTTTAACAAAGTGTAAAATATGAAGCTACATATTAAATCATTTCTACAAAAGACACAGAACTATAATTTACTCTTACAGAAAATAGTAGTATTGTAGGAAGTAGTAATCAGCAGACTTGATAAACTACACCATAGAGGCCAAGTAATTACTAAAATTATACATACTGTTCTATAAAGCTACACAAAATTTAAGTTGTCCTTAACACACAAAACCTCCCTATGTCAAATGGTTCACAATATATGAAAATGCAATATCATGTGGCCCCTTAAGCCAACCATTAATTGAATCCTCAGTTCAGAAGTTCCATTTGCTTATTTTTATAGGGGTAGCTGGGCAATAATCCTTTTATCATCCTTTTAGATTACTCAGAATTATAAAGAATGCTAATTTAACAGGAATAAGAAACCTCAATGATAAGCAATAAAGACTTAAGCTGTGCCACTGATTCATCAGCAGTGGCAAATGCCCTCATCCTTTGGCAGAAGTCACAAAGCAGCATAAAGTCGTGGAAGCCTCACGTTCATTTTGGGGTAGACAGTGTAAAGACCATTTCAAGGGGATGGTTTAAAGTAGGAAGCTTTAGAAATTTTCTATTATTGGTCCCACATTTCTGAAACATATATAGCATTGTTGTAAATCAATGTTACCTTAATTTAGAAAAAAAAAAAAAAGGTCAGAACTATTCACTGCATGACTCCAATACAGTTTTTAAAGAAGTTCAAAGCATTTATGACTTATTGGAATTATTAAAACAAGATTCACTTAATAGGTGATTCCATGAGAATAATATGAAAAGAGTATCCTACCTTTGTGATAAGAAGTCGGTATCTATCCAGCATTGCCTGATTGTCATGGCAGCCTGCTAATAACTGCCACACCTCCGCCCTCAATGCTTCAGGGACACCACTCTTCACCAGAGTGAATAGCCCTTTGGGTCGTGCACCAAGGTTATTGTGCCTGAGAAAATAAGAAAATAAACCGTTTGTGCGCCCTTCCCCACTACTGATCTTCTTCTATTTCTATGGAAAATATATCAATATGTATATATAAAGTGTAAGTATGGGTCAAGAGAAAAATGGGGGTCTGGGGATGGATGAAAAAACAGTAGCAGTGCTTAAGTTCAGTGATGTCTTTTTTTCTTGATCCCATCTTTATTGGTGAGCCATGTTCTTCTACCTTCAAGATTTTCCTTCCTCTATTTACCTTTTGAAATCACCCTATGAACCTACTCATAATAACGTGTTAACTTGATAAATCTAGACAGTATATCAAGGCATAACAAGAACAATTTGAATCCCTTGAGATGAATACAAAGCAATGGTATATGCATCATAGGAGATAAGGGGAAGAGACTCTGAACATGGATCATAAGTCTATCATACCTTGACTACACCTCTACATCTTGACCAAAGTAATCCCTAAACTAAAGAAAGACCTAATAACCCTTTCCTAGAAAACCTATACAACTCCACTTTTCTGGGGAGCAAAATATACTTAGCTTTCCCATTTTCAAGAGTATTTAGAATTAGAACAAATACATGCATTTCTTGGTCATGAGGTCAGTGACCATATACTAGATATGTTTCTATGATGATCTGCTCATCTGAACAAAAATTTGAATTGTAGTTCTCAGTCTTGTATGTTCCATTCCACAACTTTTTCTTGATGCCTTGCTTGAATGTGGAGCTTTGGCCTATGTCTTTTGTTCACATTTAACCTCTACTTATATTTGCTACTCACTCTTGATCTCTTAGAACTGACCCTGCTACAATCATCATAACTCCAAACCTTAATAATGTACTGTGGTTTGGGTTAGTCCTAGGCTCTAGTTTCAAGATTTAAGCTTTGAAAGTCATAGAATCCATATGTCTATTTTCTATAATTGGCCTGTCACATCACCCATTTTCCTAACCTAAACATACGCTTCCACCTTTATCCCCAGGTCCACTTTTGGCATGCTGTTCCTCTGAAAATATTTTTTAAGCTTTTTCCATATAATCATAATATGACCATCTTAGAAAAATTATAATAATTTTAACAACTAAAAAATTCAAGTAAACATTACTTTTTAAAAATAATTCATATTTATATCCATCCTGCTTTCTTCCCTTCCCCATTTAAAAAAAGACTTTTATATTGTTGAGTTAGAGAACCTAAGTTGACAATACTGATAGGTTTGAAGCAAAACAATGTAAAAAGAGGCAGAGTTTATATGATTTAACATATTGCACTATTTAGTAACAAAGTTATATTGCTAAGTAAAAAAAAAGCAGTTTTCAAAATACTTTATATATTATTTTAAATACACATTATCTCTCTGGGCATGGTGTGTAAACAAAGATCTGTGGAGGTTTGGAACCTATAACCCCTGAAATTATTACAATGGTATAAAACATTAACTTAACAGAAAGTCTAAAGTAATTTTTTTAAATTACATATGGTATTATTTTAAATATACATATAAAATATCTCTAACACTATTTTGAAACATGCTTTTAATATACAGAGGAAAATAATGTCTCTATTGTTAAAGATCTATGTAATTAAGAAGAAAACTATTCCTTTTATTTCTTATGCTGTGTGAAATATTTGCAATTATCTTAATTTGTTGTACATTATATGTCATTTCAATTCTTTAAATTGATTTCATGAACTTAAAATGTAAATTTAGTTAATTTCAGGAAACAACTAAATTGGCCCACAAAACCACACATATATGCATATACATACCCCTTAAGGTTAATAGTCAAAATAAAAACCACAGCATAATAAAAACCACAGCAAAATAAATAAATCAAAAATTAAAAAAAGGTTAATAGTCAACAGTGCCTAATATTTTACCATAATATTATTCAACTCAATAGACACAACTTCTGACTCTCAGACATAATAATAATAAATAAAAACTGGTCTTAAAAACCTAGACACTATTTATTTCTACAGATTGGCGTTTAAAGAGAACTTGGTCACAAATAAAACAGCATGATTAACAGCTTTAATTTACTAATTATCCTGGTAATAATCAGTAATTATATTGCAGACAGTTCTCTAGTATATCCATGACCAAGGAGGATCCAAACAAAAGAGCAATTTATGAAAATAATCATTACTTTTAGTACTTCTGATAAAAATATAACTACATACAGCCACTTAATACAATGTAACTGCAGCAATTATCAAGAGACTTATAATAGGTAGGCAACTAATAATGATACACACAGAACTCTGCAGTAAAAACAAAATAGGTACATATTTTAAAAGTCACATATAGCCAGATATATACTAAGTGTATACTAATCAGGCAGTTTTTAATGCATGAATATAAACTCTACAAGGCAAAAATCTGTCTTCTTTACTTATATACCCCAAGCACCCATATCAGTATCTTACACATAGTAGGCATTCAACATATTTTTGATAAAAGAATTTTTTTAATATTTTATTTAATTATGCATACAAAAGCTGGGATACAGGCCAGAGGCGATGGATAAGATGATTCATCAGAGACAGAGCAGGGAGCAGAACAGGCAGATCGACTGAAATACACTTCTAAGGGGAGCAGAGGGCGAGGCAGGAGAGGTCTGCTGTGCCATGTGGGTCCCCTCCCTGGCCGGGAATTGTGGCTATGGAAGCTCCACGGTGTGGCACCAGGGAGGCCCGAACGAATATATTTATGAAACTAAATTAATAAGGCCAACTACTAAGGTTAAGCAAAATAAAATAAAGCTTTTTTAAAAAGCAAACATTCCCACTAATTTTAACAGGATTGTAAAGCTTTGATGTATTCATCTAGTTACCTTAAAAAAGGAATATTTTCTGAAACTAAGCACATAAGAAATGTTTCCATTTTCAAAGCTGTCCAAGAAAAAGAAGGACGGTATCATTCCTAACAAAAAATAGAAGATAAATCAAGAGATTAAAAGAGAAACGACTGAATGACATTGAGGGGACATCAATGGAATTAAGGCAATTTTGATAAAGAGGTGGAAGTAGGTAGCTAGAGGCAGGTAGAGAACAGCTTGATCAATTTTGAAAGGTTTTCTTAGAAAAGGGAATGGCTAGAACTGAAATTAAAAGATGGGGTGGTAAGGATATAGAGGAAAAGGAGCCCTTGAACACTGTTGGTGGTAATACAGAGACTGATCACCCTAGGAGGACTATAAGGGAACCAAATAAGCGACCAAGGAAAAGAATAATAACAATAAAAACAAAAATACAACAAAAACAAAAAGACAAGGATAAATCAGAAACACTTGTGGGGAGGAGGGAGGGAATGAGTTGAGGGCAGAAAGAGCACAAGAGACTGAGGTGATGGTGCATGGGTGAAATGGTGGTGGGAAATCCATGGGGACCACAATTGATGTCAAATATATATATATGTGTGTGTGTATATATATATTTATTTATTTATATTTATATATATATGTAAATAGATGCACCATATCATCCAAAGAAAGCAAAAACACTAATTCTAAGGGACATATGAACTCTCATGTTCACTGCAGTTTACAATAGCCAATTGTTAGAAACAACCTAAGTGTCCAAGGATAAATGAGTATATAGAGTGGATCCATTACACAATGGAATACTACTCAGCTATTTAAAAAAAATAAGATGAAATCTTTTCATTTGTGACAACATGAATGGAACTGAAGAGGATTATGCTAAGTGCAATAAGCCAAAAGGACAAAAGGACAAAGACAAATACCAGATGGTTTCACTTACATGTAGAATACAAAGTAAAAAAAAAAAAAAAGAAGGGTCAAACAGTACCAAACCAACAACAAACCCTGGAAGTCTGAATGTGGAACTGAGGCAACTGAAGGGGAGAAAATAGGCGGGTAAAGAGCATGGTGTGGAGGGAGTACATGGGCCAAGGTGGAGAACTGTGAGAGCCCTGCTGGTTGGTAACATAAATCTGAAGAGGCGTGATACTGTACCTCTGAATCACATAGTGCTGTAAAATGATATCACTCAAAAAAAAGATTACATAGCAACAAGAAAGGTTCTTGTATTTCTCCTATTAATAATGAGAAGACTGAGACATGTAACCTAGTTTTTATCTTAAGTAAACAAGCTACAAAAAGAAAAGGTTCAAGTAAAGAGACAGTCATGGTCATGAAGATCAAGAGACTTTTTTTATAATTTGGATGTTTTTGCCTAAAGTTTTCCTCGACTGAAAAAAATGGCACATAATATAAATAGGAAAAGGAAGGGAGCTATAGACAGTCATACTCAGTGATTCTAATTTTTCAGGTTTCCTATGACTTCAGATTTTATTTTGTTGCCCCACCAGTTTGCTGATGCTTAGCTAGATTTTAAGGTCACTAAGAACACATTTTCATACTTTATAATAAGTATAACCATAATGAATACAATCAAAATGCCTACTAAATGTTTATCAATTTTAAGATATTCTAATAAAGAGAATGAATAACTTGAAGATGGATTTATTAGTAGTTTGAAGATGTTTGCATTAGGTTTTTCGGAGAGAAAATCTTCCTGCTACAAATGTTGATTTTTATATATAAGTGTTCAAGGACAAAACTGTTTTTTGCCCTTAAAAATATGAATGACTTCCACATGCTTACAAAACCAGCAGTTAGTCAAAAATAATTTTATGCAATTCCTTAAATAATTTAATACTCAAGTCATTAGCATTACCATCCACAATAAACTAAACATACAAATAATTCTTGCTTTTTCGGTTTGGTTTCTCCAGGTCCTTCCACCCCACGTGTTTCCTCATTCCCATCTCCCTTTCCCTGGTTCTCAAGTCTAAAATTGTTCACTTCTTTCAAGTAATTATTTCTTCAAGATTCAACTCAAATATTGTATAAATAAAAACCTGCAGTACTAAACTTTCCACACAGCCTGTTTTTAGTTTGTTTTTTCCTCCATGTTATCTTACTTTTTTCCTCATAATTTCAAATTAGGGTCAAATTTTTTTTCTGTAGATTTTTTTTTAAAGATTATTTATCTATGCATACAAGAGCTGGGGTACAGGCCAGGGTCGCGGGAGGTGAGAGAATTCACCAGAGACACAGCAGGGAGCAGAACAGGCAGATCAACTGAAACACACTGGTGAGGTGAGCGGCGGACAAGGCAGGAGAGGGCTGCTGTACCATGTAGGTCCCCTCCCTGGCCAGGTATCGAACTCACATTGCTGTGCGTGGATGCTTCACAGTGTGGCACTAAACCCTCCACACCACCAGCGTGACCTCTGTATATTTTCTTAATAGTATATTTAACTATCTGAATTCTGATTTTATCTATAAAAGTTTCACTTTTTTAAATACAGTAATCTAGCTAGTCTATAGTAAGTTCAAAATACTTTCAACTGTATTTTATTTAAAAGTTTATTGAGAACACAGATTGTATCCTCACTTAAAAGAAAAATTTCCCCAAAGCACAAAATGTAATGTTTTATGTAACAGATGCTTTACCTAAATAAATCACAAAAATGTTTTCATTTAAGTATCTAGCTATTACTAAGACTCACTGAAAGCTTCTAAATCTAAGGAAGAAAGGTGTTTAAAAAGATGTTCTGAAACAATTAAATTTTTTTTCAATTCCTATATAATAGATATAAATTTCTCTGAGTTAGACAAATTTTATCATTTTCATATGAATTGTTATGATACAACTACAATAATGAGGCAAATACAATTATAATATATGAACTGTAAAAGGTCCAGCAAAGTTTCCTTAAGGTCTAGAAGTAAGTTGTCCTCATTATTTAAAATAATTTACTAAGATTCTTTTAATGAATCTCTTAAATTTTTTAAATCCTTAAGCTAAAAATAATAATTTAGAAAAACTTCATTTCTAAAAAAAAAAAAAATGTATAATGAATAAAGCTGAGTAACCTTATCAATTCAACCCAACAGTTTTCCTACATTTGGAACATTTTCTCCAGACATAAGGCCCAGGAATTGGTACAGACTTCATTAGTCCATGCAATTACCTCCAAACTAGTTTCTCTATTAACAGTTTCATCCTAGGCCATGTTAAATATAAAATGCATCATAGCAATCTCACTTTAAAAAACATTTGTTGGATATTTGTCTTCATGATATTGAAAACTATTAAACCTTAGGTTTTAACCCTTAGAAGTCAGCTACATATTTTTTATGGATGACTTTATTAAAGAATTATCCCTACTCCCAGTTTGGTAAGAGCTTTATCATGAATGAAAAATGAACTTTTTCAAATGGTTTTTTTCTCCTTCAACTGAGATAATTATATGGTTTTCCTACTGCAATCTGTTCATATGGTGAATTACAATGGTTTATTTTAAATGCTGAACCAGCCTTGCATTCCCAAAATATCAACAGATCCTAAATAAATACTCATGCTATACTTTGTTCAATAAATGGTGCTGGGAAAACTGAACTGCTACATGCAAAAGAATGAAGTTAGATTACTACCTCACACCATGCACACACACAAGAAAAAAATGGACCAAAGAATTATACAGAAGACCTGAAACTGTAAAATATATAGAAGAAAATATAGGCAAAGTATTATGTGACATACGTATCAGTAACATCTTACAAACGCTCTACCTAAAGCAAAGAAAGTGTTGGAAGAAATAAACAGCTGGCACCACATCAAATTAAAGAGCTTCTGTACAGCAAAAGAGAAAATACCCAAACAAAGAGACACCCTACTGATTGGGAGAAAATTTTTGCACTCTATACAATGGATAAGGGACTGATCAAAAAGATCTAAAAAGAACTCACACGACTCAAGAAAAACAAATTAAACAATCCAGTCAGAAAATGGGCATAAGAACTTAAAAGACATTTTCCAAAGAGGAAATGGAAATGACCAACAAGCACATGAAAAAATGTTCAACATCCCTCATAATCAGGGAAATGCAAATTAAAACCATAATAAGTTAATACCACCTTACACCAGTAGTAATGGCACATGTTAAAAAAAACTAGCAACTTCAAATACTGGTTGACAATGTGGTGAAAAGGAACCTACCGACACTGCTAGTGGGAATGCAAACAGGTTTAGCCACTATAGAAAGCTGTATGGAGGTTCCTCAGTCTACTAAAATTGGAGCTATCATGTGACCCTCCTAATCCTATGGATCTACCGAAAGGACACAAAAACATTAATTCAATAGAATACATGCACCCCTGTGCTTACTGCAGCACTATTTATAATAGGTAAGACTTGGAATCAACCCAAATGCCCAAAAATAGATGACTGGGTCAAGAAGCTGTGGTATATATACACAATGGAACACTATTCAGCAATCAAAAATGATAAACTAATGTCATTTGCAAAAACATGGATGGAGCTTGGGATTATGCTCAGTGAAATAAGTCAAAAGAAAAATACCAGATGGTTTCACTTAAAGAAGGAATATCAAAGGAAAAAGTATACAAACAACAAAACAAAAATAAACAGACAACTATAAATCAGAGACATTCTGCAGGGGAAAGGGAGGGACTGGGATCAAAACAGGGGTGGGAAGAGCTCAAGGGACTATGGTGATGGTGCATGAGTGAATTGGTGGCAGAAATTCTATGGGGATTATACCTGAGAAAAGAAAGCAAACATTGAAGAAAATAAATAAGTAAATAGGTAAAAAAATAAACATGAACAGTATGAACTCTATTAGAGTTGATAAATAATAAACATTTGTACAAAAAAAAAGTCATGTTGTATTACCCCTTTTTTATATATTGTTAGACATGACACATCAATATTTTACTGAGGATTTTTTTAATTCATTCATTAAGGACACTTATCTGCAGTTTTCTTTTCTGTAATTTTTTTTCTTAGTTGTATTTATTGGGATAAAATTGGTTTACATCACTGTATCTGCTTTGGGGGCTCTACAACTGTTTTTTCACACCATGCCTACCACCAGTCCCCCAATAATCTTCCATCAAATTTCAATGGGCCCTCTTCCACTCACACTCCCAATCAGCCATCCTCCACTACCAGTGCCTCAGTTTTGCATTCAGATATTAAGGGTTTGTTATTGACTTGGTTTTAACTGATCTTTTGTTTTGTTTCTCTATAGGCCACATACAAGTGAAATCATCGCTATTTGTCTTTCTCCTTCTAACTTCTTTCACTTAGCGTGATCACTGCTTTTTGCAGTAGCTATGCAACTGAATTATCAGGTAGAGAATATAAATCTCTAAATCAAATACTCATCTTGATACATTCTAGTATCTCCCTGGTTCCCATTAATTAATCATTTACATAAATTATAACATGTGTTGATATTACATTAAAATATCTAAAATAAAATACTGTGTATTTAATAAACATGGAGGCATACCTTCTTAGGGTGTCTCCTTAATAACATGATCAACATTTTGTTCAGAAATTTGATAAACCTAGTCTCTAGATTTATAATGAGAAGCCACAAGCCTCTTGAAATGTAAACTTGTATCTACTGAAATAACTCAAAAGTCTTTCAGGATGTGTACAGTATACTATCATAAGGAATATTTTTTAAAAAATAGAAAAAAGGGGCCTTCCCTGGTGGCACAATGGGTTAAGCAACACACTGTGAAGCAAACTGCAGCCACTGCAGCACGAGTTCAATACCTGCCTAGGGAGGGGACCCACATGGCACAGGCAGACCTCTCCTGCCTCGCCCGCTGCTCCCCTCAGCAGTGCATTTCAGTAAATCTGCCTGTTCTGTTCCCTACTCTGTCTCTGGTGGATCCTCTGACCCCCCCACACCTATGGCCTGTACCCCAGTGCTTGTATGCATAAATAAATAAAATCTTTTTTAAAAATAGGAATATTCACCTGTCTCTTAAGAAATAAAAGTTTGAGTTGTTATTCACTCTACTTTTTGGCATAAATATGTGAAATTCTACCTGTACTTTGTATTTCTCCTGAACTACAGCAGGCATATAATCTGATATGCATACTCAATTAACAGCAATGTGTCTAGTATGAAGAAGTCTTTATTGGCAAGATTTTTAAATTTTATCAATGCTTAGGATTACTTTTTTTAAAAACTTGTACCTATAATCAGAGTAAATATAAATCTAAATATAAATAAAACAACCTCTTTTTTGGTAGTTCCAGACAAAATACCTCCAAATATAATGGTTTTAGTCAAAAAGAGTAACACAGGCTTAGTTACAGTTTATAATCAGTGATAAAACAAATCATTACAAGTTCTATAGCTGCTTTTAATGGCAACAGACATGGTAGAAAACAAAATATAACCCTTTAACAAAAGGCATTTGCATTTGTTGGTATGTAGCTTAAAACTAACTACTCTGAGCAGTATTATAGCTGAATAAAATAATAAAGCAAATATATCTTCCAAAAGTAAGTTGAATAAGATCATGTTGGTGGGAAGACATAATCAAACACATAGAGTACCTATGTATTATATTTTTTAAAGTACGTTAAAACATTAAGATATACGAAGATAATCAACTAATATAAGAAATTAACATCAACTCTATAAATAAATTTTCAATAAGAAAAACAAATTTTTACCATCTTCCCAGCAACTCTCCCCAACAATACAGGATCTTCTCAGGACAATCCTTAGACACATCACCTGTTCCACTTGAGAGTTCATTATCACTCTCTGTAAAAAAAAACAAAAGCAAAATTAACAAACATTATACAGTAGATTAGATTTTATATTACAAACAAGAAACATACCTCAAATACAAGACTTGTAATTAATACCCATTGCTGAGAGAACAGTAAAAACATTAACATAATTTATGTTTAGAGTCTAGATAAATATTTCAAAGCATAAACTATGAAAATTCTTGGCCACAGTTTTCATAGTATGGAATTGAAAACAGCAACTCCATTTCTAGAAATTTATAATTCAGAAATGTATATATCAAAAAGATATATGTAAAAGGATTTTCATGATATCATCATTTCTTACAGTAATAGGAACTAAAGACTATCAGAAATCTATCAATAAAAGCTTTATCAACTAAACTATATATCCATTCAAAAGAATACTATTCAGTAGTCTAAAAGAACTGGGTAAATCTATGTATTCTAATGTAAAAATCATTGAAAATAAATAATTTTTGATGAAAAATGAGAAAGAATAGTTTTTAAGTTTGGCTTTATTTTAGTAAATAATATTACATATAGCATTATAGATACCTTTACAAAAAGCTATAAGAATATATCCCAAACTATTAAGAATTATTTTACCATATTACAGTATCTTATCACATAGTAGGCATGCAATAAATATTGAGTTTTATGTATTTTCACTTTTAGTTTTATATACTCCTGTGCTATCCTTATCTTGTTTTTTCTTTTAAGGTTCGTTTATTTATGCATACAAGAGCTGGGGTATAGGACAGAGGTGTGAGGGATGAGAGGATTCATCAGAAACAGTGGGGAACAGAAGAGGCGGACTGACTGAAATATACTGCTGAGGGGAGCAGTGGGCCAGACAGGAAAGGTCTTCTGCGCCATGTGGGTCAGCTTCCTGGCAGGGGATCAAACTTGTGCTGCAGTGGTTGCTGATGTGCTATTCTTATCTTTTTTAATAAGTATGCATAAATGTAAGTGGGGGGAGGGACTATAACCATTTAAATAATCCCTATTGCTTTATGAAACAAAAACCTGTTTTATTACTTAAACACCTACTAATGAGCCTTAAAATCATCATTGACAAGTACTTTGCCTTCCTGACAATTCCCCCGAGATATTTCCTACTATGAGGGGAAACCACAACTGTTAACATTTAGATTAGCAGAAGAAAACCACAAGAAAGAAACGAAATCATTACACTGAATTTAAACCACATTCCTGACAAACTACTAAGGCATAGAGACAGCAATATATGGGTCAAAAATTTGGATGAAAAAGAAGACAGCCAAGGAATATAGGAATCCAAGGTTTTTTGAATATCTGCCTTTTTAACTATATCCTAGGCTTTATTCCAAATTTCACCAACATCAGATCATCTTATTTCTAAATAAACCTAATGAGGTAGTCACTAGTGTTTTGACTACTTTATATGATGTAATTATTGAGATATAGAGAGGTTAAGTAATAAGTGGAGAAATAGGATTCAATCTTAGTTTAAATTCAGAGTCAAATATTACCTCTCCTTATACCTTTTCCTACCACATTTTTGAAACTATTATCATTTAGCAGATACTAGTCTGTGTGAAATGCCAAAACTTAGAAAATAGCAGAAGTCAAATCAAGAAGGGAAAAGTAAAATATATTTAAAACAACACACCCAAGAAACATTAAATTGGAAGCAACAGACTTATGTAGGGGCTCTATGGATATAATTCCTGTTGATGCTCAGGAAGAATAAAGATGAAATAAGTATCTCAGTGATCCCGAGAGTGTTAGCCAGATCTTCAGTGCAAGTCAAGAAATAAATAAATGGGAAATAGAGACAGTCAATGTAGGTTTTTCTTTATCCAATATCATGAAATAAGGGGAGGTTAGGCAGTAATATAGCCAAAGGCATTGCAGGGTCAATTCAAGCACTGCATTTCCTTTATCAAGTTCCATTCCATAGAAAATTGGCAGGTTCTTTTTATTATTATCCACTGATTTCTAACTTGCAGAGAGCAGGAAACAATTGTACAACACCAGAAGATACAATAGATGTAAATTTTGAGTTCAAACAAAATAAATATGTATGATACTTCAATCAAAACAATTTAAGATCTCTGTAAACTTTGGTGATTCCCTGTTTTGATGCAGAAAAAATGAATGTCTCTATTAGCAATGTTTCTCATCCTAATCATAAAAGAATTTCAGGATGTCAACTGATATCATAAGAGGGAAATTATGTATACATGCACATTTTTTCCAAACACTTTAAAATAAATTATGAAACACGCGGCAAATGAACACAAAATCTCACTTTTTCTTTCTATTCAACTGAAGAAATACTCATAAAATAAAAATCTGAAAAGCAAACAGATAAAATGTGACTTGAGGATTTTCCCCTTAATTTTATTCTTTTTTTATTTAAACCTTGCAGAAAATAACAGGCAATCACAGCTATAAACTCTCCTCTAAACATATTGGAAAAAATAAAACTTCACTATTAGTGAAAAAGTTGTAGAAACATGGGTCTGTATAAAAATACTTGACAATCTTAAAGTAGTGCAAAAGAGATTTATTTTGATTATTCAGTAGTAAATAGTATTATTTTGGGGATCCAAAACACTATGCAGACATTTGTATGATGTAAAATATAATATAAATCTCCGATTTCTCACATGTCCAAGATTTGATACACATGTTCTATATGAAAGCTAACATACAAATGTAAACATTAAAGTAAAATAAAAGGTCATCCTAAATTTCTGATATAACATTTCCCATCATCAAAAGCAAAGTGATTTACTATAAAGATTCAAAGTAGAGGAAACCAAAAATTGCACGACTTCTTTCCAACTAAATCATCATCACTGTCACTCTGAATCTAATTACAGGTTTCTAATTAATAATTCCTGTCATTGCTAACCATAATTGATTAATAACAATATATCATTAATCATTGAAACCTGTCAACCATACTCAAGAGAACTAGGGTAGCCAATATACCACACCTCAAGGACAATGAATATTAAGCAAACAGCTTCTTAATTATAAGATTAGCATATTCTGGTATATTTACTGTGGAGGGGGGTCAGTGTGTGTATGTGTATTTTACATCTTACAGTTTTATGGGATATTAATGACATTTTCAATTTATTTATTTTTTAAAGATTTTTTTTTTTAAATTTATGTATACAACAGCTGGGGTACAGGCTAGAGTCACAAAAGGTGAGAGGATTCACCAGAGACAGAGTGGAGAGCAGAACAGGCAGATCAATGGAAGTACACTGCTGAGGGGAGCAGCAGGTGAGGCAGGAGAGGTCTGTTGCACCATGTGGGTCCCCTCCATGGCTGGGAATTGAACTCACGGTGCTGTGCTGCAGATGCTCCACAGTGTAGTGCTCAACCCGCTGCGCCACCAAGGAGGCTCCATTTTCAATTTATTAATATATTTGTTTCATATTTCAGCTTTTTTTGAAATGGATATTAATTTTCTATAATTTTTTGTTAAAAAACTACTTTATTGAGTCTGCCTGACATACAAAAAAAAGCTATAGATATTTTATCTACACAACTTGATGTGTTAGAGAGGTTAGTATATCCTTATAAAAAAATTGAATAGTATCTATTTGAATGTATTATCTGTGACTTTTTTCAAAATAAATTAGTGGTGGTAAAGAAAGAGAGAGACATGTCTGGCACACAGAGTTTAAGAACATATATAAATAATTATACCAAGGACTTATTTTAAAACATTCACAAAAGGACTTTTAAAAAGGAAGTCAATTGATTAGAAGAAAAAGGACAGATCACTTTCTTCAACAAAGAATATAACTCTATAGGAGTAGAGGCTTACACAAAGAAATAAGAAAACAATTAAGAAACAAGTAGGTAAGAGTAAAATTACATCATATCTGCATTCAGATTCTTTATACTCCCCTCCTAAGAGTTTATGCCTCTGAATGTGAACCAAACTGAGTCACTGAGAAATTTAGATAATAAAACAAGATAAAGACAAAGTATCTACCCATCTCTCTAACTGTATGTAGGACATTTATGTGTGCATATGTGACTATATACCTGCACATTTTTGCACGCATATGTTGAAAGAAAGAGAAGGAGGGAAAAAAGGAGAAAGCATATATTAAAATTCCAGACTCCAAAAGAAAAGTAGGTGTTCATTATAAGCCAAATTGTTATCAGAATAAATTTAATTTAACAAGCAAAGTGAAGCACAGTAAGGGAATGTTGGGCACCCTCCTGAAATCTAAGTTTCCCCATATAACCCAAGGGCCAAAGTTGAAGGCAGACTTTTCTAAAGATTGCAGTCTGAAGCTGCAATATAACTATTTTCTGCAAACTTACTCATCTCTGTATCACCTGTTCTAATTTCCATTAAGAGACTTTTAAAACAAAACTATGTTGTTCTTCTCTGACTCTAACATTTCAAAGAGATTTCCATTCATTAAACAAATATTTACTTAACACTTGCTACATATGAGGCAATAGGAACTCAAAAAAGAATAAAATACCATCTGCCCCATAGGAACTCACACTCTAGAAGGTGAGAAAAATGAATAAAAACAAGACCATGTTTATGATAAAGAAATTTAAGAATTTAAGTGGTGTTTTCAAAGAGCCATTAGCGCAAGAGGCTACAAAGACTAACACTGCCTTTGCGAGTAAGGGAAGACTTCCAGAAAAATTCATGATAGAGAAAAAAAGGGCCTATTTCAATTAGAAGTGATCAAAGTACATCTGTAGAGGTAACACTTGAGTCTTGAGCTGAGATCTAAATGATGAGGAAAAGACAGCTGAGAAAAGTTCATATGAAAATACCTTCCAAGCAAAAATAGCTCTGAGAAGATTCACTTGACAGAAAGTGCTAAGTACTTCACATATCATAGTAATTCAACAAGTTGTAGCTACAATTACATCTTGTCTTTTTCATGTATTAAGAAGCTAACCATTTAGGGCCTCCCTGGTGGCGGAGTGGGTTAAGCAACACACTATGAAGCAAACTGCAGCCACTGCAGCATGAGTTCGATCCCTGCTGCTGGCCAGGGAGGGGACTCACATGGCGTGGTGGACCACTCCTGCCTCGCCCGCTGCTCCCCTCAGCAGTGTGTTTCAGTCAGTCTGCCTGTTCTGCTCCCCACTCTGTCTGGTGAATCCTCTCACCTCCTGCGATTCTGGCCTATACCCCAGCTCTTGTATGCATAAATAAATAAATCTTTAAAAAAAAAAAAGAAGCTAACCATTTAAAAAGATATATATGTATATACATATATATACACACACACCCATACCAGCAGTACATTTATATCTATTCTACTCCTTACCCACCCCCCCCCTAAAAAATGATTTGAGGTAGAAATACCTCAATCAGGTATTCAAATCCGGTACAAATAAAGTGAAGTGAAAATCAATTACCCCATTATTCATTCACTCAATTACTTACTAAGCACTGCATGGCCAAGCTTTAAAACAGTAAAATAAACATGCTGTTGAGGAATTTACAGTCTAGTTGAAAAAAATTAAATGGACAGATACATGACAACAAAGTAGAATGTATGCTGTAATAGAAGTGAAAAACAAAAAGTCAAGGTTGGAATGGGGTAGAAAAGAATGCCACAGATCAGAACACTTAAATTAAAACAACATACAAAAAATGAAAAACTAAGCTTTGGGCTTCTCTAAAAATAAAGCAAAGAAAAAAAAAGTGAAGGATTATGTACACAACTCTTACTGATAAAGATTAAAACAGGATTTAAATGAAAGATACCTTGTCCTAAGCTAAGCTATCGTTATACAAAAATACCTTAAGTAACATGTCTCATATAATACCACTTCTAAAACCTTGATTATAGCAGAAATGCAGCATTAGCATGATATAAAAAAGAAGCAGATACCCACTAAAAGGTAATTAAACCTACTGAAAAGTAAACAAATTACAGATGGCTTTCTAATGATCTTAACTGATCCATGAATAAGACTTGAAATATCTAGTCTTTGAAAACAAATCAATAATGTTTTCTTTAAAGGGGACATTCTGAATATCAATTGTCCACATTTTTTTTTACAGTATATAGTGCAGACTCTTCAAAACTAGATCATTAACAAATGTCAACTGTACCTGTGGTCTGCACTGTGATGAAGAGAGGATCCACGTAGTCAGAGTCTTCCAAGCATTCCCACTTGGTTTGAAGGTCAGTAGACCTCAGCACAGATTATCTTCTATAATCAATGTTTTTAGCTTTTTCTAACATTTTATATGTAGCTCAAACTCATGAATGATACTTACAATGCACAGTGACTTTTTACCTAAGGACACAATGCTGAAGTAACAAAGCACTCTGAAATATTGAGATGTTCTATAGATATTTCATTTTGAAAAGGTCACACAGGATCTGATTTCATAACTTTCTCCTTATTGTATTTATTATTTACATTTCTTTCCTTTAAGATTTTGAAGAAGGTCCAAGATGTCAACATAGGACGAATCTAAAGTCACATCCTTTTATGGACACAACAAATTTACAACTATATATAGAATAATTTATGAAGAGACCTAAAAACTAGACAGAAATCCCCCACTAAAGATAAAAGTATACACAAAGATGACTAGGAAAGACATCGCATACTCTCACCAAGGAATAGTCTACCTCTCCTTCCCTTATGGAGAATCATGGTCAAGGGGGATTTTGAAGGTGTGGAACTTCTCCTTAGGGTGAAGGGAAGAGTGTCTCCTACACCAGACACCGGATTCTTTCACTTATGCACAATAGAGATGAGCCTCTAAAGTCTCAGGATTGAAGGCCAGTAAGGAAAATGTCCAGGGGAATCAAAGAATTACAGGGAATAGAGAACACCCTAAAGAGCCTGCATATAAGCTCACCTGCCACTAAATCCAGCACAGTAACACCAATCTGAAAATTGCCCAAATTGTAAGTGAGGTGTGGTATGGTATACATAGAGAGAGTGAGGCATGAAGTTGTACACCTGAAACTTACACAGTATTATAAAGCAATGCTACCTCAATTAAAAAAAAATGACAAAAGCCAGCACACAAAGTGTGGTTTAATGAAGGTCAAACATGCCTTAAATTCAAACCACAATCCACAGTTTTGCTTGCCCATAAAAGCTGATTGTTGTTCATACTGAAAGGAATGGGAATCTGTACATCATTCTATGATAAAATATTTTTTATTTTACTTTTGCCAAGTATCCTCTTTTTAAGAAAAGTAAGAAGAATAAAATTAAAGATTTCTTAAACTACAGAGTTGCAATTGCTTAACTATGATGAACTATGATTAACTATGACTCTGATGAACATTCCACAGAGATCTTGTTTTGGTGAATGAATACGGGTATCTTCAAGAACTACTCAAATTCTAACAACTGGAATTCAACTGGTTTTTCTCCAAGTACCAATACCTCTAATATCTTATATTTATTTTAGCACATTGCTTTCCATCTGGTTGTAAGCTCTTTGACAATAGGATCTGATCTGAAATATTTAATATTTATAAATCTAGTTGAGTGTAAGAAAGATGAAAGAATGAATCTGGAAAGGAAGGATATTGGGAGAGAGCAAAACTTGGAATGGTGGAAGCAAATATGACTCTTAACACTAGAGAATAATAAAGGTTATGGAGAGGAAGGAGATTACAAATACAATCAAGCAGATTATGGCTAAACAATCCTGAAGAGACATGAAAAATCTAATATCCTTATTTCTCTGACGTAAAATTTGCTTGCGATTTTGTACAAAGAGAAAGGACAAATTAAAGCTCTAATTACCTAAAGTCAAACTTCAGTTTTATTTTTTAAATACCCTATAAAAAATTAATGCTCTCAAATGGGTACCACTTCAAATTTTTATTGAAAAATTTGCCCATGTCTATGTACGGTATAATGAAAACACTAACAGTAGTCTATTGTGCAGCTCTACTGACATACATTTTACAAATATTTACTCCAGTCCCATTATTAAACCAGTGTAATATTTTTAGCACTAAGTTTTCAGAAAGCTTAGCTTTCTTCCTGTAGTTATAAGAGATTTGAGTCACTCAAATCCCAATGCCATATTCAAATCATTAGAACACCATATCTCCTTAGGGTGATAAGAGCCATAATTTCCCCAACTGTAAAATTAAACTCTTTCCTCTACATACTAACTGCTACTAAAGAGAATGGAATACAAATTACCCTCATCATCTTTCTGCAAATAGTTAATACCTTCTTAGTCTTGTTTCAGCTGAAGGAGTTGTTTACAGAATAAAATTACACAGTAATCAGGGTCCTAGTTTCTAGCCTTGATAGTGTCAGTTAATCTCAGGATCGCAGTTTCCAAAACTATAAATGAGATAGTTCAATAAAATTAAATTCAAATAACATTTACTGAGTATATTCTGCATGTTAATTTGTAATGCCCAGTTACTCCTAGGTTCAAAATTTAAATATTTTAATGATCCGACGTTAGAAAAATTTTCTTCACTGTTAACAGACTGTATAGAGAACCCAACAATTAACTTCATCCTTAGAGCTTTCCTCAGACAGCTACACCCACTACCACCCAGCAAAGCCCTACCTACAGGCATGCATTTGGAAACACAGTTGTTATCAGCAATTTTTGGCTCTACCTCAAACACCGTAATGAGGCTGATATAAAATGCAAGTTAGTCACACTCAGTTCCCACCTGAAATGGAAGCAGTGCCTGAGGAGGAAAAGAAAGAGCAAAGCAAAATTTAAGCCTGAAAAATAAAGTTTTTAGCAAGAAAAATACTCACAAATTGTGACCTTGGGCAAGCTGCTTAATCTCTCTAAGTTTCAACTTTCTGTACTAAAGGATGGATAAAATATCATAGGGCTGGTACAAAAATTAGATAATTTGCAAATCATTAGAACATACTTATTTTTCATTATTTTTCATACTTATTTTTCATACTTATATATGAGACATATTATAAGTATGTCTCATACTTATTTTTCATTATTATTAATAACTAGAAAGTGGAATTAAGTCCTTCTGAATCCATTACTCAACCGGTTTCCATAGAGACTCCTGCCAGGCAATGAGGGAATCCTATTTCAGGAAAGGCCAAGCAGTAGGTGACTCTCATATCTCTTCTAATTCAAGATGCACTGAAAAAAAGTACTTATATCAGCATCACCAAATGTGCAAATGACACCAGCATAACTGCTATAATCTTTTCATCTGAATTCTAATCAACTTGAGAGCAAATCTAAGATAAGGTGGCCATGCAAGCACTCCCAGACCTTCAGAGTCTCAGAAGGGTGCGCTGCATAACTTGCAAGACTCTTCCACTACCACTTACGGGAATAAAAGTCTAGGCTAGCAACAGCTCATTTCACAGCAAGAACAATAGTCATAAAATGCTGATAATATCTTGGGCATGTGTAAATGTTCATAAAAGTTAATTCCTATTACTCATTGTAGGGTAATAGAAGTGATCAGGTTTTTCTGCTCTCCCATCATCAGCATCGATTATGATAAACCCCTGCAGTCCTACACGCATGCCTGATGGAGGGCACCTAGAGTAGGGTGTGGGCATGCAAAGATGGGCACACCTGGATTGAGAGATAGGGCATATAAAGGAGGCCTCATAGGGACGCCAGCAGCAGTGGGAGCAGAGCAGCAGAGGAACAGAGAGGCCTGAGTGCCCTGAGAAGCTGAAGATTCACCTGAGGCTCAGAGGCCTCCCTGCCTGCCATGTACCTGGTTCCCTCACAAATGGTGCAGAAAGATCAGTAAAAACCTGAGAAGGCCACAGAGGGTTCCGGACTCTCCTTTACCAGTCTTCTAAGATCACAGAGAACGTCCCCTGTGCCTTCTGCCACTACAATGCTGTAGCGGCAGAGAACGGCAGCACAGGAGCAAGGTTCAGGATGGTTCTGGGCAGACGGGTCAAGGAAGGAGAGTCTTGGAGCCCTCGGTGGCTTTTCATACTTTATTTAGTAGAGGTGGCCAGGTACATGGCAGGCATGGGTGCCGGGGGGCCGGGAGGCTGGCAGGCCTCCCAGCCCGCAAAGCATCTCACCCTCTGGGCTGCTTCTTCTCACTCTCTGCTGCTGCTACTGCTGCTCGTCAGTATACTGTCGGTCCTGTTGGTTCTCTCGGTTCTGTCGGTCAGTCCTGGCGTCCTCATGACGCCGCCCATTTATACCCATGTCCAACAAAGGTGCACCCACTGGCGCATGCTCACCCTGGAGTGCTCACATCACCTCAGGTGTCCATCATCAGTGGTGGGAGGGTGGAAATACCTGATCAACCTTTACCCTACAAGCAGACTCCAAGGATACACTTTTAGATACCCTACTGTAGTGCCACCAAGGCACAGAGAAGGTTTTCTATGATCCAGGCAGACAGGTAAAGGAGGAGTTCTGGAGCCCTCAGTGTCTTTTTACAGGTTTTTAATGATCTTTCTATGCCACCTGTAGTGAGGAAACCAGATGCAGGGCAGGTAGGGGGGCCCAGGAGACGGGAGGCTGGCAGACCTCCCAGCCACGGGTGAATCTTCACTCTTTCTGCACTGTCTGGCATTCTCTCGTTGTATCCTCTCTAGTCTCTACTGCACTCTGCTGCATGGTCCTCTGCCCCCATGTGTCCTCTGCTGCCACATTTTGTTCTCTGCTGCCTGCACCTCTATGTCGCCACTCTTACAGGCGCCGCCTCCAGGCTCAGGTGTCCCCACTTACACACACCCACGCCATACTCCAGGTGCCACCATCAGGCACACGTGTAAGACCACAGGTGTCGATCATAGATGCTAATGGTGGGAGGGTGGAAAAAAACAGATCACTTCATTTACCCTACATTTATATGCTTCATACTTTACTGGAGATCACGCTCCAGAACAGTTGAAACATGGTTAAGATGTCTTAATTTAACACAAGTACAATTTGGTTTGATTTGTTACCCCAACACAAGTAAAGCAATGCTGGTCAAGGATAAAACAACCTGTGAACTCAGGTTGACAGACTAGGGTAGACTCTCAACAATTATCTGGAAGGGAGGAAGAGAATGTCAGGGGAAGGCAAAAGCTGCCTCCCCCAAAATAGGATGGGCTGTTTCTGGATTTCCTAGTCGGATTATCCCAGTTTTAATCTGGGATCCTAGCTCAGTGCACACCTCTTAACAGATAGAAAACCAAAAGAAATGAGTATGAATGGAGAGAAGTAATAGACTTTTATGACTCTTTGTAGGGTAAATGTAAATGATCAGGCTTTTCCACCCTCCTGCCATAATGGACACATGTGGTCCTGCATGCGTGCCTAATGGCAGGCACCTCAAGTAGGGTGTGGACATGCGCAAGTGGGCGCACCTGGTCTGAGACACGGAGTATATAAGGGCGGTGTCGCAAGGACACCTGCAGAAAGAGAAAAGTAAGAGGCAGAAGAAGCATAACCAGCATAAGCAGTAGCAGCTTAGAGAGATTTGCTAGGGCAAGGAGGCCTGCCAGCCTCCCACCGGCCGTGGAGCTGGTCACCTCAGATGTAAAGAGTAATAAAAGCCCAAAAAAGCCACAAGGGATCCAGGACTCTTCCTTGACCCGTCTGCTCAGATCATGGAGAACCTACTCTGTGCCCTCCTGGCACTACATTCTTCTACCACACTACTAAAATATAATGCTCATTTTCATCCTGACTTCCCTTTACACTAATATTCAGGCAGATATATAAACAAAATGAGACTTTTACAATGTGACTATTTAGAACTTAGGTATTGTCAAATAATAAATCTCTGACAGGAAGAGAAATTTATATGTTTAATAGTCATATAGGCACGTAGAAATTAAAATTTATTAGCCTAATAAACATAAAATATTCTCAATCTCACTTTTAATCAGGGAAATATAAGCAAAAGAATTGCTGCTTATCATCAGAGTGGTAAAAATTTTAAGCACTGATAATATCTACTGTTGGTGAGTATGAGGGAAAGGTGCTGAGAAACAGTACTCAATGGAGTGTTAATATTGCCATCTTTCTGGGGAGCAGTTTAAAAGTACATCTCAAAACCAGATTGCACAGCACAGTAATTCAATTTCTAAAATCTCTGTTTGTGCTTTGGTGTACATCTCCAAGGAATATTATTCTTTGCAATAATATTTATAATAAAAGAAAATTTGAAAAATAATCACTTTTTCCCCAAATTCATTCATCATTTATTCAGTCAGTATTTATTACATGTATAAAAAGTACTGGCAATTGTTCTAGTCACTAGCAAGGTGTAGGGTCAGAGAACTATCAGGTTTTTCCACCCTCCTGCCACTGGTATAATGATGGACACCTGCGGTGCTGCATGCATGCCTAGGTGGGCATGTGCAAGTGGGCGCATCTGAGTTTGGACACGGGCTTATATGGGTGGTGTCATGAGGACGCCAGTACCAACAGCAGCCACCAACATGAGCACCAACCAGCAGCAGCAAGACCAACGAGCAGCAGTAAGAGCAGCAGCAGCAGCAGGGGGAACAGGACGCCAGCAGGAAAGCAGCCAAGAGGGTGAGATGTGCCGGGGGCTGGGAGGCCTGCTAGCCTCCTGGCACCCTGTCCCCCTGACTGCCATGTACCTGGTCATCTCTGACAATAAAAGTATAAAAGCTACCAAGGACTCCAGGACTCCTTCCTTTACCCCCATCTGTTAGAACCATCCCAAACTTGCTCCCTACACCTTTCTGCCGCTACACAAGGTAACAGTAAACAACGCAGAATAAAATATATAGGCACTAACCCTATAGTCTAATGAGGAAAGACAGAGGATAAAGAAAAATAATTTAGATGATGTAAAACAATTTAAAGATAAATAAATAGGGAAGCAGAACAGAGATTGAGTTTTTATAGGGTATTGAAGGCCTCAGTAAAAACTAACATTTGTAAAACCACTTAAAGGAGATGAGTATATGGATATCTGCAGGATGAAATCTAGCAGAAGAAACAACTAGTGAAAAGTTCAGAAGTTAAATAAGCTTACTGTGTTAATGGAACAGCAGAGACCAGACTAAGAGAAAAGGAAGAAGATTAAATTGCAAAGGCATAATCAGCTGCTGGGGTGGTGTAGGGTCAGAGAAATCAGGTCTTTCCACCCTCCCGCCACTGGTATAATGATGGACACCTGCGGTGCTGTGCACATGCCTAGGTGGGCATGCGCAAGTGGGCGCATCTGAGTTTGGATACAGTCTTATATGGGCGGCATCATGAGGACACCAGTACCAAAACAAGCAGCAAGACCAACAAGCAGCGAGAAAGGTGGGAGAACAGAAGACCAGCAAAGCAGCTGAGAAGGTGAGACGTGCCAGGAGCTGGGAGGCCTGTCAGCCTCCTGGCCCCCCGGCACCATGCCTGCCATGTACCTGGCCACCTCTGACAATAAAAAGCATAAAAGCCACCGAGAGCTCCAAGACTCCTTCCTTTACCCCTGTCTGCTAGAACCATCCAGAACTTGCTCCATGCTGCCTTTCCTGCCACTACAGGTAGGTAGATAGAACTTGTGTGCTACTGTAATGATTATGATAATGATAATGATTACATGTAGCGTGATTATGAAGCCAATAAATTGAATGAATATTAAAGACAATTTAAACCAAATACAGAAGATATGGTATATTTACGTAATGGAATACTACACAGCAGTCAAAACAGATAAATTCATGCTATTTATAGCAACATGGATGGAGCTGGGAAAGATTATACTAAGTGAAATAAGCCAGAAGGAAAAAGATAAATACTGGATGGTTTCACATATATTTGGAATATAAACATAAGACAAAGGCAAACCTTGAAAGCTGACCATAGATCTGAGGCATAGGGGGCAAGAGGGGGAAGGGGAGGAAGAAGAAGGGGAAAGTGAAAAAGGGAGGGGGGAAGAGCATTGGTACTATGACTAAGGCTACCAGAAAGGAGGAAGTGATGCATGGGAGTAAAGGGGAGGGGTTCTAAGTCAGCATTATTGCAACTTTGGTAGTGGGTGTGGGGAAATAACATATAATCACAGATGTGTACACCTATACCCTTAAGACATATACTGTGATGTAAATCACCATTATATCAATAAATATAACGTTTTTTTAAAAATGACCTCACTTATTTTCCCCTACACACAAAAAAATAAGATTTTATTTTAATAAGATCTCCAGTAATGAATGTGCACAATTAAAGTTTGAAAAGTACTTTTAAATCAGTGATTGCCACATATAAGTTCTGTATGGTTACTATATTTTCTTTAAAACAAAAGAATCTCAATATCATTTATCTTTTCATTTGAATATAAAGATCTTTTATTTGCATACTTTTTTTCCACAGTAAGGCTGGTTGTGATTGTCTTTTCTCCAATCAGGCTAAAAAATTAAAGAAAAACTTTAATTGAGTTTGAGACTTTTGCACTCTAGTTATGAGCTAGTAGTAGTATTGGGTAGCTAACACTTACTTAAATCTAGTGGGAAATTCTTTTAGATAGCTCATTAAACTAATTCAAATAGAAAAACAAAAAAATGCAGATTTTATTAAAAATTAAAAACTCCAACAAAGAGTTAAACACACATAATGTTACTGTGAATCTGTTCTTTTACATTTGTTTGTGCCTGTGTCTTAGAGAAAATCACACTATATTTGCAACCTGTTGTCTACAAAGAACTTATTCTAACTTACTATCCATGTAAGTAATTGAACATAATTGAATATAAGGTCAACTAGCAGAAACCAATTTGGAATTCAAATGAAGCAATAGCAAGTACACCTCAAGTTTCAACAGCAGGAGCAATTCTGAACATGTGGAAGTATGTAAAGGTGACAAAGTAATTTAAAAATAATCCCTATAATGCTTCACTGATGGACTTAACTTTCTGCTAAGATTCCCTGCACTCAAATTAATACTCTTTAACCGACCTCATTTTTTGAACAGTATTTGAAAAATACACAAAGATACCTTAATTCATTTTACTTTAAATCTTTCTCAGAAAATTAAAAGCAATTTTAGTCCTTTTAAACCTGTATCCCTTTTTAGTTAAATTACAGGCTAAGGCAAGACAATTTAGAGTGACTTGAACTTCCACTTTTGCTTTGACAGGCAAATTGCTGAAAATAATTAAATAAAGGAATACTCCAATCCCCCCAAGCAGGAAAACATTTCTATGCCACCTCCAGCTCTAACTTTTGATGTTTGCGTTGACAGAAATGTCAATTATAGAACTATTAATAAAGTGTACTGAAAATGTATGAAACACCTTATCTATAAAAGAAACTTAATTCCTACTCTGTGATTTTGTAGCTTTTTAAATATAGGTAATGGTTAATAGATTTTCAAAGACAAGGTGACATCTCAAACTGTGAAAAATTATTAAGTGAAAAAATAAGAGAAAAAGAGAAACCTCATGATTTATTCTTATTCAGGCCATATATAAGGATGAGAAATCAAATTTTATGTATGTTTTTCTTATTTTCAAATGTAAGTCCTTTATTTTTTGTCTTTGTCAGTGTTGAATCATTATGAGGCATTATAAAAGGAAAAGTATTCACCTATTGCCATAATGTCTGCTAACAAGTATATTTATTTTTATTATTATTTGTTCATTTGATTATAATTATTTATACTATTTACTCAGCAGGCAAGATCTCATTGAGAACACACATAAGGAAAAAGTGGAAAGAGGGGAGGAAGAGAAGCATGTAGCAACCTAGGGGGGAATAAAAGCATTGCAGACAAAGAACAGCAAGTACAATAGTCCAGAGGCAACACTGTCCTGGTGCTTGAAGAACAGCAAAAGAACTATGTAGGATTTGTGAGGCAGAGCATAGTAGGAAACGAAACCAGAAAGATAAAAATCCTGAGAAAGCAAAGATCTTAACAAGAAATACGAGGGGCTGCCCTGGTGGCACAAGGGGTTAAGTACCGCATTATGAAACTACCCGCAGCCACTGCAGCATGAGTTGGATCCCTGTTCATATGGTGAGGCAGACCTCTCCTGTCTTACCAGCTGCTACCCTCGGCAGTATATTTCAGTCTGCCCCCCTGTTCTGTTCCCTGCTCTGTCTCTGGTGAGTCCTCTTACCCCCACACCTCTGGCCTGTACCCCAGTTCTTATACGCATAAATAAATCTTTAAAAAAAGAAAAATATGAAACATTTTACAATCATTTGAGACTTCAGTAACTAAAACAGAGCTGGGAGGATACTGAGAGTAGAATTCCAAGCATGTTGAAGAATGCCCAGGAGTATTCCACCACATGTAGACACATCCAGTTCCAGGAAGGAAGAAAGCTGGCCTTGACCAAGTCTGAGGCTCAGACAATTACTGTTTGACAACTTTCCACCACTGAAAACCTGACTTGTATAAAGCCAACCAGTGTGTGAACTAGCAGCCTTTTGTATAAATAAATTTTACACACACATGAATATGCACATGCACACAACACAACACAAAAGCTTCCTGGGTCTGTGTTCCCTGGGGTGCTGTCCTAACAAAATTCTCAATAAGTATTTTTATTTTGTTTCACCTAAGTTTCGATCATGCTAAAACAACAATATCATAAAGCCTTATAAACCATGGTAAAATAAGTGAAATCAAAAGCCACATAGAGGATTTGAGAGAAATAATGTGGTCTGACAAATTTCAAAAGTATGACTGTGGTAGGTGTGTAATGAGGGTGAAAACAGGAGACTAATTGGGACTTACTGCAATAATCCAATATAAAAAATAATAAAATCAGATTATAATTCCTAAATTTGAAGCCAGAAGCTTCTGCCTGTTAAAAGGTAAAGACAGAAGGACTGATTGTGGAAGATTCAGGCTTTGGTCATTTAGTCTCCAAAGAATAGGAAAGAAATAAAACCATTCAGGAGACATAATTATGAAAATATATGTCTCCATCATATAATGTAAGGTCTCTAGGATGGACATATCATTAGTTAGGGTCCTTTCTAATCTTTCCTGAGTATGTATACACCTTGTACGTGTACATAGCATTCTGAATCACCAACGATGCATACAATTGTTACTGCTCATTTCTAGTCAGGCAAACAAAAACTGAAACACGGTAAAGCCAAGAGGTGCTCAAGGACCCCAAACTTAACTGTTAAGGGGGAAAAATCCACAATGCCCATTCTAACGGTCTATGTTGCCCACATGCATCAAAATAGGGTAATAAAACTCTAGTGTGCACAAAGATTTTTAATAGATAGTACAAGAGAAGAGGACTAGGTAAGAGAAGGATTTCAATAGCAGACTCCTAATCAAACTCTGAAATTACCCACCTCCACATGGACAAATGCCCAGCCAAACAGGCTGGGCCCAGAACAGGGCAGATGATTCCTGAAATCAAAGCAGCAAGAACAAGTCCCAAGCAGAGAGGACAAAAGATTCCCAGCAGTAACCCCTTCTAATTTAATCCAGATAAAGTCTCTCTAATTTTTCTAACCCAGATCTTGCAAAACTAGTCACTCCAAAAATCTATTAGGGCTGCAATCACAATTACCAGTTATCTCTCAGTCATGAGACTTACACATTCCTTAGATAGACTTGTTAAAATTCTGGCCAATTTGAGGCTGTCCCCAACCAGAATTACAACCTAAGGTCATTTGCCTTCTCATTTTTTGTAACAAAAATCACTACTGTTTCCAACATCCCAAAAATGTAGGGATTTTCTATATGTGTTCCAGATCAAGTGAGCCCTTTCTAGTACTAAAAGCGAAACTACTACTTTTCACAGCTTGCCCCCAGCTCCTTCGTAAAACTGTCACAACCACAAACTAACTGTGGGAATGAGCACAATGGGAGAAGCCTCAAAGGCTAAACATAGACTGTTCTTACCAAGATTCAGCAGTTTTCCTTAAATAAGTGCGCTTCATCTTTTTGTATAATCCTGTTAACTTTCAAATCTCAGCTGGCTGTTTTTGACAATTTCATCAAATTTTATTGTTGCTTTTTGATAAGTGGCTTTGTCGAGGGCTTTACTCACTCACTCTGCATTAAATACATTTTAAATGTAATTTGCCTGAGCAACCAACTAAAAAAGTAATAGAAAATATTTTGAAACATTTTTTTCAGTATAGAAACTGCTACCATTCTAAAATTACTATTTTCTTTTGACCACTAACATGCCTTTGTTTAAAAGCTTATTCGTGTGAACATAAGTGGGAAAAGCCGTAAGAGCAAATAGCATTTGCAAAGACACAGAAACACGCCAGGGAAATGTATGGTTATGTCTTGGACAGGTAACTCCTCTCTATTTTGAGCTCTTCCTTTCTAACTACAGACAAACTCACTTCTTAGATCCTAGCAATGCTCTTTCTTGGCTAGATATATCCAATATTTTTAGTTAAATCTCTTTCTCTGTCTTCTCATCATATTTCTTGAACAAATAGTTAGATCATTCACTGTTCACCTCCCTCTCACCTCTAGTTAGTCCTTAATCCATTACAGTGAGGCTGCTTTCCCAACTTTATTAAAATCGCTCTCTTAGAAGTTCATTGACCTCTCAAATTTACCAAATCCATTTAAATAGTTTTGCTCCTACAAACTAAAAATCAACAGTTAATTTTATTGTTGCTGATCTCAACTACAGGGCACAAACCACAAGCCAAGGCACAGCTGAACTGACCTTGCATTAACAATTTGTCTCTGGGCAAATAAGTAACACAGAGCTAAGTTTTATTTTTGAAGAAGCCACTTTGACAGAATTGTTCTGACACAGTTCCTGTCAAAGCTAGCCATAAAGGTTTGAAAAATCATCAGTATGAAGCAATAAAAAGGGCTGAAATTTATTTGGGGTTGTGGGAGAAGTGTAGGAGAGGTTACTTAGAAGTATAGTTTAGGTGACCATGAATATTTAAGGGGTAGGAATGAAAAAAGAAAGCCTAGCTAAAGAAGCTGCAGAAAAATTATCAGACCAATGTGAGGAAAACCAAAACAATATAGTAAAAGACTAAGGAGTAGAGACTCTCAAGAATGGAGTGGTTCTCAGAATTGTCAAATGAAACAGGGAAGTTAAACAAGATAAGCAGTGCTGACTTAAAAAATGAACCAAGCAAAAATAAGCAAGTTTATAAAAAAATCAACTCTGAGGACTTGAGCCTGGGAACAACCTCCAGATAAGCTTTGGGAAAGCTGTCTGAATTTTGAGCTTTACAATGATACGTCACTTCACACCTGTTTGGAGGGATGCAACTTTTAAAAATGAAATATAAGTGTTGGTAATATTGTGGGGCTATTGGAACCCTGTACATTGTTAGTGAAAGCTAAAATGGCTCCATCATTGGGGATGAACAGTTTGGGAAGTCCCTCAGAAAGTTAAACATGGAATAATCATATGCCCCAGTAATTCCAATCCAAAAATATTTTAAAAATTTAATGTTCAGTATACACAAGTGTTCACAGCTGCACTATTCACAATAGCCAAATGGTAGAAACAAGCTAAATGTCAATCAACTGACAGCTGTATAAACAAATTATGACATATCCATACAACTGAATACTATTCACCCACAAAAGGAAAAACTGACACATGCTGTAATGTATATTAGTGAGGATGAACCTCAAAAACATTACATTAAGTGAAAAAAAAACATAAAACTTCACATTTTATATGATTCCATTCATATGAATTACGCAGATTAGGTAAAATCATAGGGACAGAGAGCAGATTAGTAATGGCTAGGAGCTAGGAGGAGTGAGAAATAGAAAGTAAGTGCTTAATAATATGGGGTTTCCTTTTGGGGTAACAAAAATGTTTTGGAACTACATGGAGGTGATAGTTGTCCAACACAAAAAAAATCTACTATCACTGAACTGTACACTCTTAAGTGGCAAATTTTATGTTATGTAAATTTCACTTTCATTCTTTTTTTAAGTGAATGGCTTAAAGTTACTTAGCTAACTTGGCAAAATATATGATAGTTATAAGTACAATCAAAATTACAAGTACAATTAAAATCAGACAGCCTAGGTTCAGAGCTCAGCTTTGTCACTTTTAGCAGAATGATCTTTTTTTTTTTTAAAGATTTATTTATTTATGCATACAAGCACTGGGGTACAGGCCAGAGGTGTTGGGGGTGAGAGGATTCACCACAGAGAGCTGGGAGCAGAA
>JAGFMF010011697.1:1267598-1279247 GCA_019455555.1 Galemys pyrenaicus
CCCCTCCCTGGCCGGCAGCAGGGATCGAACTCGTGCTGCAGTGGCTGCCGTTTGCTTCATAGTGTGTTGCTTAACCCACTGCGCCACCAGGGAGGCCCTAGCAGAATGATCTTAAGCAAGTGATTTATGTTCTCTGTGACTCAGTATCTCCTGTCTAAAACCAAGTTAATAAAAGCATTCATGGATTGTAAGAAATAAATAAACTAACACATTTGAAATACTTATAATGTCTATATGTAATAAGCACCCATATATACTAACTTAAAATAACTTATTTTGTGGCAACAAAAGAAAGGAATACCATATGCAAAAAGAATGAGAAAAAACTGCTTTTCCAAATGATATAAATTTAGAAATTTACTTTTAATAAACTCCACCCTATTAGCAGTTAAGGCCTTAAAGTAAACATGTAACAATCAGCTATAGTTTCTTTATTCCAAAAAGAGTACTGAGCACAGAGTTGAATCAAGTGTGACTCTTCGAGGGGGGTTAGCATCTCAAAGCTGCACCCATGTAGTAAACAGAGCACATGTCACCCTAGTTCAAATGTGCCTGGTAAGTGATAAAACAACAAAAATCAAGTCAAAACTGAACAATGTCAAATGATAAGACATATCACTGAAATTTTAAAAACACTCGAGAGAATCTGTAACTTTTCATTAATTCAAATACTTGAAATAAAAAGCAAAACAGCAAAGTGAGACTGTCAAATTTAAATAGCTATATATTTGGTACAGGAGGCTACACAACCAAGCAACCAACTGAACCAAATCATCTTCATCTAGCAGAATCTAGCCTAAAAGTGGCAGAGGCTAGTAATAATCACCATTCCTTCCCCACCCCCGCCTCTGTATGAATACGTACATACACACATATGTGCATGTGCTTGAGAACAGAAAGTAAACTATATAAAGAAAATGAATAAACATCTTTCACTTCTTACCCTCTTCTGCTTCATCCTCTTGGGGTGACATTGGGCCCCCTCCACTAGTAGGAGTGACTGGGTCCTCCTTCTCAGACTCTCGCTGCAAACTCACCACCTCGTATATTGCATCTCCAGCATTGGTATGGCCTTTTCCCTCAGACTGAGAAAGATATAAATATGTAATAGTCAAAGAGAAATGTTCAAATTAGAAAATATTTTAACTGAACAAAAGTAAAAATACAGAAAATCAAAATTAGTGTGTATAGAGAAACTTAGAGCTATAAATTCTTACATTTCTAAAGGAGCACACAAAAATCATTAATCTATCTTTCTGCCTTAAAGCAATATGAAAAGTACAAAATAAACCCAAAGAAAGAAGAGGAAATAAAGATAGCAACAAGAGTGAATAAAACTGGGGAAAGAAAAATTCAAAAATCAGTGAAACCAAAAGGCAGTTATTTGAAAAGATTAGTAAGATCTCATGAATGCTTGCCTCATGAGATTGAGGACAATGCAAGGATGTACATCACTGCCATTCCTACTCAACACTGTATAGGAGTCCTAATCAGTGTAGTAAAAAAGAAATGGAAAAGGCACACATTGAAAAGGAAGAAATTGTTTTTATTTACAATAAATACAACTCCTTGTCAAGAGCTGACAAACTTTTTCTATAAAAAGGCAGACAGGAAGTATTTTAAACTTTGCAAGCCACAGGGTATCAACCACAACTATTCAGCTTCACTGTTGTACATCACTGTGGTGAAATAGTCCATCTGCACTGAGTGTCCTATATACACAAGATTTTCTGTATAACTGCAATATGAGCCCATGTACACCTAAATATTATATAGCTAGCAACTGAATTTCAAATACAAATAACTGAAAATCAATTGTGTTTCAAATAAATTACCTGGTTCATGCTAGAATAAAAGCAGTTAACTTTTATTTCACATGATAGGTGCTCAATAAATGTGATTGACGAGAGTCACATTATAGAGATTCACCAAACTTATACAAGTAAAAGCTTTTTTCAATACATTACGCTATCATCAAATACAACATATACTATGCTGATATCTCTTATTTATAAATCCTCAGAAGCCATGGGTTCCAACATTTGCTATAAAGAAAAAATTAGACCTGGGTTTTTTAATATTTTAAACACTAAGGCCTACTAGTCAGAATCTTCTGGGTGGATGGAGTAAAGGAACCTGGATTGTTTAGGTGCCACAGGTGACTGTGATACAAAGCTGAAACTGCTAACTACTACCAGAAAGACCTCTTGTTTTTAACAAAAACGTCAGTTTAACATATCATAAATCGCATGGCAAAGTCACAGTCTCACTGAGCTGCAGATATAAACAATTCACATGGAAAAAATAAATTTGCAATGAATTTCTATTTGTCTCTGCACAACTAAAGGTAAAGAAAGTCATCCCAAACAGAAGTGTATTCTTTGCAAAACATTAACCTTCCTTTCACTCTTTTGTTTACCAATCAAATCCCTAGTTAATCTCACTAGGGAGTAATTAATGCTGTAGGCATTCTCTCCTGATGGAAATTATTTCTTCCCTTGCCTTTCCTGACCTCATGCTCTTGGGATTTTACCCGCAGATCTCTTTTTATGCTTTTTGGCTCAATCTTCTTCCTCAACCAATCTCTTAAATGTCTGTATTTCCCAAAGCTATAGCCTTAGCACTCTTCACTCCTCATTTAACATTTGGGCTCCAGGTGATTTCATCTACCATTTACCATTTTTAAACATCACTTTTAAAATCTTTATTTCCCAAGCTTAGTACACAAATATCCAACTGCCTCCAAAACCTGGGTCCCATAGGAATGTTACATTCAACATATCTAAAACTCAATTAGCCTTCCTGAGTGTAGGGTAAATGTTGATCAGGTATTTCCACCCTCCCACCACTGATGATGGACACCTGTGGTGCTGCAAGCATTCCAGGGTGGGCATGCGCAAGTGGGCGCACCTGTGTTGGACACGGGCATAAATGAGTGGCGTCATGAGGACGCCAGAACTACAAGCACCAACAGACAGAACTGTGAGAACAGCAAGGACCAACAGACAAAACTGTGAGGACTGCCTGACCAACAGGACGAAGGAGCAGCAGCAGAGAGAGAAGATGCAGCCGAGAGGGTGAGATGTGCCAGGAGCTGGGAGGCCTGCCAGCCTCCCGGCCCCCTGGCACCCATGCCTGCCATGTACCTGACCACCGCTACTAAATAAAGTATGAAAAGCCACCGAGGGCTCCAAGACTCTCCTTCCCTGACCCGTCTGCCCAGAACCATCCCGAACCTTGCTCCAGTGCCACCCCCACCTTTCCTGCCGCTACACTGAGATTCAAAATTTTCTCCTTAGAACTCTATCTCAACCACCCAGTCACTTGGAAGTAAATCTAAGTAATCCTTGTTTCTACTCAATCTCACATCAAATCTTGATTTTTTTTCTTCCCTGGTCTCTCAAATTTCATCTTTTCTATCCCCACACTTCTACTGCCTTTCTTCATGCCATCATCATTCCTTATCGTAGCCACAATAGTCTTCTTACTTCTTACTTACTGTCTCCACTACCAACATCCTTCTCACTACTGTCAGAATGACCTCCCTCAATTATAAATCTAGTGTCATTCACAACTTAAAATCCTACCAAACCAAGAGTAAAGTCTCTAAATTCCTAAATATGGTAATGACCTGCCTTTTTAGAGCAATTACCCACTCTGTCCCCTAAAGCTTCTGCAGTATCTGGCTTCCTACTGATCTTGAACACATGTTGCTTGAGAGCTTTTACATTTACCCAACTACTACCTCTGACTGAAATGTTCTTCTCTGCCTTGTTGTTAAGCAGAAGGATTATAACACAAATGTGCATTATCAGGGAAAAACCCTCAATGCTAATTAGAGCTGCTTAGTTATGGGTCAGACATTATTTCTGCCTGAACTGATTAAAAGCAACAGGAGCAGAGAGAACCCTCGGTGACCTAACATTATCTTAAGTTCCTTAACATTCATTTACATAATAAAATCCCTGCCCAGTTGGGTGGTTGGTCACTATTTTCTTAACATGTATTCCATGAAAAGGCATGTGTAAGGTCAGAAAACTATCAGGTTTTTCCACCCTCCTGCCACTGGTATGATGGAAACCTGCAGTGCTGCATGCATGCCTAGGTGGGCATGCACAAGTGGGTGCACCTGGGTTAATACACAAGGTATATAAGGCTAGCGTCATAAGGACGCTGTGTGGCAGCGGTGGCAGCGGCGGCATAGAAGGAGAAGACAAAGTGTTGCGGTGGGGTATGATGGATAGTATGAAGGCAGCAAAGACAAAGAGACTGCTTAAACCAGTGATGAACCTACCCAGTCTGGGATGGTTGCAAGACAGCATGATCTGATCATGAAACTACACTGGACCTGCACAACCAAGATTCTGTACATTCCCGCATGCCTACCACCAGCCCCACCCTCATGTCCAAATAACAAAAATACTATTAAAAACCTTATAGTCCTTTAGGAGGAGGAGACAGTACTTTGGGAATGATCCCTCTGGCTGCCTCCTTACTTGATTCAAGTAATTAAAACTCTTCGCCAACAAACTTCAACTTGGTCAGGTCAGTTGGCAGGCACGTGCCAACCAAGAATACCCTTACATTCAATAACACTGCACACTTCAAAAGTCTGACCTCCCTACCAGAGTTAGTAATTCCTTTATTCAGGTTAAACTGAAAATACAAAGGACACTAACTAAAAATAGATAGACCAGAGAGAGGATAGACAAGTAGTCAATTAACAATGGTAACAACTATAGTAGCTGACATTTATTAAGTATTTGCCAGTGACAAACTCTATTCTAAATAACCTTATATGATATATCATCATGGCAACTGCGATACTATGATAAAAGAAACACATATAATGGTGTTTCTACTGGTTCCTGAAACAGTTTCATGGAGATAATAGTGAAAGGAGCATCTTTTGTTATACTTTATTTTTGTCCCCAGTTTCTAATAGCTCCAGAGAAATAAAGGTAAAAGGAGCATCTTTTGTTATTCATAACAAGACCCTTTCAACCATGCCTGAAATTATATTATAATAAGACTACTTCTGGAAAGCTCCCACGGATGGAGTCTCGTTGCCAAGGGGAAAAAACCACACTATTAGAGGGTTGGATGGACAATCATGCTCATGTAATGAGACCCCCTTAATGACTAAATCAAACTAAAAGACTACAGCAAAAGAGACAGTAATCAAAATGAAGAGACATCCTACCAATGGGAGAAAATATATGATAGGGATTGATATCATTTGTACTGATATCATGAGATTTACACGACTCAACAAAAACAAACCAATCAAAAAATGAGCAGACAAGCTGAAAAGACACTTCTCCAAAGAAGAAATGCAAATGACCAACAAATATATGAAAAAATGTTCAAACTCATATATAATCAGGGAAATGCCAATCAAAATCACAATGAGATACTACCTCACACCAGTGAGATGGCCAATATTAAAAAAAACTGGCAACAACAAATGTTGGTGAGGATGTGGAGAAAATGAAACACTCTTATACTTCTGGTAGGAATGCAAACTGGTACAGCCACTACAAAAAGCTATGAGGAGGAGCCTCAAAACACTAAAAATGGATTCACCTTATAATCCAATGACTCCATTACTAGGAAACTACCCAAAAGACACAAAACCCTAACTTGAAAGGAAACTTGCACTCCTATGTTTACTGCAGCACTATTTACAATTATTCAAAATATGGAAACAACCTAAATGCCCCAAAATGGATAAATGGGTCAATAGGTGTGGTGTATATATATGCAAGGAATACTACTCAGGGATCAAAAAAGATAAATTCATGCCCTTTGCAGCAACATGAATGGAACTGGAAGGAATTATGCTAAGCAAAATAAGTCAGAAAGAAAAAAAATTGTATCGTTTCACTTATAGGTGGACTACAGGGAAGCCCAACAAAGTATCAGGAAAAAGACAAAACTCAGGCAAACCATAGATCTGAGGCACACAGCAGAAGGGGAAGGGGAGAGGTCAAAAGAGAGGAGGGAAGAGCACAAGGAGCATGGTGATGGTTCACAGGTGCTGTAGGAGAATTATGGGGACTACACATGAGGGAAGAAATCAAATACTATATAAAAATGAACAATCATGTAAGAAAATTAGAATAATAATAAAATAAACCCTAATAAGGGCTTTACAAGTTTCTGGGTTGGTGAACAGGTAGAAGTGCTACGATGGTGGAGCACCTGGAAAGGGCATGAAACCTCCCCTCAGCCGTACAATACTGTATATATTTCTTCCTTCTGGCTGTTCCTGGTAACCTGCTAAACAAACTTTTTTCCTGAATTCTGTGAGTCATTCTAGCAAATTATTGAACCTGAGGAAGAGGTTATGTCAACCAGTGATTTGGACATTGTTGGTCAGAAGCACATTTGACAACTTGGACTTATGGTTTGTTTCTCAAGTGAGGGAAAGGAGACTTATGGGAATGAGCCCTTAACCTGTGGATCTGTACTAATTCCAGGTAGTGTCATCATCGAATTGTAAGACATTCAGTGGGTTCCACAAAGTTGAAAAAGGATAGGTATGAGAAAAGACCCCCTCCCCCAATTTGGTGTCAGTAGTTAAGTGGTAAAGGTAAGAGGTTTCTTGTTTTAACTATCAGGCAACATAACTATCAGGCAACTATCAGGCAAAAGAATCATGCCTGAAGTTAAACAACATAAAGGGAATGGTAAGCTGGGTCACAACCCCAGAAGTCTAACTTGGATCCAATGTGCCAGATGTGATTAGTATCACTGTTGCTCTCTCCATACACTCTACTGTTGCATGTGTCTTTTAGTATAATATCCATGCAATTATATTCTTCACTTATTTAAGACAGAGGCAATATATTACTCATTCGGGTGTCCATAATGCCTATCATATTGCAGACATTCAATAAATGTTTAATAAACTAAACTAAATATTGCATTCTACAACAAATGCTGACATCTCAGTAAAATTGTAAGTGATACAGACCTTTGGCCCTCACCTCAATTTAGTAACACTTCACATCAAGCAGGAATGCCCTCTTGATTTCTTTATCTTGAACCCCAATAAAATCTAGCCTACGGAAAGAGCCTCATTAAATTCACTAGCAAAGAGGACAATATGACTGATAATAGTTATTACGGTCTATTTCCTGAGGATATTGTTGTTTAAATAGGCAGCAAAGGTTTAAGGTAATGGAATCAGCACCTAGCAGGAAAATACCAGATGTTCATTAGTATTAGAAATGTCTGAAGTGGAGATCTTTTTGGGCAGCAGTTTTCAGAAAAGCTTTTCACAGACCAATGTCATATGTTACTGAATTTCAGCAGAAAAAGGTCTATTTTCTTTGAGGCAGCAACACTGCCAAGATTTCACAGTCACAAATCTTCAGTTTTTTTACACACTTTTCACATACTATAAATCTAATGTAATTAGTGATGTCAATAGTAAAAGATGGTGCAAGTAAAGATTAGTTGAACTGAAAAACAACAAAAATAAGTACTTATACAGAAAAGTTTTTAAGGGGAATAAAATTCCAGTTTTAGTGTTATGACTGCCCATTTTCCATTTCCCATAAACATTTTGCAAAGATAGTCTTCAGGGTCAAATTAGATATAATTCCTGGTCTATCATATAATAACCTTTCTTTGCCTAAATGCTTACTAAAAAATGGTTAAAATTAATGGTACCTACACCTAGATAGAATTGTATTGAGGACTAAAGATTAATCATGGTAAAGGTATAAGAAGAGTGTGCGACAATAAACACTCCATAAATTGTATTATTACTACTATTGCTTAGAGTAATAATCATAGAAGTCGGTCCTTCTAACAAAAATTGAGAGATCTCGACCAATATGTGGAATCATAGAACTTAATTGACATTTACAGACTATCATACTCAACTACAGAATACACATTCCTTAACAACTACTCTTGGAACACTCACCAAAACAGACTGTTCTCCCCTTTTCTGTTCTCTCCAGTCTTTCTGTCATGCTGGACATCTGCACATGCTGTTCCCTAACTTAACATAGTTTCTGTAGTCCTCTGTTAAGCCTCAAGTCCAATGGGTTTCTTAGGAAACTTTCCCAAACCCTCTAGATTTGGTTACATGCTCTCCTTGTTCCCCTTGAATGAAAAATGAAATTGCTATTCCACCCTGATTAGACACTAATTAGGAATCAGTCAGACTTTCATACATCTCCACCACACAATTAAACTCCTACTAATATCTGAGAATAGGAAATCTACAAGAAAAAAACAATTTTCAAACAGAGACTCACATCTAGTTTGGTAACTGCTTCCACAGAGTATGATCTAATCCTGTTTAGGCACAGTACGAGTTCTGGGTTTATTCAATAAATCCAATAATTTCAGAACGAAAGACAAAATTCTATGTGTCTAGTTGCAACTCACTCAAAACTGAATCCGATAGTCCCTTGAATCCTTTATATTAGGAATGGCCACAACTTATTTTTTCCAAGGAAACCTTAAACTGTGTCAGATGTTTAATCAATTTCTCCTTTCTACCAGTAACATAACCAAATTACCAAAAACTGCCACAAATCAACCCAATCTCTAGAGTTAAGAAGTTAGTCTAGCTTTACAATATCTATATCTGACTTAAGGTAAGGAGTTGCAGCTCATCTCTTGTTAACTATCCATATGAATTTTAATAATTCATTTAACTTCTTTAGATTTCAATATTTCATTTGTATTATTTTTGTACAAGATAGTACTATTTTCTTATGAAGACCAGTCAATAGCCTATTTTCCACACTTTTTCATGAACACAGATTATTCTACTAAAGTTAGAAACCATATTCCTAACTGAGATTCACTTAAATCAGTATCACATTTAGTGGAGCTGAATACTACAAATAAATCTAACAATTTTTTTCATTTATACAAAATTATTTCATATAGCACTTGTTTTATGACTTAGAAAATCTCATCCAATGTTACTTAACATTCAGTGACTCAATATTAGCACTTCGAAAACTAAAAAAGCAATATATAGTAATAAAGATCCAATCTTGTATATAAGGTAAATAAGAATACTAGAACTTGAGAAGAAAACTAACTTATTATTAGGTCTCAAGGAGGAAAAATTCACATCATAGGAATTTATCATCATAAAAACTATGACAAGCACTCTACATACAGCTCCCTTATTCACTCCTATACAACTTTGAATAAACCTTTGGCTCAAAATGACAAGTGAATTATTTTATAATCAACAATTATGCTAAAAAAAAAGGAATGGAGACAGTGACTAAGGAAAAAGGAAGGAAGAAGAAAAGTAAAATTATGGATTTTGTTCATAATAGCATCACTAGAATATGTTATTGCAAAAAAAGTTCACAGAGAATAAAAGCTATGTCAAATCACAGCTCTAATAAGTTTATGAAAAATGAAAACCACATAATTTTTAAATATTTAGTATCTGATGCTTAACTGAGGCATAAGTGTTTTTTTAAATGAAAATTAAAGTAGCTTCTATATTTGTTTACTGTGTTGATGCTTGTTTATACCACATTATATTTGTATATTGAAGCAGCAAGCAGTTTTAAACTTAGTAGAGTGGAATACTGAAAAGTATGCAATGGATTTTCATTAGTCAAATAGAATTTTTATCTTTGTCTCACAAAACTGAAACTAGAAGAATTCAAATATTGTTCACTGTTATCTTTTTCCTTTACTATAAAACAAAATATGTATTTTACCTAGTAGCATGCCAAATTTAGGTAAGTCATAGAAATCCTAATTTTATTTAATATTAAAATAAATCTATAACCTTGCTGATAAGTCAAAGAATACATTCATATAATATCACAGGCAGAAGTAACTATGTCAATTAATTAGGAATTACTTGGAAATATTTTCATTATAACTTTATATGCATAATATTCTTATTCCTGCTCTAGTTTTAAACAATTGTATATAAAAGAAAATTGTTTTAGATACAGAATTAATATTTCTATTAAGTTCACTGATATTTACTGATACATTACTGCTTTCTAGAGAAAAAAGGTACATAATATTACACTGGTTGGTTTTTTAAATATACATTAACTTACATTAGACATGAATTTTTCCATTACTGTAGTGACTGATTTTTTTAGTATTTGAGAAATTTTATTGTTTTATACTGCAACTTAAGGAATTAACTTGTCATTGAAAAGAGCAGAAAAAACGCTAAATCACATGAAGAGAAGAAATGAGTCCTACCTGTTTCAACCTCATGAAGAAAGTCTCTGTGAAGGTCTTCCGGCTAAAATACCAAAATCTCTCATTTGCAGGGTACACACGAACTACTGTCTCCAGAAGAAAACGGACAGGTTCCACCACCTCAGTGATGACCATATCCACTGCCACCGTCATGTACACACGTTTATCTGAAGTAAAAAAGTTCTGTGTTTTATGTGGCTTTATTATTTCTTGGTTATTTAATGAAAAAAGTTTGCTCACATATGAAAAAACTTTACATGATGTAAAGAACTTTTATTTTTGTTTAATTTTAAATGTCACTTTGATTACATAAATAACCAAGTATTCCATGTCCCTCAATACTCACTATTCTATATTAGTCAAGTGTCTCAATATCCTTTGACAACTTAAGTTACTTCTCAAAATGAAATCCTCAATATAAAAATTAAATAAATTTTCAGAAAATCTCTTACACTAAAGCTATCATATTTCCCAAGAAACCTCTTAAAAATCACAAAGATTTGCCATTTCATCATAGAAAAGAAGAAACTAGAAATTACTAAGTTTGCTTAATAAGTTGCATGGGAAGGAATCTCAAATCAGAAGAAAGGCTTAACTTTCACTGTGATAAATTTATATAGGAAAATTATACTAAAATGAACATTTCAATATTGTATGCTATAGGAAACTCCCTGAATATTAGTCAGTATCTCAAGGTCATAACACATATATACCTTCAGAAAAATCATCGATCAATTGTTCTAATGCAATTGTTCTGTGTGGTTTTCATTTAAATACACAAGAATCCTAGCAAGTGCTTTAGATGATAAGATGGTATTATCAGTCAAAATTTCAATTATTTAAAATAGTTACTAGCCTACAGCCTTCCTTTAATTTGAATCTGGAACATTCTAGGCCAATATCTATTGGTTTTCTTCAGTTTCACTGATAGATTGAAATATATATTCCATTTTAATTTTGTTTACCCTCTTTGAGATTCACTGTAATTCTTGAATCTATGGCTTGGTCACTCCTTACTAATCTGTCATCTCTTTGTTACTTTTTAAACATTTTTAAACTTAATTTTGTATACCATTTTAATAAGAGGTGAGTTAAAGTAAGTCCATCATTAGAAGAATCCTCAATAGTTTTTTTAAAACTCATCAGCTACTTTCATTAATATCATCAAATTCAATAAAAGTCTTAGTATACTCAGCAATCAGAAATGAAAAACTAGACTCATTCATGGGAACATGGATAGATCTGGAGGAGATTATGCTCAGCGAAGTAAGTCAGAAGGCAAAAGAAAAATACCAGATGGCTCCTCCCTTAGAAGGAACACAAGATAACCAAATAAGGATCAAGGAAAGGAATAAGAACAATAATAATAACAATAACAGCAATAAAGACACAAAAACCAAAAATGAGGAGACAAGGACAGACTGG
>JAGFMF010011697.1:1292713-1332483 GCA_019455555.1 Galemys pyrenaicus
TTTCACTGAGTATAATTCCTTCTAGTTCCATCCATGTTTCTATAAATGCCCCTAGTTTCTCATTTCTGATTGCTGAATAATATTCCATTGTGTATATGTTCACTGTGCTAATTTTAAGTCAGATACCACATATTATTACATTTACATTTCAAATCAACTTCTATATAACAAATAATAAAACAGGTTTTCGGAAAATATAAATGATTTTTCCAAAGCTGCACAGCTATTAAATCATAGGATTACACTTTATGTCCGTACTGTGACTCCAAACTGTATGGTATTTTTACATTATATTCTGATGCCTTCCAAAACTATCAGCAGAAAAATTATAAATATTCTGCATGATCCTGGGCAAGTTGCAAACATCAAAGTCTCATTTACTGATAAAGTATTACTACAATTGCCATTGTTATTAAAAGGCTTTAGCTTTCCATAATCCCCTATGAGTTTTTATTCAAAACAGTTTTAAACAGCTTCTAACACCAAGTTAGCATCCATACAAACACCAAAATTCAGCGTATCTAGCATTCTTTAGACTTACTTGATGGAAAAGGAATTGAGAAAAATAAATATGCTAATGTCCTACAATAGGAAACTAATTTTTTCACTTTTGCTTTTAGTTCATCATTAGGATTCTATGTACTTCCAGGAAGAAATGGGTAAAAATTAAGAAGGGAGGAAATGTAAAAGAAAAAGAAAGAAGGCAAGAATCTCATCAAATACTGGCTCTTATTAAATTTTGTTACTAAAAATGAAAAAGTGACAGTATGACAAAAAGGGATAAGCAAAACTACAAATAAAAGTTTTAACTCAAATTATATATTTTTTAGAGCAATCAAAAAAAATTAAAATCAGAATAATTTCCAGTAGTTGGAATCCCAAGATTTCACCTTAATGAAATCAAAATGAGAGCGAGTCAGAAGTGCCTTCCATATAAAAGAATTGTTGGGATAATTTTTCTCTTACAAAAAGATCAAGTAGAGAAAGAGATACACAAGTATTCTTCACTATGCACACTAGTGTAGAACCAAAAAATAACCTTCCAAGCTGAAACTGAGCAAAGGCATCTTCTAACCAATGGAAGAAATTATGATTGATTCTATGGGCCTAGGGGCCTAGCTGGTGGCACAGAAATCAAAGACACAGCATTATCAAGCTACAGTCAGCCACTGCAGCACAAATTCGATCCTGGGCCTGCCAGGGAACTAACCCACAAGGCACAGCAGACCTCTCCTGTCTCACCTGCTGCTCCCCTCAGCAGTATATTTCAGTAGATCTGCCTGTTCTGCACCTCATACTCTCTGGTGAATCCTCTCACTACCCCGCCCCTATACCCCAGTTCTTGTATGCATAAATAAATCTTTAAAACAGAAAAACAAAACTCAACTTTAAAAAAAAAAGCCAAGATCTCCAGTCTCCTTGTAATTATAATTTTTCATTCAATGTGGTAACTAACTTCAAAACTTTGGCTTGACTACTACAAAACTAACTGGAATTTTGTTTTTCATTGGCACTCCCAAAGGCAAAGTAGAAGTAAATGTTTCATTTTAATAAGCAGCTTTCTCTTCCTAGTAAAATTAATACTAGATGGAAAGGTTACCTCCTCTTGTTTTTTACATTCACCAGATTTTTTTCAGTGGTGTTAGTACCATTAGCTTCATGCAGGAGGACTAGGTTTCATCCTACCTTCATTTTGCTGTCACCATTTTCGCATCTTCTGCAATCACTTGAAATTTTATTTTCAGCATTATTGCTTTTCATTTCTTTGCTGCACTTTTATCTTTGTTGGCCAACTCTTTCAATTATCCATTTTTGTAAAATGTCATTTTTACCCATTAATGTGAGTTTATCAGTGGGAAACAAGGAGACAAAATAACAACACGTTTTTGCTCTCTGAGTGAATTAAATAAGAGATGCACCATGACCAATCATCAACAAACTCTCAAAGAAGTTATGCAACTGATCACTGATCTGATATTTCTATGATGATTATGGACTGAAGAACTAACATCAATGTCTGTATCTTATACAACTACTCAAAATTAAAACATCAATGTAAAAGAAATTGAAATGTGATTGGAATAACATAAATATCCGTGTATATCATACTGCAAATGACTGCCCATATACACACACAGATTCTAAGTAAATCTAGTCAAGGTTTTTCCCTCTCCCAAATGTCAACTAGAGGTTAAAGAGAAGGTGTGACTAATTTAGGAAAGAAATGAAACAGCTTATCTAGGAAAAGAAATAAGAATACTAGCAACACTAAGGTACATCTGAAGTTATGGTCATGAATCTGAACTGAAACCAGTAAGTACTGTTATGTATTTTCCCTCCAACTGCATTCAATTAAAATACATGTTGGTATAAAGGAAGCAGAAAGCTTAAAACAACTAGAGTTATGAATATACTAGACAATAGGAAAGATGGGAAAGAGGGCAAAGAAATAATTTATAGGGATAGATTATGGAGTCTAAGTTGGAAAGGAGACAAGTAAAACCACAGAGTGTGTAGGGAAGGGAGAGTAAAACACAGTAAGATCATAGACTATTTGTCCTGGTGGGATCAAAATACTAATGGATTTGAGAAAAACAGGCATGAATAAGAGAGATAGGTTGTCACATACTTTAATTGGCCAATTGGTAATTTTTAAATATTGATTTCAAGGAAGGTGCAATATTACCAGAGGAATGTGGAGTTCTGGGTACCCTCTTAATATTACTGATGGAGGATAGATAATAAGGGGAATAGAATATGAGTGAAAAGGAGATTTTATTTGAATTAAGAAAATATAACTGCTTCTAGGTATTCAGAGATACTCTCAGTTGATGAATTTTCAAAATTGTAAACCCAAATGCTTATTTACTTACCTCATAACTTCATTTCATAAATGCTACTGCTCCTCAGGAGACCCAACAGAGTATTCTCTGAAGGACCAAGAGAATAGTCCTATCCTCATAAAGAGACCTTAAATTAAGCAAATACCCACTTCCTATAATCAATAAAAGGTACATACACACACCAAAGAGAAAAATGTAATTTTTAAATATTGATTCCTGGATGAAAAACTAGCAATAACAAAACACCCTTGTATTGGTGTCCCCCCCATCACTCCAAATTTGATGATATGCTATAAGGACTCACAAAAGACTCATCAAATAATTGTCTATCTATGCTCTTAATTAGAGTAAACACATACAAAGCAAAATCAGCAAAGGAGAAAGCACATGGGATGAAGTTCAGAGGAAATCAGGCACAAGCTTTCAAGAGTCCTCTTCCAGTGGGGTCATAAAAGACACATGTAATTCTTCCAGCAACAAGTTTTGAAATGTGAAATGTCTAGCAGGAAAGTTCACAGAGGGACTATGGACACTAAACATACAACTAGTGCAGGACACTGCTAAATATTCCAAAATCTTACAGATAGAATGAGAATTAACAAAGCACACCATTCAGAACAAGAAGTCCTTCCTGTAGTATCTCTCCAGTACCCTCTACTGGCACACTTGAATATGTGCTGCTGCAAAGGAGAAATGCTTAACATTCCATTAATGCAGATCAGACATCAGTAAAAGGAAAAATTTGGAAGCAAAAAGTAAAACTGGTAGCTGGCATAGGATATACTTCATCACCTAGTTACTTAACATCCAAGTTAGAAATCTAAATTTTTTAAACCAATGAATTAAGAAATCACATTTAATTACAATTAATGGCAAGTATATGTAAATTTTAAAATATTTTAATAAAAAAAAAGAGAAAAAAAATCACATTTTACTATAAAAGTGTATTATGATTTAGAAAAGTTTTCAAAAGGAGCTCCAACAGAGGTCAACAGATTGTACCAACATCAATGTCCTACTTTTAATATTGTACTAATGTTGTGTAAGATCACTAGAGGAAAATGGGAAGATTCAGATGATGCCTCACTGTACTATTACTGTAATTTCCTGTGAGCCTATAATTAATTCAAACTAAAAGGTTAATTTAAAAGTGAGCAGCAACATATCTAGACTATTTTAACATATGAAAACATGTTATAGAAATCAATACATGTTTTCATGCTAACATAAAAAAGTTCTTAAAACAAAACTGAAAGGTAATAGCATTATATGTATTTAATATTTATACTATAGTGCTACTTCCTCTACCGGGTGCCATCAGAAGCCATCAGTGGAAGACACTGAAAATTCAGTCCCAGTTACATGATCAAGTCCAAAGCTAACTGATATAGTTTCCAATTATCTACTCTCCAAAGCACCTAACAGTTGTTCTCTAACAATTGTCACTTAAAATGACTATTAGAGAACAATGAACGTATTATTACATAAATATAACCTCTTTTCCTTGAGGAGAAAGGATTATTTTCCTGCTGCTTTAAAAGAACTCAAAAAAAAAGTAAATCCAAAGAGCAGCTTTTAAAATAATGTGCAAACTAACATTTTCTTATTTTCAGGATAGAGAGGAATGATGTCTCTTAAGAAAAACTATTGAAAAATCTAAATCTCTGCTGCATTATTGAAAAATCTAAATTTTTCTGCTACAAATCAGATTTCCCCCCAGGGTGTGATGCCCTGCATTTGAATCACTAAACAATCACTTAGATGCCCCAAGACTTTCAAATTCTCCTGGAAATACAACAAAGAAAACTATTTTCTATATTATTTGATTATTTACTCTCTCATGCACAGTTCCTAAATAAAGCTTAACATGTAAATGTGATTGAGAAGAGGAAAGAATATTAGAAATTTTCAAGATAAAATTTTAACTTCCCATGTCCCTAAAGAAGGCAGGATTCTATCAGATGCACTGTTCCATTACTCCTTTCACAGTACAATGAATTTAGCCAACGATCTAATTTTACTCACTGTTTACTCACTTATTTAACAAGTTATTTAAAAGAGGCAGTAGAAAGCGTATATTCTGGCACCAGAAGGACATGGTCCAGTATTAATTGTATGACCCTGGACAAGTTACTTAACCTCTGTGCTTCAGTTTCCTCGACTGTAACATAAAAAGTAGTAGTAACTATCCTCACAGGTACAACCTCAAATGATGTCCAACATAGATAAGTACTACGTAAGGATTAAGTAGCTTTGTGTTCCAAGCACTGCCTTCAATGCTGGAGATTCTGGGATAAATGACAACAGTATTTGCCTTCAATGTGCTCAAGACAGACAACTGCAGTATAATCTGTCAAATTTCTATCTATGAGTAAGGCTTGAATCCCTGAATGTACAGAGAAATGGCTTCTTTTGTGACAAAAACTGGTATTTAAAACAAACCAAAATAATGAAAATTAGCATTCAAGGTAGGTGATGTATATGCTTTGGATTTCAATATATTATTCTTTCTACTTTTGTATATGTTGGAGGTTTTACATGATGAAAAGTTTTTTAAAATGATACATTTTATTTTCTCTTTCAGAAGGTAAGACAGAATTATGTAATATAAAAGAATCCTTAACACTCATGTTTTATCCTACAAGTCAACTTTGTCAGCAGCAGTGTTAAGGATGCAGAGGTTTAAACATTTTCTTGATAACACTGCCACCTATTGGATTACCTTAAATTCCACCATTTACATTTTGTGATGTTAACACCATATACCACATATGACCCAATAAAAGGCAAAGTTTTCTTTAAAAAAAAAAAAAAGATAAATATTTACAAAATTTCCTACATCACAAGAAATTCTGTCTTGTTGAACAATGCATTATTTAGGGAAGACCCACTAGTCTGGAGCAATCTCAGTTCATTTTAGTTTGATAAATCTGACAAAATGAGTGAAAAAGTAAAGAAATTTAGCATGGATTTCTAGCAACAGTAATTATTGCTAAATCTATGAACCTATGGCTATTCATTACTTCATCAACATTAGTGTTATTAAAATGAAAGCAATATAGTAAGTGGTTATATATGGAATATATTTTTTAAATACCCTAGAGATCAACAACTGGATACTTGTGGCTTTGTGTAAATTTATATAAAATGCTTTATTTCAAGAAATTTCATAAAAGTTGAGATAATGTGGGGGAGTATGAAATGCTTTAAGATTATACAAAAAATGGCTTAAGGTTGGTGGGCACACTGATGATGGTCGTTGAGGAACTTCTGAATGAAGTCTTGAGAATGGGCAAAAGAAATGTTTCTAAGTCAGTAGTTTGTGTAATATATTTAAAGTATATGGTTTTTTTCATTTGTTTTAATACTTAAGCATTTCAAATTACTTTATTATATGATTGTACTATCACTAGCATGATACACTCTTCCTGGTAGGTGAATTTATCAATATACAATATATAATAAAAATGTTTATTTTTATTTTATAGAAGTCTTATAACTTTTCTGTATCCCTATGTCCAGCAACATAAATACAATTAAAATTGATGTGGGCAAAAAACATCCTGGCGATTTCCTAGAAGCCCAACTAGGAGAAAGGCAGCTGAACTCCTGGAACCAAGGACTAAGATGTGGCCCAGAATCTCTCTTGGATCTATTTCTCTTCTAGGGCAATGAACTTTGGTCTGTTTCAGTATAGTTTTGTTTTTCACAAGTAGGGAGACTTAGATGCCAACAATTTCTAAGACTTACATCTTGAGGCTGCTACTATGAGAAAAATTGAATCTTAAATTATGTCTTTTTTTTTTTTCCAAATTTTAAAATCCCTGTTGCAGAATTCACTTAGACAAGAGTAGGTCAGATGTCCATCTCTGGTTAAAGGGCCAGAAGCTCAGAAAGGGAGATCTTGCAGTGAAGTACTAGATAATTTAATTGTTTAATTGGTGACTACTGAAGTAAAGGGCATTTAAGTACCAGAGAGGAAAATTAGATTTTCAAGAAACCTAGGCAGTTGTCCTGATTGTGACACTTATTTTTCCTAAATGACTCTGTATAATTCACTTAATAGTTGTGAGCATCAATTCCTTATTTGTATAAGTATTTTGGATTAGATGATATCTAAGGTCAATCCAAATATACAATTTTATGATATAAATATATGACAAAATATATTTCTTCAAATTTTTTTCCACTTTTAAGCTAGGCACTTTTTTTTTCTGCTTTATTTATATATTTTTAACATCAATTGTAATCCCCATGGGATTCCCATCACCATTTCACCAGTGCACCATCACCTCAGTCTCTTGTGCTCTTTCTGCCTTCATCCCAGTCCCTGTCCTTTCCCCTCCCCCAAAAGTGCCTCTGATTTGTCTTTGTCTTCTCGTTCTTGTAGTGTTTTTTATTATTATTATTACTATCGTTCTTTTCCTTGAGCCTTTTTTTTTTTAGCTCCTTTATATTTCTCCTTAAAGTACAGGTTTAAGTGTTGGCTTTATTAATTTGGTAATAGTATATGTTTAAGTGTTTAACCAAATTAACAAAGCAAACATTACAATTAGGCATTTAACCATTTCACCTATATTCATTAAGGATTCTATATTAAGTTGAACTTGTATAGTATAGGCCATTAAAGGCATAATATGCCATTTAGTCATAAAATTCCAGGACTTTTAAGTATTCTTAAAAGTTAAATTACTCAACAACTAATTTTTTTGTCTACAGACAAAATAATTTGTCTACAAAAAAAATTATTCAATGGGAAAGATACCCTTTGTTATCCAGAAATAAGTGTTGAGGCATGTTAATGACACTGGGTTAGAAGGGGGTTGTATTGGTAAATTCTGGGACAATTTAAGCACCAAAACCACTGAGCAATGTAGTGAATTATAAATGATGGGGTGGTGGAGGGGGAGGGAGGGAGAAGCAACATTTAGAAATTATACCAAGAATTAATAGATTAAAAAAATGGTAAAGAAGGAAAAGCACACACTGACTATGGAAAATTATTATTTTACAACCACCATAGTAAAAATTAAGTCAGACAAGAATTATGAATGAATATTAAATTAAGGAGGAGATTTGGTAGAAAGAAGGATATTTTTATGTAATAAGACTGCTTACTAATTATAATGGGAGGGGGAAAGGTAATTACAGTGTATAAATCAGATACCTGAACTGAGTAATCAAAAAACATCACCACTCAATGTAATATATCACAAGGACAATAATAAATTGCTCCAGACTAAAAAAAAAAAAAACATCACCAGGGCCTCCCTGGTGGCACAGTGGGTTAAGCAACGCACTATGAAGCAAACCACAGCTACTGCAGCATAAGTTTGATCCCTGCCCCATCCCTCCACCCCCCTACCCCCCACCCCCTACCCCCTCAGGGGTAGTGACCCACATGGCACAGCAGACCTCTCCTGCTGTGCCCACTGCTCCCCTCAGCAGTGTATTTCAGTCCATCTGCCTGTTCTGCTCCCTACTCTGTCTCTGGTGAATCCTCTCACTACCCCCCAAGCCTCTGGTCTGTACCCCAGTTCTTGTATGAATAAATAAATAAATATTTTTTTAAAAGAAAACATCACCAGCAAGAGATAAATAGGTTATCAAGTACCTACAAATATTATACATTCTGAAGAAAAAAATACTAAGGAGCAAAAATAAGCTGAATCTAATCATGAGGAAATATTAGCTAAAGCCAAAATGAGCAAAATGAGGGGAAAGGGATGTTCTTCAAAAATGTCATTCTTATAAAGGAGAAAAACTGGAAATGTTTCTAGAGTAAAAGAAAACTAAAATCATATTGCGGCTAAATTAAACATCTGATTCTAGAGTAAATTCTGAATTAGTGGGAGGAAAGGATGTTATTGGGTTAACTGACATATTTGAAGATAAAAATTACTATATGAATAGATAATACATATACTGTAGTTAATAAAAGATATCCTTTGGAAAGACAAGTTTCCTAAAGAAAGCATAAAGGAACAAAAGAGCCTACTCCTAATTTGTTCAAAAAACCCCACAATTTTGTGTATTTTCCCCATAAATTGACATTTTTCCATGAAATTTTACTTCAGTCTCCATAAAGTTACATCTACCTTATTAAGTAGGAGAAGCATCATTCTCATCCCTATTTTTTTATTGCACTAACATTGTTTTATAACACATATATGACTTAGAGGCATAGGATTACACTCAGGTATATGTTACCACACTAAACCCACAATATCAAGGCACCTTCATTTTTAAATAAAGAAAATGAAGTACAGCAAAAAGCCACAGTAAGCAATATTGCTGAAATTCAAAAACAATGACTGTTAAAATACAATAACAATGTCAATACAATTTTTGATAGTATTTAGGAAAATTGCTTACCTTTCAATAGCTAATTCTTTGTTAGAAAGTTGCTGAACTGTAATCACAACCTTCTTCTCTATTCCTTGTTTCAACTTAAAATAAAATTTATCTCTATCCTTAGGCACAGGACTAAAATATGGGGGGGAAAAAGAAGTTGTCAATATATTAATACAATAAAATGATAATTTATTCCAATGTCAGAATGAAAAAACAGAACACTTAAGCAACAACACTTTTAAAATGTAATAACCAACTACAAATTTTATAGTCAGCAAAAGAATTATTAATTTTTAAATTTGACTTACAAGTCTACATTTTATATCTAACAAGGTTAAAAGCAAAGATTTTTTAAGTAACAACATGGTACCTCAAATTTAATTTATAAATTTAACAAGTTTAGGAAAGGACATTTCCTGTTTAGTTGTGTAGTATGAATAATTCTATGCATACAAGATCCAGGATATATGCCAAAGGTGGGGGTGGGGGAGAGGATTCACCAGAGACAGAGTGGGGAACAGAACAGTCAGATTGACTGAAATACACTGCTTAGGGTAGCAGTGGATGAGGCAGGAGAGGTCTGCCACGCCATGTGGATCACGTCCCTGGCCGGGGATTGAACACATGCCAGGAGACGGTTCATAGTGTGGTGCTTAACACCTTGCACCACCAGGGAGGCCCCGAGAAAAGCCTACTTTAAACACCCAAAATATGCCAAGTAAATACATGTAAAAGATGAACAGAGAGATATGAATTAGGGGAAGTGAAATTCTCATCCAGGCCAGACTGAATAGCCTATAATGATTTATAGATTGGAACATTTACTGGTGAACTGAATGCTGATTTATAATGATACATACCTAAAACTTGCATGTTAGGATGCAATGTTACTTCAATACAGTACATATGGTAATGAATTTTCTTAACTCATTAAGGTAATGAACACTTAAAATATAGGAAACTACCTTGAAAAACTTACTTGCCCTGAGATGTAAATTTTAGCTATTAAAAATTCGATAAAATACCTTTCTAACAAATATTAGAATTGAAGGTATACAAATGATCACTAAGTAATAAAACATTAGAACAACATTCTTCTACATTAGTAATAAAACATTAGAAGAACAACATTCAATAAAACACTAAGAAGAAAAATATTCTAAACAATATAAGGAAATGGTTATATTGATGGTCAAAACACACAATATATCATTAGTAACTATTATAATTATATTTTAACATTTTAACACAAAAATTCTTATAAAGTTAAAAGAAAGTATACACATAAAATCATGTAAAAATAAACAAAAGGAATAAATCAAATATTAAAGACTGTGGCTAATAAGACTACAACTTTTTAGTATGCTTTTATCATTTTACAAAATTTTCCATAACACCAGCGTTCTTTAAATATTTCAAAAAAAATCACATAAAACATCTGAAAAGTACAAGAATAGTCAAACATATTTGCTAGTCAAATGTATATAATTTTGAAGCTTTATAAAAACATTTATAGTTCCAGAACCTTTATTAATCAATATTTCACTTCAAGAACAAAATCTATTTTTATTATTGCCAAATAACCTCACCTAAAGTTTCCTTTTCCATCATCTTCTTTTACCTCCAAAGAGACACTGAAGGTATATACATCACTGTCAGGGGTAGGAATAATTGAGTCTTTAACATCGGACACTTGTTTGGAAGAACGTTTGAATGCTGTACAGAAACTATATAAAATTCTGCTTACCTAAAAATAGAAATAGAAATAACATCAGGGAAAAGCTTTTAACTAAATTTTGATAACTTTCTCTCCTATTTCCTGAACTGATAACTTTCTAAGGTGACAATTTTACCAAATAAAAATATAGTCTAAACTTGTATGTGATGTGTATACACATATATGACTTACACATTGCATAATGCATTATGAACTTTATATACATAAAGTTTGTTTCTTTCAATTCTGGCATTTAAACATACTGAAAAAAAATAGTGAATCAATTTAAGTTCATAAAACAAGTTAACAAGTTACATTTACAGATGTTTCTAGGCCTAGAATGATAAAGCCTAATATAATTACTACAATGATGCTAACATTGAATTCTTTCCATTAACCACATACAATGTTTTAGCCCATGTCCTCAACTTCTTTGTTCACTTCCCTCAGTTTCAGAGAGCAAGATACTGAGACACAGACTATAGCAAATACTAGTTTTAGTAATAAACATTGTACATGATTTAAAGAGCTTCCAGTGCTATCACTCAGTGTTGTAGTAAAAACACATTACAAGATTCCCAGAATGAATGTTAAAATGATCTTATCACTTCTATTAGTATTCAGTCACACTGGTGTTTATTTCAAAAATATATGTATGTATATATATGTATATATGTTTGTGTATATGTCTATCAATGGTTCATAAGCTTCCCCTAAAATTGTGAAATACTTTTAAATCCCACAACTTCCAGAAGTTAGTCTCTTCCTTGGTTCCAAATGAAAGCATTATACTATCTAAAATTTATAAGCTTCAAAACACAAAGCCACCCAGGGTTGAAGAGTGAAAACAGTATGAAACAAGTGTTAAAAGAAATGTATTTTCAAAACCTCACATTGGAAGTACAAGTAAGGATAATTCTCTGAATATTAACAAATCCTTCACTTTCAATAACATAATTTTAATTATTCATTTAATTGTTAGTCTAGGACTACAATGTTTTGCAATTTGCTTGAAACAAGAATACTTTAATCAACAGATTCCTTAAAATATGGGTATTTCATCATTTTTTCTACTTTGTTTATATTTACATATTCTCATATACACAATCTATAACTGTCAAAAACAAGTGGTACTCAAACTTCCAATAGATCTATTGATCAATGATTGCCCTAAACTACCTTTACAATACTAAATTAAGTACCTTAAATTAACTGACTGAATACTGCCTGCCAACCTAAAGTTCAACTCAGCAGTAACATATTTAACCCACAGTATTCATAAAATATCTCCAATATTTTAATAATGATATCCCATATTATTTTCAAAAATGAGTACAAACAAAAGCAAAGAACTATTGACTAGCAGGTTTCAAACTTCATACAATTAGCCATTCATTCAACAAATACATTTTGAACATCTTCTGTGCACTAAGTATCATTCTTCATGCTAGGGATACAGCAGTGAACATGGAGTTTACATACCAGCTAGAATAAGTTGAGCATGTTTGGGGTGGGTAATAAAGAATAATTAGGTATGACAAAAGCAGAAATGTTTAATCTTAACTGAATACTTAAATGACTTAGTTCAATAATTTTTTATTAAGGAAAACAGAATCAAAGAACATGATAGAAGTATGTTGAATATTTTGTCTACAGATAAAGAATGAAAAGACTTTACACTACTTTTAGTTTCTTTAGTATCCTCCACTTCCTAATTCCAAGGAAAATGTAAGGTTTACTTTTTACATATTCAACATCAGCACATTTTTAAGAGAGCATTATGTGTGAAAATAAGGGACTACTATAATTTTTGTTACACTAATAGAATCAAATCCCAACCACATTCATTATTTTTTCTCCTCTCCCACTCATTTCTATTTCATTTTCTTTGTGTCAGAGCTTTCAGTAAGCATGCCACATTGGGTTATATCAAAAAAGTCAAACAACTTTGAAAATTCTAAAATAGATAGTAGGGTTAAGAATTTCTTTTCAAAAGAAAAGTCAGCCATTAGGGCTGAGACAGAGTTGTAAGCAATGAGGAATAAAATAACACTTCTTTCTGAAGAAAGGACATAACAGTACATTCACTTCATTAGTGGCACTCAAACTGCATTTTATCCTGCCTTTATCTTACAAGTTTTTATTTCGAACAAAAATTTTAAAATTTAATTTGTGAATTCTGGAAAGCTGTGAATAAGCTGAAATAATAACCTATGGTTTTTAAAATACAGTAGTTTCACAATGACTATTAAATTCCATTGCTACTGCAGCAAATTGGGTAACTACAAAACATACTATCGTAAAAGTTTTTTATTAAATACACACATACACACACTCACACACATACACACACACATATACAAACTACAATAGACATTTTCTTTGCAGGAGGCAAAGGTTTATTGATACTATTGTCCAATTTTCCCAAGAAGGCAGTAACAATAGAAAAACTAGTTAAACACAAAACTATGTATCTGTTTGGGTATGCTGCTATCATAGTTGTCATCACTGCTGTTTTGGGAGATGTGGGGAGGAGGGCATGTGCAGATAAATGGAAAGGCAACACAACAGTATTTCTGGTGGAATTCTGAGTAACTTATTTTCATCCTCATTTTAATGGAATTCCAAGTTTGCAAATAAGTTTTACATGCTAACAGCTCAAAAACTATAATTAAACAATAAGGTACTTACTTAAAATAAAAAACATAACAAATTTTTCCAAGATAAAGTCTTTTCACTAATATCGGTGAAAAGGCATGTATCTTTTAAAAACACCAGACATTAAGAAAATGTTCCCCCAAGAAATAATGTAAAAAATCATTTTGTGATATTCTAAAAAATGTATTAAAATTTTAAAACAATTTATTCAACTATATTACTCACAGAAAGAGAGAGAAGCTGAAGAGAAAAAGATTTAAGTTGTGACATCAAAAACATAAAGTTAGGGAGCTCACATTTATCACATTATTATTCACAATAGCCAAGAAACAATCTAAACAATGAAAGATGTGTGGATAAAGATGTTGTGTGTATACACACTACTATTCAGTTATGGAAAAAAAAAAAAAAAGATCAGGGGCCTTCCTGGTGGCCTATGGGTTAAGTCTTACTATGGCCTGAGTTTGATCCTGGCCAGGGAGCTTACCCACATACAGCACAGCAGACCTCACCTGCCTCCCTGCTGCTCCCCTCAGCAGTGAATTTCAATAAATCTACCTGTTATACTCCCCTCTCTGTCTCCGGCAAATCCTCTCACCCACTGCACGTCTGGTCTACACCCCAGTTCTTGTACAGAAAAATAAATTTTAAAAAAATTTTAAAAAGATAAATCCCTGCCATTTGTAATGGCATCAATACCTAGAGGGTATTATACCAAGTGAAGTAAATTAGAAGAAAAAAGACAAATACCATATTGTTTCATTCACATGTGGCAGATAAATTAGAGGAATGAACAAAACAAAAACTGATTCTTATACTACAAGATTGAAATAGTCATTGAAAGAAGGGAAGGGATAAGTAGGGTAGATAAAACGATAAAAGGAGTCAACTGTATGGTGACAGAAACTGGAGTTTTTGGTGATAAGAATAATGCAGCAAAAACAGATGTTGACGGATAAAGTTGTATACCTGAAACCTATATAATTTTATAAGCCAATATTATTTTCCATTAAAAAATGGGCAAAGGATATTTTTCATTTGAAAAACAAAATCATAAGACTGTATACATTTTCAACACCTACTGAAATTTTTCCAAAGACATATAGACAACAGATACATAAAAAATGTTGACCATCACTCACTGCATTAGAAAAATGTAAATCCAAAACACAATGAGATACATCACCTCATACCTATAAGAATTACTATTATGAAAAAGACAAAAAATAACAAGTGTTGACAAGACTGCAGAGAAAAAGAAACTCACTCATTATTGATGGGAATGTAAACTGGTACAGCATTAGGAAAAGCAGTATCAAAGTTCCTCAAAAAATTAAAAATAGAAACACCACATGATCCAGCAATTCAACTTCTGAGTATTTAGCCAAAAAACCCAAAAACACTAATTTGAATAGATATTTGCACCTCAATGTTTACTTTATTTAACTTTATTTATAATAGTTAATGTTAACTTTATTTACAATAGCCAGGACATGGAAACAACCTGAGTCCACTGATGGATGAACTAATAAAAAAAACATGATACATATATACAGTGGAATATTACAGCACTAAAAAAGGAAATCTTGATCACATGAATGGGTATTATAGTAAGTGAAACAAAATAGGAAAAGGTTAGTATTATGTGATCTCACTTAAATGTAGAATCTTAAAACAGATATATACAGAGAACATAGTAAAGTGTTAGTTGTCAGAGATGAAAAGGTACAAACTTCCAGGGTAAAATAATTAAATCCTGGAAATGTAATGTACAATGGTGACAATAGTCAACAGTACTATATAATATATTTCAGCACTTCTAAGAAAGTAAATCTCATAAGTTTTCATCACAAGAAAAAAACAAAGTTGTAATTATTTGTGGTGACAGATATTAGTGATCTAGCATTTGGAAAAAAACATGTATGTAGACTTAATAATTATTTTTTAGACCTGAAATATGTTACATGTCAATTCTTTATCAACTAAAAGAAGCTAAAATAACCTTACAAGCAAGTAAATGTTGTAAAAATCAATTTATTGAAGAAAAAACATTAACAATATAACCTCTTAATTACTTTTCAAAATAGGGCATTTTACTACAATGTATTTCCATAAATATTCACTTAAAAATATTTTCCCATACAACAAATAAAGTTTCCTTTTATGTGATGTCATATCATCAACCCCAAGAAAACACAATGTGTTAAGAATAAAGGTTTTCCCAACATTACCCTTGATATTTACCATAAAATATTTCTGAATGCCTTTAACACCAGATGCTAACCATGTTTCTAAAATATTACACTGAGAATTGCTAGTAATAAGTATGTTAGAACCTACAAACACACAAACATCAAAATCTATTTTGAAGAAAATGGTTATACTAACTATAATAGTAGAAATAAATTCTTGAAGAGAGTCAACTAAGCCTTTTTCAAGTATGTTTAAAAACAGCTCTATATATCTGTAAAGATGTAATAAGAATAGGTGGCTCCTTGGCTTTAAATATTAAGCTTTCTGATATTTTGCTTTGTCTTCAATTCTTTAGAGAAACCTAGCACATCATTCTGCCTCTACAAAGATAGCTGGCATCAAGACGCTTGTGACTTGATTCTCCAACTCTTTTGCCAAAGCTAATTGAGATTAATTCTAGTAGAATACAAAGCATAACCAAGGTAAGTCATCAAATGCATCCTAACTTTTTTTAGGAATCCCTAATCCTTATATCATATGTGTCCAACAAAGCCATTGCCCTTCGTGGGCTTCCATTCTACCACAAAGAACATTCAACCACAAAATTGGTGCCTGCTTCTTATTGGATTTTATGGCAAAATTAGAGCCTCATAGTGATAGTAGTGCCAGTCATGGCTGCTACTCCTGCTTGAGAAGACATCTTCTTGTCATTAACTGACAAACTTCTTCAGATCTCATCCAGGAAGCCTGCAAACAAAAACATAAATCAGCAATGCTGCTGTACATGGCATGTTTAACCAAATACAATATCACCTATTGCTGAGTTATTTTTCCCACTTATTTGTACTCATCAAGAGGAACCCAAATACTAAGGACTAAAGTTAGCCATTCACCACAGAAAAAGAAAAGTATGGGAACCAGATAGTCAGATAATTAGTAAATGTAACTAAAGGGCTAAAGACTAATTAAAGGGTAATGATTTTTTGAGGGAAGAGAAATGATGTTAGACATCTAATGGAGAAGGCATGGGAAAACACCAAGGTAGCTGGAAGCAAGCTATTTATGTGACCAATAAATTCATTAGTAAAGCATAATTACAAGATAAAAAGCAACATTTACGATTTATAGTATTCAAGCAACAAGAAATTTTTGTTACAAAAATTACATAGATATTCAGTGTTACCGGCTTCCACTTGAAACACAGCTCTATAACCTCTATCCTGTTAGTCCTGGCATAAACAACAGGTGACCATAAAATTTGTCAGTCGACCAGAAACTTTTGAATAAAATGGAATTCTATTAATAATACAGTATACATGGACAACAGGCATAATCTAGGACTGCTCTAGGCAAAGAGGAACACACGATCACTAGTGTAAGTAAATACTATCTATGCCAGAGATATTATGCATATCAAGTAAATGCTTAGCATAGTTGCCTGGTCTAAGTTTTATATTATACTGAGTTATTCTTTATTTAGAATTTTTTTTGTAATAAAGGTTAATGATGATATAGTTCTCCTTCAAACCAAAATGTCTCACGATGTAACATCTCCGAAAAATGTACTAAAAAAGTTAAATAATACAAGGACATTGCTTTCTAACAACTTGCAATGAACCAGATATCGTCTCTAGAAATACTGATGAAACTACTTAATACCTTACCCAATAAAATCAGGCCAAGAATAACCCCACAGTTCAGTGTTAAAGCTCTTAAAAATGACAAATATTCCCCCACCCACTCACCCACCAACACTAGAATAGAGTTTCATACCATCATAGTTATGGAAAATGCTTGCAGCCAGATCTCTTTCAATTTCCTTCTGTAGCAATGTTTCCACTTCTCCAAGCAGCAGGTTGTCCAATTCTTCAGAGTTCATTCGGTGCTGAATGCCAATTACCCAGAAACCACACAGGTACATGTGAATTGATGGCTCCCAACATTAAATGACAGGATTCTACCATCTCTTTTTCCACCTCTGTAGTGGAGTTGGAAGGATCAGAAATAGAGCCCTCATTCACAAACACACACATGTTCTTTCAACTTATTTATATATGCTGGGCACACCTGAACTCATTCACTCTATCACACCTTTTGAAAGAGTACCCAGACACACACACAATTACATACGCATGCACGTGCATACTCACACATGACAAATGTTAGGATAAAAAAGATTCAGAACTAAAAAAACTGAATTTAATTTTTTTAAACATAGGTTCTCACAGAGAACCCGTGTTGGTTACAATATAAATTATATGTAACTGTACATGTCCATTTTGTAAATAAAGTTAATCATCAGAGTATAAAAATTGGCATACCTTGGTGCTTACTATCAATCACAAATTATTCTGTATTTCTATATGAATTCCCATGTTGCGGTCAAAAATAAGCTCTCAGAACTCATGTTACTAAAATGGCATGTTTATGTTTCATGGTAAACAAAATAGAGAAACTGCTGCTTTCTGTATTTTTTGCTGAAAATTTGTATTTCTAAACCATAATTCGAATAATCAAAGCTCTCCTGACTGAAAAGGAGAATGGAGATATCACACTCCCAGACTTCAAACTATAGTACAAAGTCATAATAATTAAAACTGTATGTTACTGGAACAAAAACAGACATATAAACCAATGAAATCGAATAGAAAACCCAGAAATAAGGCCACATATTTATGGACAACTAATCTTTGTAAAGGAGCAAAGAAGATGCAATGAAACAAGGACATTTTGCTCAATAAATGGTGTTGGGAGAACTGGACTGCCACATGCAAAAGAATGAAGCTAGACCACTACCTCACACCATGCACAAAAACCAACTCAAAATGGATAAAACAACTGGACATAAGCTCTAAAACCATAAAGTATATAGAAGAAAATATAGGCAAAAAACTACATGACATACATCTCTATAACACCTTTAAAGACAATCCCCCAAAGCAAAGAAAGTGAGGAAAAGATGAACAGCTGGGACTACATCAAATTAAAAAGCTTCCATACAGCAAAAAGGACATTAACCAAAACAGACACCAGAGTGATTGAAAGAAAATTTTGACTGATGACAAAGATCTAAAAAGAGCTGATGTGACTTAACAAAAAATAAACAATCTAGTCAACATTTAGGTACAAGAGCTAAAAAGATGCTTTTCTAATGAGGAAAAGCAAATGGTCAACAGGTATATGAAAAAATGTTCAACTTAACTTGTAATCAGGGAAATACAAATCAAAAACACAATAAGATACCAACTGACACCAATGAGAATGGCTCATATTAAAAAAAAAAAAACCGGAAACAACAAATGTTGGCAAGGATGTAGAGAAAAAGGAACTCTCCTACACTGCAGGTAGAAATGCGCACTGATCCAACCACTATGGAAAGCTATGTGGAGGTTACTCAATCTACTAAAAATGGACCCAGCAATTCCACTACTAGGAATCTACCCAAAGGACACAAAACATTAATTCAAAAAGATACCTGCACCCATATATTTATTGCAGCACTACTTACAATAGGTAAGATATGTAAACTACCTAAATGCCCAAAAATAGATGACAGGATCAAGAAGATGTGGTATATAGATAGACAATGGAATATTATTCAGCAATCAAAAAAGATAAACTCATGCCATTTGCAACAACATGGATGGAGCTAGAAGGGATTATATTCAGTGAAATAAGCCAGAAAGAAAAAGAAAAATATCAGAAGGTTTCACTTATAGGAGGAATGCAGAGGATCCAAATAAGGGATCAGGGGAAAAAATAATTATAATAAATTAAAAAGCAAAATTAACAGGCAATTATAAATCAGAGACACTCTGCAAGGGGAAGGGGAGGGAGAGGGATCTAAATGAGGAAGGGAAGAGCACAAAGGACTATAGTGATGGTGCATTGGTGAAAAGGTGGCAGGAATTATACGGGGACTATACCTGAAAGGAGAAAGCATACATAAAAGCATACATTGTACAAAAAGGAAGAATGATGTAAAATATATAGAAAATTTTAAAAATTTTTGTATTTCCAAAAGCAAATACAACTAAGATCATAACCATTCAAACCCTTTTATTAATGTCTTTGAAATGTTTGCAAGTACAAAAGTTCTAATAGTGAAATTTATCATTAATTTGGGGAAAATTCAACAGAGAGAAAAGGCAATTCCCCATGTATTTAATAATCCTTTTGATTCTGAACTACTTCCCCAGTCTAAGAATAAAGACCAGTTAATAACTACTAAAAAATCTTACTGATAGTACAGGTTGTTTTCCCTGATGTATATGAACATTTGTGGGTTTTTTTGTCATTGAAATAAGGCATTATTAAAGATAGGGTATTACAAGGAAATGAACACAGAAAAGAATATGAAATTGGATTATTTAATGTACAAACTGGATTATAATCATTTTAAGCTGCTAACCACTGACAGACAACCATATGGCAGAAACCATTGCTCTAAACCCTGCCTACCTCCTTCCTCATTTGTTTATTTATTTATTTTGATTAGGAGAGATTTCCCAGGTACACAGCTAAGACAGAAAGACCCAGAAATACGTTTTAAGTTTCCTGGTCTATTTTTCCTTAGGAAAATATTGCCAATATTAGGGCTGTGGTCTTACCTGAAGAACCCCAAAAGAATAATAATAATACCTCAACCTGGCACAATTTCCTTTTTTTTTTTTCCTGAATGCTGAGAATTGTATTTTTAACTAGGCCAGTTCGATAGAGCAAAAGCGAACCCCTGAGAGAATACACATAACAATCACCAGTGAAAACTAAAGAGATCTATGAAGCCATCTTAGTGTAATATCTAAGTGAAAGCAGCATGCAACTTACTAGGCACAACAGAAAAACAGGATTGTTATTTAGACGCTTTTTAAAATTACAAATAATGGGAGGTACACATATATTTCTATTTTCAGAGCCTAAGCAACTGGTACCATGACAGGGTGAGAGGACAGCATATTATATCTGCTAGGCTGAGAACATCCTAACTGCAATACCAAGTTAGTGCACAGTTATCAGGTTTAACTTTTCATATTCACTTCTATGTCATTACAGATATTAAAATTCCCTTTAGAAATATTCTCAAAATTTATGAAATGGTATATGGTCATACATACTAATTTATATGACAGTGAGATTAGGGTTCCAAAATATAACTCTAATTCTTCTCTACAGCAAACTGCTATAATATACTTACTGCCTCTTTAATTTCACAAGAGAAAACATGTATCTGAAATTCTTCTGCACCATGAGAACTCTCTGTAAATGCAAAGCAATTGCTCTCTGTTGTTCCATCATGTCCTCGTGCACAGAATAACACCTTATAGATTGGAAAAGAAGCTATCTCCTTATTTCTAGATTGATCTATGATTCTGCAAAACAGCAATGAAAAATTAAATATTAACCATAAAGAAAAAAAAAGCAAATGGCTTTTTATGCCAATATATGACATATAAACATAATTACCTAAAAATCACACAAAAAAACTGTTACTAATAATGCAAGAAAAATTATCTTCACATTCTTACTACATATATGTGTCTGTACATATGAAGTACATATACATATATATGCACGAACACAAATTCTTCACCTTCTTCTGAAAAAGCTTCATTTTTCTATTTCCTATGACCCAAATCGCTTTTTCCCAAAGTGTCTGATAACATCTGTATCACCCATCCCTAAATAGCAGTCTTGTTCTGTAATGACAAAAGAAATCCTAGTACATACCTACGTACATACATACATGCACATACACATATATAGGTATATATGTATGTGTTTATATATTATGTATTTACATGAAACGTTTTCATATTTTTGTATATATAGTACCCAGTACCTAATTTGTTCATATAGTACCTAAATGAAGAATCTTCATTTAGAAGTGAAAATGAAGATTCTTCAAAGTACACACATAAAAAAACTGTAAGACATATGCTCCAGAAATACATACTATTTACCTAGATAAAATACTAATGGAAGAGAATAAAATGATTACCACTGAAATATCAAAAAATTAAAAAAGAAGAAAAAACCATATAGAACAGCAGAGACTATCCCTGGAGAGTATATTTCTATTTAGAGCAGAACCTGTATAAGTTTACCTAAGCCTTAGGTCATTGTTCAACCAAGATCTCTTTTACTCCCAAAAAAAGGTTAGAGCGATTCCAAAAATAAACTCACCAATACAAAATGGGGTAAAATAAGTGTGTGGAATTTAGGAGCAAATCATTCTCTGCCTTTCCCTAAACAAATCCTAAGACCAACATCAATCTAGAGACTCAAGATCCCTGAAGGATCTCAAACAATGAAACTGAGAGGTACTCTCTAGAAATAAAGAGGTAAGTCAAAACACTAAATCTGTCACACCTTTCATCCTTAGTAGCAAACACACATAAGGTTACATTTCTATGAGTCCTACTAGCTTGTAGCTAAAAATAAACTCTCAGAATTCTAGTTCTGAGTGTTTGGTACTTCGACTAAACAGATAACATTAAAGGTTTTTTGGCCTTTTTAGAAAATATATAAACAACATCAAAACCTTTTCCTGCAAAACTTAAGGCATTTTTACTAAAACCTTGTAAATTTATATAGCTATTATTTTGGTACATAGCTCTTAGCTAATTTTACATTCTATTCAGAGAATGAGGTAAATCAAAAACAATTTTAAAAGGATTAAATCAACTTTCAGGGGAAGTTGCAAAATAAAAACACATTTAATTCTTCCTAGAACTGGTCCATTTATTTGTTCATTTAGCAAATACATTGACACTCTGCTATGGACAAGATACTGCTCTGGACACTAAAGCTATAGAAGGAAAAAATACTGCTCCCTTTAAGTTTATAGTTTAGTAAGGAAGAAAGACAATAAACAAATAAATAAGCAAACAAATTGTATATAATACAATAGCAAGTCCCAATAAGAAAAAAGAGAGGAATAGTCATGTGATGATATCAAAGGAGGAGCTTTACTTGATAAACTGTTTCCGCACTGGAAAGAAGTGAAAAAGTCATTGGAAAATCAAGAAAAGATTGTTTAAGCAAAGGACCTGAATCTGGAATCATGACTAATAGGTTCTGAGGCAGGACTACTGATTGTTTAAGAAAGCAGATACTGAATGATTGGGATGCAACAGAATAAGTGGAATGTAGTGTGAGGGGAAGGACAGAGAGGGCCAAGAACGAATGAGTCAATAATGTGGAAGGGAGGGAAGAAAGAAAGGACTAGGAGCTAGATCCAGTAGAAGCCACAGGTCATCAGTGCTCAGAAATGGTAGAGTCTGAATATAATCATAAGTATGACTACAGGTCAGTGGACTACAGTTCACTCTAGGAGAATAATATTATCTGATTTACATTTAAAGAAATTCAGGGATTAGATGATATTAAATATTATTCTTAATTAAGCATGACAGAAAAAGTCACTTTACATCTTTCCAGTCTGAAATAAAGAACTGAATATTCAGAGCTCACTATAGGTTTTTTTAACCATTGTTAAGTTATAAGGTGAAGACAGGTTTTTATACGCCTTCAGAAAAGAGAAACATAAAGAGTATTTTTACAGTTATATTTTCACTTGTAATATTCTAAGTATAATCTTACAAATAATATAGCAAATAAGAAACACCATTTAAGCCTAAACATTTACCTTGCTTGCTTACCTACACAGTGAAAGTGAATTTATACAAATACCTGTTTGTTTTTTTTATATTTCCTCTTCTTTTATTTAAAATTTTCTCAGTAATTATTCCAAATTATTATAAAATCATTTCAAAATTATTTCCAGTAAGTTTACAACGTCATTATGGTGCCACAGTGTATAATTGTTGAGCTAGTCATAATCTTTTAATCACAAATCTAGCAACTTCTAGTGCTCACCATTTCAAACCTGAGTAGCTATACAGCATTCATTTTATACCTTTGTCTATGGAACTGCTTAGCCTGTCCTAGTATGTGGGAGCTAGAGCTGAAGTTCAGCAAAAATATTCTATTAAAAATATACTTTATGTATTCTTATTTCTTTTTTGAAAAAAATGAGTTGAATTTTCTCCCATTTTTGCCAGTAAACTAGCAGTCACTTCGTAACACTTAAAAGCATTTAGTTACACAAAAACAATTCTTTCTGTTGTCAAAGACGTTTGATATGTAATAGAACATCCTCACCATCATCCAAAAAATTTAATACATGTCAAAGGGAAAATAAGATTCAAAGCTTACCTCACTGAACCTTCTGGAACATTTGGCACATACAGTGTAACAGGAAAGGGGTACTGACTGGAAGATTTCATAGTTGCCATTGCTCGTAAAGCTTCTACTTCATTACGTGGGGAAGAAACCTTCATACATCCTAAATAGGTCAGTTTGTTAAATAAAACACTATCTTCTTCAGGTAATCCACTTGGAGAAGATGGTCTGGGTGTAGAGATTTCTAAAGAAAAAAAAACTCAAAAGTCAATGCAAAATTTTAAAGTATAATTTTACACATTGCTCAAAAACCAATGAAAAATTATAAACAAAATCTAGGGTTGTCATTTTTTTTCTGGATGTTTAGCCTAGGTCTTAAGTCACAGTTCTGGAACTGGCCAACCTGTAATTTCAAATATCTTAATGTTGAGGTTCAAAAGCTTGCCCCAAGTCTAAGGCACCTTCTGGCAGAGAACTAGAGAAAGGCAGCAAAAGGGGCCAGGCAAGTCTGGGACAAAAGGAGCAAAATCAAAGTACAAATCAAGATAATAGTTGCCACTGTCAGTCTCCCCAAGTGTCTCTCACCCACATGTCTCTTCCAGGTGTTTTTATGTTTCTCCTCAATGTGTCAAGTCCCCTTGAATTTAAATTTGTCTTGAGTACAACTATGTACTGAGACCCTGAGTTTTGTTTTATTAAGTTATAACCACTTTTTCTTTTGTGATTTGACTGTTCCCATCCTGTCAACCACAAAAATATTCTCCACCAGTCTCTTCTTAAAAGTTAATTTTTCACATTAATAATAATTAAATTTAATATTTATTAATATTTAATTCACTAGGAGGCAATTTTGTGTATAATGTAAGCTAAAGATCCAATTTTAGTTTATTCCATTCAAAGAAACAATTGCCTCAATAGCACTTAATATTTGTTGTTTACTGCACACTGAATATTCATAAATTCCCCCATTAATTTGTGATGCCAATTCTGTCCTATACTAAATTCCCTTATATACAAGTCTGTTTCTGGCATCCTGTTCTAATGAACCATTTCTATTATCAGTCAGTACCTTAGTAATACTATAATGGTTATCCTCTGTAATTTTGTAGTACATCATAACATCTGGTGATCTTTTTCAAAAATATCTACCCATGTCCCTCTACTTGTTCAGATATATTTTCAAATCAGTTTATAAAAATAATTGAAAATTTGGAATTATTAATAAATTCATTTCACAAATTATAACATTTTTTCTCTTTGTAATTATCACACCTCATTTATTTCCCTGTCATCTTGCATTACTGGATTCTATGATATGAAAAAGCTATGGTGATAATAATCATATCTCAACTGTTCATGTTTAGATGCCTTATAATGGCAACGCACCTAAAATTGTGGGATAAACTACAACATAAGAAATTTGATAGATATCATTTACCTGGTAAAGTAAGTTTCCTTCCATTCTTTGTTTGCCAAGAACTTTACGCATGTGTACATAACACAGATCTTGACTTGTATCTAATGTGTATCTTAATGTATTTCTTTCTTTTCACCATCTTATATAGTAAATCATACTGACAGATTTTTCTATTGATGAATCATCCTTGCCATATAGGTAATGGTGATCACATCCCATATAAATGCTTTATCATGGCCCCATTATGTAACACTTCGGTCTATGTATTTATCCTATACCAATATTCAGAAATGAGTCATGAGTGTTCTAAGTCAATAAGGATAATCTGATCACCTCTGTCAGTGACTTATTAAGGGGTCTGAATGTAACTGAGGCCTACACCTAACAGTTTTGTCACTACCCACTCAGCAGAAAATTGTTCAGTTGGTGCAATCATAGCAAACCTCACAATGTTTATTGAATGGATAAAAGAACAGACCAGGGCCTTCCTGGTGGCACAGCAGGTTGAGCTCCGCACTGTGAGGCATCCGTGGCACAGCAGCATGACTGATCCCCAGACAGGGAGGGGACCCACATGGCGCAGCAGACCTCTCCTGCTTCATCCACTGCGCCCCTCAGCAGTGTATTTCAGTCCATTTGCCTGTTCTGCTCCCCACTCTGCCTCTGGTGAATCCTCTCACCTCCTACAATTCTGGCCAGTATCCCAGCTCTTGTATGCATAAATAAACAAATAAATCATTAAAAAAAAAAAAAAAACAGAACCTTTCTCTCTGCCACCAGGCATGAACAACACACCTAGCATTACCCATCAATTCCTACTGATAACCACTATAACCTCATTAGGGGAGGCTAGTTTATAATAAAAAGGTGACATGGAGAAGATCAAAGCTGAGTTGTTAACCAAAAAGCATTACCAGAGCCCAGATCCAATCAGTGAGACAGAAGTTGAGATTGGTTTTGTTTTTCATGCACCCAAAAGCATTTTGATAGTAAGTTGGCAAACCTACTACAAGTCCCACTTACTCATTAATGTATTTATCATTTAATATACAGGAGCTGACAAGTCATTTTGCTTTGAGTTTTCACATATTATAATTCAGAATAACTATAGTCAAACTGAGTAAAAAGGCATATCATAAAAAGGGTGGTGTTAATTGGACTAGTCTCTGATGCCTGGGATTCTTTTCATTTGTTTAAGAAGTATTTATAAGTCAACTAGTACTGGGAGTAAAATAAGGACAAATATTCCCTATTTGTAGAACTACAAGTATAAATAAAGTGGCAACTTTCAACCAGAACTACAAAACCGGTGACCTGATCTTAGGAAAAAACCTAATAGAAGTTTTTAATTTTGATCTTAAAATTTTCATAATCAGTTTATCCCATTTCTATATACTTTCTAAGAGTTCAATGGAGTACCTGTATTTGATGGATCCAAAATTAACTGAAGGGATAGCTTATTTGTTTGGCTGGCTGAAACATCTCCAAATGAATGGTCTGAAATCTCACTGGAACTTTGACCATCAACAAGACTGCTTTGCCCTTTCTCAGAATCTCTCAAAATCTCTTCCATGGCTTTTTCCAATTGTTCATCACCATTAGAAACTATCTATAGGCAGAACACAAAATTTCTATTTCAATATTATGGTTCTGGAACTTAGTTTAACAAGACTCCTATCTAGAAGAAATTAAAACAATCTAAACATTTAAATGTAGATACAATTACTGAATACAAGAACTGACAAAGTTATACCCTACTTCATTATATATCCTGAATTATAAAACCAATAATATTAAAGCATTGTTAGTTTTAAAAATGGATACTTTAGAAAACATCTCAAGCAGTTTACAACTACATCCAAGATCTTATTAACAGAGATTTCCTTTCTTTCCTTGTCTTATGAACACATTCCTAAAACCATGTAACCTTAAATTTATGTTTTAAAAGAAAATGTATATACTTAAATAGGTGTACAGCTAATAGCATCTAAAAGATCATATTTCTTATTATCACAACATAAAAACATCTCCAAATTCCAAACATAATTCCAGAAATTACAAATTTTGCTTAAGGTTTTCTAGAGGAATACAGCTAATCACCTTAAATTTAAAAATGACTCATTGTTTTCTTAAAAGCAGGTGAGATACAAAACCTAAAAAAAAATTATACCTAAACACATTAATACTAAACTATAAATATCTAAGTAAATTTAAATGCCATTTACTGCAGAAATTTTAATAAATTTAGTAAAGTCATTAACATAATATAAATTAGGATATTTAATAATGATTTTATAATACTTTGATATACTACTACTATCCCTGTGATACAATAATTAATATAAATAAAAGTCATAAGTAGTATGTACTTTTGACTAATTTTTCTATTCCTGTTTCTAGAGGGTGGCTATGTAATCCTCTGGGTTTGCCTCATTTTCTTCTTTGACTCAGGAAATGAAATCAAAAAGTAAAATAACCATAAATATATAAATATGGTTTTATATGAAAAACCATAAATATATGAAATATAAAAATGAAAAAGTAAAAGAATCATATCTAGATAAAACATTTTCTGCTAAAAGCATATGACATAGTCTTAAAATCTACTCAAATCAACTATTAAATCACATTACTAGAATAATACCAGCTTATTTTAAAACATTAAAACTGTAAAGAAAAGTCTCTGAAGTAAAAAATAACTATATAATTAGCATTAAAATCCAGTAAATGAGTCAATATATCCAAATAAATTAAATTTATGGATGGTTTAACCACTAATCTAATTCATCAACTATTCTTTTTTTTCCGTTCTATTCTGACATTCTAAAATTCTGAATTAAAAGATAACAAAAGCAAAAATTTTTAAACACACAAGTCAAATTATGAGCTAGATAATCACTGATCCTATTCTCAGTGCCAGTACTTAAAAAAACCTTTGAATTTTACCGATCTCCTAAGTTTCACCAAGTTTTAAAGAAATACTAAAAATACATTATTTGTAGAAAAGAAAAAAATACCTTCAGCTGTGGTTTTTCATCATCCTTTGTAGAAGTATCATCTGCATGCTGAGGAACCAAAACAAATTCTTCACTGTTCAGTGTAGCCACAGAATCCGATGACCCACTAACCTTCTGTAATGAAGCCCTGACCTCCATTTCAGTTCTGCAAACTTCTCTTTCCATATCCACCTGATAAAACCACAAGGATATTTTTTAAAAAGCTATTGAATTGAAACATAAACTAATAATAAGTACTTGGTCAATCCTCAGTCTTTAAAAATGTATCATGTAAAGAAGAATTCTGCTGGCTAAGTAATGATTTCAAAACTAGGGGAAGCTTCTTTCTTGGACTGTGCCACATAATGGAAATGTACTCGCTTTACCTGAGTTTCCAAACTAAAAGAACTACACTGTTCTGTGAGAAGCAACACAAAAACCCACCCATTTCTGAACTAAACAAATTTACTACTGTTTGACTATTTCTCAAAAAATGCCTGTTTTTGTTCTTTTTAATAAAGGAAATAATTAAGCATGCTACAAATCCACACACAGAAAATACATTCACTGAAATTACAATTAAAAGTATTTCCAAAAACTTATCTCCTCAAGACCAAGTACTGTACCTTAAAATAATGGTAAAAAACTGACTATTATATCACACAACTAATTTTAACTAACCATGTAAACTACACAGTACTCAGCACTGGGGATTCCTGAGTGACTAAGACAGATAGGTTGCTTGCTCTCTTGGAGCACACATATTATGGGGAAACAAAAAAGTAAGCAAATAAGGTAATTTCAAATCACTCTAAAGGCTTTGAAATAAATAAAACAGGTTGATGTCAAAAGAATAGCGAGGAAAGTGTACCAACAACTTTAAGGTGGGAGGAAAGAGAAATATTTGAGCTGAAACCTGAAACACAAACAAGAACTATATATTAGACAATCTTCAAAGTGACCAAATATGTAACATGATAGAGGGGTAGGAGAAGCAGGCAAGGGATAAAAAGCACAGAATTTCTGAAATATGTCTGCTGATTCATGCCTAAAATTGCCCCAGAAATGTTCTTTTTCATCCTCTAATTAAGTTCCTTTGTTGATAGCCACCTATCTTAAACTTTGCAATTAGCTGCAATATCTTACTTTGCCGTTAGGTGACACTAAATACCATTATTTTTGTTGGGCCTCCCTTACCAAAAAAAATTTTATTTCAAGTTCCACCTTATACTTTTTAAAAGTTAATTACTTCTTAATTGATCTCTAGTAATATCACGGAAAAGATTCATTATATTCCTAGTGTAATTAGTTACCATTATTTTTTTGCTAGGCAGGTTAATATATCTTCCTTCTAAGACCCCTTCAAGCATATTCATTTATCCTCTAAAAGTATTTCTCGTTTTTGTGTGTTTCTTAAAATTTTATATGTGTTAGAAACCATATCTGTACCTTTACAGGATGCCCATGAATCCTAAATTGTTAACACCACATATTCCAGGTGTTATTTCTATGGCCAGTCCTTCTCCAAGTAGTCACATTCTCTTAGCAATGTCTCTCACTGTCATTCATTTAAATATTATATATATATAGGTAACATGGCAGTTTTAATGATGTTTATTATTCCAATCCTTGAGTATGGGGTTTCTTTCCATTTACTTGTGTCTTATAGTTTCCAATAAAGTTTCCTTCACCTCTTTCATTAAGTTTACTTCTAGATGTTTCATTCTTTTTGGTGTATTTATAAATGGAAGTGTTTTCCTTATTTCCCTTTATTCTGATACATTATTTTCATATAGAAGTGCCACTGATTTTTGTGTATTATCATATTTGTGGTATTTCCCACAGAACTCTTTTTTCAATACTGTCCTAATGGACCAGTATTGCATATAATGTGCTTGGGAAAAGCTACTTTAAAGCAAAAATTCTTTTAAATGTAAAAAAAAAAAATCCATATATGCACTGACAATTTCTATTTCCAACCAAATGTCTCCTCTAAATTCCTGATTCACAAGAAAATGTGGAATATTCACAATAGAATATTATTCAGCAATCAAAAAAGATAAACTAGAACCATTCCAGAAACACGGATAGAGCTTGAAGGGATTATATTCAGTGAAATAATTCAGAAGGAAAAAGAAAAATACCAGATGGTCTCATTTATAGGAGATTTATAGGGAATCAAGGGAACAAAATAACAAGAAACAAAATCAGAGTCATCTGCAGGGAAGAGGGAAGGATTGGGATCAAGGCCAGGATGAGAAGAGCACAAGGAAACATGGTGGTGATGCATGGGTGAATTGGTGGTAGAAACTCTATGGAGGTTACACCTAGAAAAGAAAGCGAATATTGTAAGAAAACCAATTAACTAATTAAGGGGAAAAAATCCTATAAAAAATAAATTCCTGATTCAGAATCTCAACCCTGTAATTTGATGTTTTCACGTGGATTCTTATCAGTATCTTAAACGTGATCAAAACAGAATTCCTAATGTGTCCTTCAACAGTATTCCTCAGCAAGTTTACATTTCAGTTACTTAAACAAGAAATCTGGATCTCACCCTTGATTCACCTTTACAAATTTCCCTCTTCACATAGCAAGTCATATCAGCACCACCTCCAAAATGAACACTGCATTTGCCCAACCTTTCTTTATATTTAACTTCATGAGAATTCTACTGTAAGCACTTTATTTGTTCTTACAAATTTAATTTTTGGATATTAATTTATTTCTCCCCTCAGGTGTAGTCCCTTTAGTTCTCTCACTATCATAGCACTCATGATCTATCACCATAGTTCCTTGTGCTCTTCCCACCACTGTTTTACCCTTTTCCTCCCCTTTTTCCCCTGTAAACCTCAGATCTATGGTCAGTTTGCAAGTTTTATCCTAATCCTAACCCTTTGTTTGGTTTCTCTATATTCCACATATTAAAAGTGAAACTATTTAATATTTCTCTCTTTCCTTTTCACTTACTTCACTTAGCATAGTCCCTTCCAGCTCCATCCACGCTGCTGTAAATGGAACAAGTTTCTCCTTTTTTGGCTATCTTTAGCTTGTAGATTGTTTTCCAATCTATTATTACTTTGAGCCAATATTATCTTTGGATATCTCAGATGGGTCTCCTGAACACAACAAAAAGCTGGGTTTTATTTTCTAATCTATCCAGCTACTGAGCCTTTTGACTTGTGAGTTCAGAACATATGTATTTAGGGAAATAATACTTATTGCCATTTTGCTATTTACTTTCTGGGTGTCCATGCAGTTTGATCTTTAGTTCTCTTTTACACTTCCCTTGTACTTTGATAGTAACTTTTGAGTGATGTTTAGATTCTATTTTCATCTTCTTATTTGTTTCATTTAAATATTTCTGTTCTGAGGTTACCATGAGGTTTATATACTCAGTTCTATGCTTATAAACTATTTTAAATTGAAAGCAAGTTAATATAAAGCTCATTCGAACAGTCCCCAATTTTACTCTCCAACTATATATATATATTTATTATATATATTAAAGATAGATATACAAAAAGATGTAAGAAAGAGATACAAATATGTGTGTGTGAGTGATTTGCTGTGTCCAAGTGGAGCTGCTTCTCTTTTCATAAAAGTTCCTATAGTATTTCTTACAAGGCTGGTTTAGGGGAGATGAATTCCTTCACCTTTTGTTCATGTAATTACGCCTTCCATTTTGAGTGTTAGCCTAGGTGGTTATTCTTGTTTGGAGGGCTTTTCCTTTCACTACTTTGAATAGATCATGCTATTCTCTTCTGACTTATAAAGTTTGTATTGAGAAATCTGCTGTTAGTCTTATGGAGTCCCCTTATATATGTTACACTTTGCTTTTCATTACCTACTTTTAGGGTTCTCTATCTTTCATTTTTGCCATTTTAATTATAATATGTTTTCATTTGGACAGATTACTCAATATTGTTAAGATGTCAATTTTTTCCAACTTAAGTCTCATATTTAAAAAATAACTTCCTGGGCCTCCCTGGTGGCACAAGGGTTTAATCGCAGCACTAGAAGCTATCTGCAGCCACTGCAACACAAGTTCGATCTCTGGCCAGGGAAGTGACCCACATGGCGCAGTAGACCTCTTCTCTCTCACCCGCTGCTCCCCTCAGCAGTGTATTTCAGTCAGTCTGCCTATTCTTCTCCCCACTCTGTCTCTGGTGAATCCTCTCACTTTCTGCCACTCTAGCCTATACCCCCTCTGTTGTATACATAATTTAAAAATCTTTAAAAAGAAAAAAGAACTTACTAAGACTGTATGACTAATTGAGCTTTCAACTATAAGCTAGACCACTAAACCATATGCACAAAGGCAAGGACCATATCTGCTTTTATTTTATTCACCAATACATCACCAGCTCAGTGCCTACACACAGTAGGAGCTTAATAAATACCTGTTTAATAAGCAAGTCAATTAATTTGTAAATAGGAAAAGGGATTCTCCTATCAGGTAGGAAGTTAGACTGAATGAATTCTAAAGTCATTTATTCTTGAGATTTTCACTCTATATGATGTGGGAAAAAAATCCATTTCAATAAGTCAATTCAAAATTCAGTAAGCCTATTATTATGAAGTAGAGTGTCAAGCAAACTGTTACTTTCTCTTTATGTATGACAATATGTTCTTATTTCAGATCAAAAGAAACAGCAGTTGAAAAACCTGCAGGGACCTTTCAAATAATGAGCTTACTGTTCTGTGAACTAAAGACATATATCCATTTCAACTCAGCAAGTAAAACAGCGGTGCAAAAAGCAAAACTATTTTTAAAAGCATTTAGTTCAATAAATGGTCCTGGGAAAACTAGATTACTACATGCAGAAAAAAAGAAACTAAACTAGTGCTTCTCACCATGCACAAAACGAACTCAAATGGATTAAATAATTTGACATAAGACTTGAAACCGAAAATATATAGAGGAGAAAATAGGCAAAACACTACATGATATCCATCTCAGTAACATCTTGAAAGACACATCACCTAAAGCAAAGAAAGTGAAGGAAAAGATAAACAGCTAGGACTATAAAATTAAAAAGTTTCTGTATAGCAAAAGAGACATTAACCAAAACAAAGAGACAACTACTGACTGGGAGAAAAATTTTGCACACAATACTAATGATAACGGAAACAAAGATCTACTAAGAACAAAGAGGCTCAACAAAAATAAACAACCCAGTCAAAAAATTGCCACAGGCGCTAAATAGACACTTTTCCAAAGAAGATATGCAAATAGCCAACAGGCATAAGAAAAAATGCTCAACATCACTTGTAATCAAGGAAATGCAAGTCAAAACCACAATGAGGTACCACCTCACACCAATAAGAATGATACCTATGAAAAAAAAACTAGCAACTATAAATGTTGGCGGGGATGTGGTGAAAAGGAACTTTCCTAACTGCTGGTGGGAATGTAAACTGGTCCAACCTCTATGCAAAGCTGTATGGAGGTACCTCAGTCTACTAAAACTGGAACTACCATATGACACAGCAATCCCACTCCTAGGATTAACCCAAAAGACACAAAAACATTAATTTGAAAGAATACTGCACGCCTATGTACTGCAGCATTATTTATAATAGGTAAGACTTGGTGTCAACCCAAATGCCCAAAAATAGATGACTGGACCAAGAAAATGTGGTTTATATACACAATGGAATATATATGCAGATTCATATATATTCCATTATATATTCATATATGCACAATGGAATATATATTCAGCAATCAAAAAAGACAAACGAGCCATTTATAGAAACATGGATGGAGCTTGAAAGGGATTATGCTCAGTGAAATAAATCAGAAGGAAAAAGAAAAAAAATAGACGGTCTCACTAATAGGAGAAATACAGAGATCAAGGGGAAAAAATAACATCATCAACAACAAAAAAACACACAGAACAAAACAAAAATAAATACACAACTACAAAACAGAGACACTCTGCAGGGAAGAGGAAGGGATTGGGATTAAGGCAGGGATGGAAAGAGCACTCGGACTATGGTGATGGTGCATGGGTAAATTGGTGGTGGGAATTCTATGGGGACTACACCTAGAAAAGAAAGCAAACATTGTAAGAAATAAATATAATTTTTAAAAGATACCAAAAATAAATCAATAAAAAGCTGCCCCTATTATAGTTCAAAATCAGAATGTGAAATCTGACAACTTTTATTTCTCTGAAGGTACCAAAAACACCTACTAGAAGCTGTAATCCACTAAAACTTTAAGGGGAAATGAGAATAAGGGGAATAAAACTTACTATAAAATCTGATACATCTTTCTTCTATTCATCCTCTTCTCTCCTGCTTTGAACCCAAAAGAGCTCAATAAATATTTTTATTTCACTGAACCAATTTAACATATATTTGTCCCTCATTATAGCAATTCTACAAGTGAAACACCTTTTAATTCTTACTCAATAAAAAATAAGATATCTAAGTTAACACTTAATTGGGATGCTTAAAACTCTGATTTTCACATATACCAGAAACTATCACAACATATAGCAAATTCTAACTGGAAGCTATCTTTTCCCCAAAATATCCAAACATATTTAAAAAGTATAAAATTGTGGTACAACCGGTCCAAATTCTTTCTGCGCCAAATGTGGCAAGTTTGCTTCTTGCTTTTAGATTATGTGTTTATACCTACTCATTTTTAGGTAGCTTTTAAACTACAAAAAACAGGAAATGATAACAGGAAATGTTAGTCATTTAGTAGACTAAATGTTTAGTAGACTAAATGTTTAGTTGACTAAACAGCAAATGTTAATCAAAATTATCTAAATTAGGAGGGATATTAGGCATGAAAATTGGAGTATTATAGAACCATTGCAAAGGTGGAAACAGGAAATATTCCTAAGTAAGAATAAGAAAATTAACATAAATAATTTAGAAGACTTATGAATCATAATTCTCTTCTTGAAAGAAGTTAGCCAGTCCTGTGAAAAACTACCATGACCTATGTTTACAAAAGAGCCCATAAGTGGCCTCCCTGGTGGCATAGGGGATTGAGTGCAGCACTGTGGTACTTCCATAGCCACTGTAGTGCAAGTTGGAGGGAGGAGACTGAGCCAGGGAGGGGACCCACATGGTGCAGCAGACCTCTCCTGCCTTGCCTGCTGCTCCCCTCAGCACTGTATCTCAATCTGCCTGTTATGCTCCCTACTCTGTCTCTGGTGAATCCTCTCACCCACCTGTTTCTGGCCTGTGCCCCAGCTCTTGTATGCATAAATAAATAAATCTTTAAAAATCAAAAAAGAAAGAAAAAAAAAAAGAGTCTATCTACTAAAGTATTCATACTAGTGGGCCTCCCTGGTGACCTAGTGGTTAATCTCAGCACTATCACCTCTATAGCCTGAATTAGATCCCTGGCCATGGAGCTAACCCACATACAGTGCAGGAGACCTCTTCTGTCTGGCTGCTGTTCCCCTTAGCATTTAAATCTGCCTGTTCTGCTCCCCATTCTTTCTCTGCTGAATCCTCTCACCCTTCCCCCAAGGCCCCACAACTCTGGCCTATAACCCAGTTCTTCTATGCAGAGGAAAAAAAAAAAAGAGTCTATATTAATACTGAGGCAAGAATATACCTGGTCCTGAAAGGGCACAAAAGGACCTTATTAATTCACATTACTTTAGTGGGCACCTAAGTGCTCAACAGATGAGTGAATTAAGATGTGGTGTATGTACACAATGGAATACTATTCAGCAACAGGGGTTGGGGAAGGTAGAGATGAATTCTTGTCATTAGTGACAACATGGATGGAACTGAAGAGGCGTATACTAAGTGAAATAAGTCAGAAGAAGAAATAAATACCGGAATATTTCATTCATGTGGAATACACAACAAAGGAATAGACAAAACTAAACCAAAACAAACCCTAAAAATCTGACTACCAAAAGGAGCATGGGGGATGAGGAACAAAGGGGGAAAGGAGGCCAAAAGCGTATGGTGAGGATTAGGGGTGCTTTGGTAGTGTGGACCTATACCCTTAAATCATATACAGTACTTTAAATCAATGCTACCTTGCCTAAAAGAAAAAGTCCTTGTCAAATAGTAATACCTAGTAAAATATTTACAAATCAAATAATATGACTTCAAATAATCTGGGATAAGCACAGAGTAAAACAGGTTGCTCGTATCTGATAACTGCAGAACCTAGTAATAGATCACAGGGATATTTACATCAATGACCTTAATTTTGTATTTGCTTAAAATGTGCCAAAATATAGAGCATAAAAAAGAAGATAAGAATATGGAAAATTTAATGAACCAAAAATCAAAAAGGAAAGCCTGTATTTCCTTTAACAGCTAGCATATTATGTGGCACCTAAATAAATGATGAAAGAATCTATTACATATCAAAACTTAACAGTTTGTAAAAACTGCCACAATGACAGGAAGAGATGACCAATTAAATACAAATTTATTTAAAATAATGAAATAATTAAGGACAAACGTGAGCCCTTCTTCCTTCTGTGTTTAAAAAAATGACATATAAAACAATGGCCACAGAGATTCAGATAACAAGAACAGAGTAGAGACACATTAAAAAGAATTTTTATCTTTTTTCATGATAAAAAGCACTATGTTCTATTAAGCTTATTCATATAAATGCAAAGTACAATCAACAGGAACAACAAAATATGGATGAAATTTTACATATATACATAAATCACCATAATTGGGGCCTCCCTGGTGGCATAGTGGTTAAGTCTCAGCACTATAACCATTAAGGCCTGAGTTCAATCCCCACCCAAAGAGCCAACCCACACAGAGTACAGCAGACCTCTCCTGTCTTGCTTGCTGCTCCCCTCAGCAGTGTATTTCAGTAAATTTGCCTGTTCTGCTCCCTACTCTGTCACTGGTGAATCCTCTCACCCCCCTGCACCTCTGGCCTACATCCCAGTTCTTCTATACAAAATAAATACATTTTTTTTAAAGATCATTTTAAAAAATTAAAATATTACCATAATTATTAGAAATACAAAGGTTAATTTGACCAGAAAACAACTAGTAAGAAACAAACGCTATCTTAATACAAGAAAGATTAAGTAAACAAAAATTTAAAGCACAGAAAATGTAAATCGTAGAAATTCTAAGTATATCCTTCAAAGGGTAATTTACATCACCTCTGGGAACAGTTTCAACAAGCTCCCCAACTAATTAGACCTGCTCTAGGAACATAATATTAGCTTGCAGAGTTATGGTCAAAGAAAACTTGTTGAGAGCCATACTTCCAACTCATGTACAGATAAATGTTTTGTTTTTATTTTGTTTTGTTTGACTCATATTCAAACAACTAGAGATAGAAATCTAATGGGTGACGTCAAGTGTGAAAAGGTATAAAATTTCCCATCAGGAATACAGACTATTCTTTATCCTGCTTACTCTGCTAACTTGCCAAATAGGAAGGTGTGATATCCCATTTTAGGAATACCAAACTGTTACCACATACGTAAGTATGTATATAAAAACATCTCAAGTACTTTCAGTTTATTTAACTTTCACTTGCCTCCTACCTTTACTTGCCATAAAAAGTCAAATTCTTAATAAAAACAACGAATTGTAACCACTAATTAAATTAACACTTATTTTCTCATTAGATTTTTTAAAAACTAGATTTAAAACTATACTTCTCACATTTATTTCCTATGAATAATGATTACTAGCATGAGTCTAAGCAAGTATTTTTTCATACTCAATAATTCTAAGAATAGTTATTACTTGTTGTGTTTTTCAGGTTTTCCTCAACCAGCTTCATTGGTATCTCCCTGAAGCGATGCTCCCAAATAATATAGAGAGGAGACTAGACCACAACCATGGATTTTAAAGTTAAAAAGCCCAAGATAAACTCTATCCTATGAACTAAGACTTGCAAAAGACCGTAAGAGAGAAAGGTTAAAATGGCTGTAACATAATGGAGAAACAAACTATTAACGAATCAATGAACAATATTGGTCTTTTAACAGAAAATGCTTTGGAATTGAGGAACAATGTATAAACAAAATTTCCTCCACTAACGTATATGACTCAAGACTTTATTGGTCAAGTAGGTAAAACAACTTGAAATCAGGTCTGAGATGCCCCACAATTTTAAGTTTATTGATGGTATTATTTATTTTTTTACTTGATTAATATGAATTTTAAAATATAACTAACTTTATGCCATTAATTCCCAGTACAGCACTGTGTTGCCTGTTGCTGATTAGAAAATCCCACTGCTTCTTTGATTACTTCAAATACTTTCATTTCACAAGAAGTTAAACAATCATCTTTATAAATCAAAATACTGTCTAATTAATTTATAATCTCCAAATACTCTTAACATCTTATAACAGTGGTTCTCACAGTTAAGCCAGAAAACCCCAAATGTCATCAATAGCAAAAAGTGTAAGAGGACAAGTCATATCTATTTTGTCATATATATTTTGAAAGAAGTTCCTAACTGTGATACATGTATCTAGTTATTTAAATATGCCTATCCTATGAATTTATGTTATAAAATCTCCTTTTCTAATTTAATTTATACAATATACATTCAACTGTTAACTACTGGATATACCCTCTACATCTAGATCCTGGCAAATACCGAAAATACATTCATATAAGATGGGATTCGTGCTCTCCAGAAAATCCCAACAAATAGATGCACATATAAGGTTGTGAAGTACAGAAAACAGACCACTATATAGATACATATTGTAAATACACCAATTCTCCCCAAGCTGATTTCAATTTAATTCCAACAAAATATTCAAAGGACGTTCTTGTAAAACCTAACAATCTAATCTTTAGCACGGTGCTTAAAGGCATGAGCTTTAAAGCCAGAATGCCTGGGTTTAAATCCTGGATTCTCACTTGTCAGTCTTAAACTAAGTATTAAATATATCTGCATCTCAATTTTTGCAACTGTAAAATTGTGATTTAGTACCAACATCATTGGATTGCTATGAAAACTGAAAATGCTAATACATTAAAAAAAAAACTTGACCTATATACACAATCAGTAAATGCAAGGCAATATCAACATCTGTAAGAAAATATGGGCGGAATAGTCAAGAAAACATGGAACGAGGGAAAGAAGTTCTATTTCTAGACAGTAGAAGATACATTAACTGAAATTATGTAATGCTGGTATTAGATTACAGGTAAATTAAAGAACAGGATAGAGAATTCACAAGTGTTAGTAAGAATTTGAATAGGATAAAGATGGCATGTTATAAAGCACTGCTGAAAGGACAATTTATTCAAAACGTTAGTGAAAAGAGGGACTATTCAACAAAAAGTGATAGGACAACTATTAGGGGGAAAAAATTAATTTTATCCCTACTAAAACCAAACTCTAAACATATATCAGAGGATTTTGATTCTTTGTTAAATGACTTGGGGGGGGGGGGGGGGGC
>JAGFMF010011697.1:1332491-1399165 GCA_019455555.1 Galemys pyrenaicus
GAGGGGGGGGGGGGGGGGGAGGCAGGGATTATTTCTAATATCAGGATGGAGAAGAACAAGCATAATGCAGAGGAAGAACAAGATTATAAAGAACAAGACTGATAAACTTAATATAAAAAAATTTAATTTCTTCATATCAAATGATGGATAGAACTTAAAGGCAAAAGTTTGAAACATAAAATACTAAGTATATAATAAGATGTTAGAAATAAATAAGAAAAAGTAGAATACTCCAACAGAAAATGAAAAAAAGGACTTTTTTAAGATAAGTGCCCAATACACATATTATCAAATGTTTTTTAATAGCCATTCTAACACTCCCCAATTATAAAACTGCCCCAACCTTATCCTCTGAAAGAGGATAGTATGCACACAGGAAGGGAGAGGTGAGGTGGCCTCACTAACTGAACTCTAAGTCAATTAATTTAATACCTTCTACTTTTAACATCTGTTTCAAGGGAGACACTAAGCTGTAAGTAAAATAACATGGGAATTTCCTAACAACAGCTCAGGAAAGAATACAAGAATTAAACTGTCTCATCACATTAAACACAAAACAGAATGTACTGGAGAGGAAGAAGCTGTCCTCCCTTTAGACAGTACAGTATGTAGGTATGAGGCCTCTAAGAGATCTCTAGTGTCAGGGAAAAGGATAAAGAATGATATTTTTTAAAGTGAGGTTTATATTTTACTAGAAGCTAATGAACCTGAAGAGGCATGGTATGTAATTAAAGTAATAATTACATATTAGTTTGTATTAAAAATAACAATAAATTAGAAAATAACATTTAAAACATTTTTCAGAAAATCAGAGACAAGTAATAGGCTGGATAAAGCAGACAAAGCTAAATATCTATTGATGATCTCTCTATATTTGTACATGGAAAGTTACATAAACACAAATTTTCATTGTCCAGGGAAAATAAAGTGCTGGAAGATGTAAATGCTTTGTACAGATTTTATTAAAATAGTGCAGATGGAAAGACAGAGCTTTTCTAGGAATGAAGATAATTACTTAAAAGGCCCCAGCAACTTATAAAATGCTTGCACAACAGTAACATTAGGTGCAAGCAGGTAAGGAAAATTATCATATTTAGCTGGTCAGTAAAAAAAATAATTTTTATATTAAAACTTAACTGGTCATGCGAAGAGGAAGCAGATGATTAAGTTATCAGACAAATGCTCCACTGTCAAAGAATAGCATGCAATTTATGGCAGTCATCCAAATTGATGCTGGTTTCTATCTTCTCTTATTCTGAAATAAAAATGAAATTAATGCAGAGATAAATGTTTGAGGACTTCTTGAAAATGGTAAAACAGTTTTCTCTCAATAACCAGTTTTAGACCCAGATTTAGAGTTTACTAAGCACCAGCAACTGGTATGAAAAAAGCAGGTGATCAACCACTCTAACTGAAACTACAACAGAACTCCCCATAACTTAACAAAAAGAGACAAGTCCAAAGGTAAAAACAAAGACAAAACACAGACACACACAGAAAGGTAAAAACAGGTTGTCTTTAATATAGAAAGTCATAGAGGTAAGTTCATCAAAATATAAAATATATGTTATTATTTAAAATGTATACCTATTCTGGAATTACATAGATGTATACAATCTTGAAAATATAAAAATTCAACTGTACACTTTAAAATGGTGAATTTCATGGTATGTGAATTATATTTTTAATTTCTGTGAAGGAAGTTTACATGCAAAACCTTCTAAAAATAAAAATGTTTGTAAAATATCTGTTACTCATCAGAAATTTTGTGTTTAGCAAAAATCTGCAAATAAGCTGTAGTTTCTATGTGTTCCAGGTTTCTTTTCTCAAAAAAAAGGGACTTGTGAGAACTGGCTATAGGCCTTTTAAGAGCTGGCTAGTTTCAGTTTAGAGAGGTTGATTATCTGTCACTTGTGCTCAGCACATTCTAAAGGTTGCATCTTCTTTTGTGGTTAAACTGCTCACACCTCTGTAGACCTGCACTGGCAACTGAGCTAGCCACTGTTAGCACTGACAGTTATAGTCATACAATAATAAATGTGAGAATAAAGAAGAGTCACCCACACATTTTGATCAGGAGTCTGTTTCTTCTACACATACAAAGTTCTAGACTGTCTACCTCAGAGACAGATGACTGTCACTTCTCTATAAAGTCCCAATGTTCTAGAGATAACTAAACCCATACGAGTAGGATTTCTCTTTTCCAGGGTACACTAGGGGAAATCAGAACAGCATCTCTAAATCCTCAGTCCAAAATGATATTTTGTTCTGAAAAATAAAGAACACCCAAAAAGTATATTCTATTATACATCAGTTTATATTTCATGTGGAAATATCATAAACATTTAAGTTGTTATTACAAGGTTTTATATTTGTAGAAAAAGTATAATTAACTTCATTATAGATTAAGTACTCAATTCTGATAGTCACCAGTGTCAGGGGAAAATCTAGCCAGTCAGCTTACGTTATCAACCCAAGAAAATATCATTGACCTGAATTATAGGCATCATACCCTGTAATAATTACCATTTGCTGAGTATCTATGTATTTATAGTACCAAAACCTCTACAAGGTAGCCATTATCTTCATTTTATAAATATGAAAACAGGAAATGAATAGCTGTTAAATAATTTGCCCAGGGTTACAATGTTAGTCTATAGTTGAAGTAAAGCTCAAAACAAGTCAACCAGACTCCAAAGATCCTTATTTTTCCATTATGGAATCATACCTTTCAAAAAAAAAAAGTATTTACTAATAATATCTAACATTTATTCAGTGCTTATTTTGTACCATGTACTATTTAATAGTCCATCTGATTTAACCCTCAAATATAAGACAGAATGAGTATTAATCTTTTTTTATAAATAAGGAAACAACAGAATGCTAACTGATTCACCCAAGTCCACAAGGCTAGTTTGGTAGTAAGACCAGAAAGGTGCTATATTCTTAACCACTACACACACACACCATTGCTACCACTTACTATGCCGATTATATAGCAGGCACTGTACTACATACACTATTTTCACTTTCTCATGTAATTCCTCTAAGAACAACTAAATAAACTAGAATTTTCAAAGTTCAGCAAATAGTATTTCTCAACTGAAAGATTTAGTTTACCATTTCAATGACTTTTTAAGATGGTGAGTTTAAGAGAAAAATTGCCTCCATCCAGAAGACAAATTTTAAGAATTTTCGGTACCTTAAAAAGAGAAATTTACCATGCAGTCACAATTATCAATTGTACAATCTCCTTCATCCTGAAGTGCAAAGACATCCTAAATTTGCACGATTAACTCTGCTTTTCCCTTAGTGAACACACAGTTAGAAGATGGCAGTTATTATTAGCATTCACCGTTTTACATATGTGACAGTTTCTCTACCAGGAGCTTTCTATTTAGTAATCTAAATGCTGATTGGGATTAAAAAGAATTTACCAACTCACCCAAAAACCATACAAACCAGTAAACAATGGAAAGTCCACAGCCCATAGACAAAGGGACTATTTATCCTGTTTGTTACCAATATTCAAATTTTAAAGAAGAACCTTAGGTACTTATATCTTAATAAATGAATGTATAGTCAACAAAAAAAAATAACAGTCATGACCAAGACATCTATATAAAGTTTAAGACAGATCAGAGCTTTTTGCCTGTTTTGCTACTCATTGATATAAAAATACCTCTTTGCGAAATATCAGTATGTTGGCTCAAACAAGTTGAAGCTCCTATTTCAAATGATACTTAAAACACTTAAAAGTAACAAAAGTTCACTAATATACAGTTGATTTATATGTTTCCGTCCCTAAAAATATCGAGAATATTATTAAGATGTCATTTTAACAAGAAAAAAAATAGTTATACCTTATGGTCTATGTTATATTCATATGGACAAGTCTACAATGTAAGGACACAGCAGCATTTTGCTTTCTTAAAATGAGTATGCCAAAGAAGCAATTTAATTTGAAGAGATATGTGTTTCCCATTAAAAGCAAAATCTAGGAATGTAAGAACTATCATATACTATATGCTCAATGAAGTAGTTTTAATTTTTTTAGAGACAAATATTCAAGGTCTAATTTGTCAAAAATAAATTACCACTTTTTAGTATTACTTACTAAACACTATGAACCCAACAGTATTGGGTATTTTGTTACCTTATGCTTATGTTCACAACAGTCACTGAAATAACTATATATATTCCAATATTACAAATGAAAGAATACATTAAAAAGATTTAATAACTGTTCTGTTAATATAGCTAATTAAATACAGAGTCCAGATCTGAAATAACCAAATCAATCAATCACACTCTGCAGTGGTTGGTCCCTTACAACAATGAATATTGGTCAGATGCCCATCTCAAGTCCATGGGTAACAATGGGAGGGACCAAGTTAAATGATTTAAAACGTGCCTGGTTAGTTCCTTACCCAAAGTTTCTATCTGATGGGGCTGTGGCTGTGGCAGGTATCATGACTCATTGCACTGAAAAGAAAACCCCATTCTTCACTTCTTTTACTTCTGTATGGGGGCTTTCACTTCTTGCTGGGAAGAGTGCAATACTAGAATCCTCACCATATTTTCCAAACCACCTTTAGCTCAGTACTTTTATTTTGTCCCACATTTCACCCCTTGTTTCTGTTCTTAATTAGTTAAGAATCTGAAAAAGTACATAGGTGAGTTAAACTCTTTTGAACCTTCAATTGACATGTACAGTACAGTTAGAAAAACAGACAAGCTCTGAGATCAAGCAACTTTTCATTTCATCATAAATGAAAAGCACTAACAACATCAAGAGAACCACAGAAATGGGTATTATCATTTTCAAATTAAGTCAGTAACAACTTTTTAATGTTTAACTATGAGATTTCAGAGATCTATTTTTGAAATGTACTTAATTTCAGCCTCTGAAATCTTCAGACCATTTGGTCTGATACTCTGACTACTGTGAAAAGGAACTATTCGACACCACCAGCTTTTGTTGCTGTTCGAAAACTGGACTTTATCAGTGTTCTCAGACCTATATTCTAAGTTCCATATTCTATAATCTGTCCTATCTCTCCTTTTTTTCCCTTTATATAGGTACTTTCCCAGACCTCTCCTTACACTTTGGTAGGCTCAATCGGACCATCATCCCTGTAAATAACCCTGACTCGCTTTCCTATGTTATCCCAGGAACTTTCCCTGGTTTTGCCCCAAGCATCTTCTAGTCTTGTTCTTTGATAAGGACCAGTAGGGCTGTAAGCAAGTTGATCAAGTTGATCATGGCATACCAGCCAGTGATAAGATCAAATTTAAAACCAAGAAAAAATACAACAGGAGTGTGGAAGGAGAAAGAGAAAAGAAGGAACCAGCATTTAATGAGCAGTCACTACATGATCTCCTACCAATAAAAGTATGGCTACATGTTATTAGCCCAATTTACAGAGATAACAGACTCAAAGGAAATAATTTTTCCTAAAGCTAAACTACAGATAAGAGGAAGAAGAATGCAATGTTCCACAATCTGAGCAACTGATCTGCTCTTTTTCTCAAACCAATATACATAATATCCTCAGGCATAAACTGAGACATGCTGGGGATACACTAAGATAATGAAGATAAATGCTAAACCTGGTATGTAAGCTCAGATCTCTTCTTACACACCAGATATGCAAAATTAATAGCCCAGTATGGAACATATTTGGTTTTTCCTTTCCTGGTAGTAATTAAAGTAATTATGTATTTATATAATTCAAATCAATGAAATGAAGCATTCACATGAATTTTTTTAAAGATTTATTTTTTTATGCATACAAGAACTGGGAGAGTGAGAGGATTCACCAGAGACAGCCGGGAGCAGAACAGGTAGACTGACTGAAATACACTGCTAAGGGGAGCCAGTGGATGAGGCAGGAGAGGTCTGCTGTGCCCTGTGAGTGCACCGGGAGCAGGGATTTGAACTCATGCTGCAGTGGCTGCAGTTAGCTTCATAGTGCATTGCTTAACCCATTGCACCACCAGGGAGGCCCCCAGTCACATGAATTCTTAAGGTTAAACAAAATTTAAGGAAAAGTTTAAGCTGACTGGAGATATATACTGAACTCCCAAGGAATACATCCACTTACTCTCTTTTACTTCTGAGGTTCTTTGAAGATTGTTTAAGAAATCCTTTTTTATACAAATTTGGGAAGGTAAAATTCCAGTCATTGAATCTATCTGGATTATGAATCTGAAAACTTTCTCCAATCTTCCCAAAAAGTCAATCATTCCCTCTGGAGTGCTTTTACAACATTTTATATTAACTTACATTCCTATTCTAGCATTTAACATATCTCATAATTATCTGTGTGTACCTCATCAGTTAAAATTAATTCTGCTCAAAACAGCAGCCATATTTTATTCATCTTTGCATTAATAGCTCTCAGAAAAATGTTGGGAAAATGATACACCTTCTGACAACATCATACCTGTTCAATGAATGAATAGTTTAAGCACACATTTCCAGGACCAAAATAATTTGTTTAATAAGATCACATCAATATAGAGATTTTTAACATTTTAATTACATTATACAACCCATACAAATACCAAAACTAAATCCATTCTGCAACTATAAAGGTATTTGAAAGTCTAAATCACTTACCCACAGTCAAGAAATCACATTCCAGAAAAGCTAAACACATACTACACATAGCTTTTTATATAGAATATATCCTTTAAAACCTGAGAAATTCTAGTCACTCAAAAACAAAATCATGATTAAAAAGGAAAAATATGAGCCTCCCTGGTGGAAAAAGAGTTGAGAGCCGCGCTGTGGGGCTTTTGCAGCCACCACAGGGCAAGTTCAATTCCCTGGCCAGGGAGGGGACACACATGGTGCAGCAGACCTCTCCTGCCTAGCCCACTGCTCCCCTCAGCAGTGTATTTCAGTCCATCTGCTGGTTCTGCTCCCCATTATGTCTCTGGTGAATCCTCTCACCACCCCTCTGGCCTGTACCCCAGAGTTCTCATATACATAAATAAATAAAAATCTTTAAAAAATAAAATAAAAAGGAAAAATTTTAGTGATGTTTGTCATTCTGTTTATTCCAGCACATCTTATTAAGGACAACAGATATAACAAACTAAATATATACAGCTATAGCTATAACGACTTAAATACAGATTAGTTTTCAATTACCCATGCTCTAGTTTTATTATTATACTTTAAGCCTATTTGGTTCTCCAGAGAACAAGTATCACTACATTACACAGAATCACAAGGAAAACCTCAATTACTTTAGGAGGAAAATACTACAGTTACTAATAATAATGCCTATAATCTTCCTAGCTTTTCAAAGATCTCCACAAGATGATTAGTATTCTTAATAGTATCAATAAAAAGTGAATGTATAACTACTTTTAAAAGAATAAGCAACATTTTCCCCAATGTTTTAAAAATAATTCTACATACAGAGAGGTCTAATATATATATAAAATATTACATATTATATACATTACTAAATATATATATATTTAGTATGATAAAGTTTGTATGCTCTTTCTTGAGCTCATTCTGAAAATTTTAAATTGTCTTTTATTTTATAAAGTATAATGTATACTTAAATTACACATTTTCATTTAAAGATATATTATAGGGTAATATATATTACCTGGTGAGACAGGGGTAAAAGACACAATGGTATCAAGCTACCGCCAGCCACTACAACATGAGTTCAATCCTAGACCAGGAAGATAACATACACATGGCACAACAGACCTCTCCTGTCTCACCTGCTGCTGCCCTCAGCAGTGTAGTTTGGGAGATCAGCCTGTTCTCACTCTGTCTCTGGTGAATCCTTTCACCCCGTGCACCTCTGGCCTACACTCAAGTTCTTATATGTATAAATAAACAAATCTTTTAAATATATATGTTATAGACTACCAATTAAGTTACCTAGTGGCATTTTATTAATTAAAGTCCTCAGTGCCTGACACACTGTATGTAATTAGAAAACACATAATTAATTAAGTCTACAAATATTTAAGCTTATTATATGAAGACTGCTCTAAACACAGGTTGTTACACCATGGTAAACCTAATGAATATACCCTTTGTATTCATGCAGCCTTCACTCTTGTGGAAAGGCAAATATCCAACAATAAACACACAAAAATAAAATTATCAAATGTGGAAAGTAGAATGAAAGGGAAAAAAAAGAAACCTAGGATATTAGCAGGGAGCAGGGGAGAAGTATCCTAATTTAAATATTATGGGATTATTAAGGATGGATCTGAGAACAGAACATGAACATAATATTTTCTACCCAAAGATTTAAAGAAAAAAATCATTCCAGTCTATAGAAACACCACATGGAAAGGTCCTACAGTAAATTTCAGAAATCAAAAAGTCAGTATAACTTGATGACAAGTTCAGAGGCAAAGTAGATATCTATATGGTAAGAGGTCACATAACATACAATTTTGTACCACATGCTGAGGATTTCAGGTTTAATCTTAAGTACACTAAAAAATCTAAACTAAAACATTTGTAGGTGAGATGTATACAAGAATGACGAAAGCACAGAATGTCATACATATCAAAAGTTTGCTTAATGCACAGATTTCAAGTTAAAGGGTCTAAAAGTGTGCATGTGCTATGTTTTCGTGTTTATGTTAAAACAACCTTTTAACTAGTCATCTACCAGACATGATCACACCTTCTTCCTTTTCCCTTTCTATATCCACACTAGCAGAGATACAATTGAGCAGAAAAATAATAATAAAAAAAGAATGAAAGTTCATGCATAAAGACAAATTGGAAAATTATATATAAATAACTGAGAGGTTCTTCTACAGCTAAGATTAGAATGTAGATAGGGATCTATGCAGAAAAAAAGAAATATTCTAAGAACTTGTATATAAGACTTGTGGGCAACTTTTTAAATTCCATTGTGTGTATCATGAGGTTTAGCAGATACAAACTTTTGCAGCTGTTCAGGAGAGTTGTGTGTTGTTAATGATACTCAGTTTTTAAAAACAACTGGAACTTTAGTGTTGATGTTTGATATATTAATTTTATCTAAAAAATAGTTATTTAAATATCAGTATTTTTGAAAATCATACCACTTAGCAAATTAGCTATTTTATGTATTCAAAGGGCTAATATGCACCTGGCTCTACTGCAAAGAGAGGAACTGAGCTATAGTGGAATTGAAGATTTTTGTTTCTGAAAACAAAATTGAATGGAAATTGAAGGTAAAACAGTATCTGCTTGACAAGAGAGTAGGCTCTTATTTAAAAAAAAAAAAAAACAGTTGGAGGACCAGACTATATGTAGTGTACAACCAAAGAAAGTTAATTTAATCCTATGTAAAGTTATAAATCTTAGCATTAATGTTTTAATATATACAGCTTCATGTACAATGTGTATAATTAAAATATGTGTATACAAATACTAGTATTTTTTTTCTTCTTTTAAAGGACTCTTGATTGAAGATATTAGCTCACCTGAAATACAAGTGTAGTCTTTCTTTATACTTAAAATGTAATATTTTAGTATTTTTTTAATAAATTAAAACACATGCTGCTGCTACGCTTATGAAAATCTCCCTCTAGAAAACTTAAAAAGTGTCAACCCAGACAGGTTGGGGCTTCACAGCTATGCCAGGGAAGTCCCACATTAAAAACAACAACAACAAAACCAGAAATTTTCTAGCTGGTGTTCTTTTTTTTTTTTCCCCCCCTTTCTTTTAGCGGATGTTCTTGCCTGGAGTCTCTTGAAGAAATGTTTCATTAATCTCTGCATGTTAATTCCTTGCTCTCTCCTTAGAACTTCTTAGTTGGTCAAATTCCCAGACAAAGACTTCTCTTGATTTACTTTAATCTGTAATGGCCAAAGCTATTTAACTTTTGACTTTGGACTTGCATGCTAGAAATGTCCACTTTATTTAAGAAGATGCTCAACCTTAATAGCATGGAAGGTAATTGCATAGGTCACACTCAGTGTTGGGGTAGAGCTGTGGTGGCATTCCTTGCCTGTTTGTATTGTTCTTTGTTGTTTGATGTGTAAGGGCAGTGATTCTTGACCTTGGAGGGTTCACAGACTGTTGAAATGTGAATCTATGAATAGGAGGATCTGTCAGTCTTCTCTGCCATCCTCTTGGCAGGATTCAGAAAATGTGAGGAGACCTGGAGATGCCTTATAATCTCAGGTTCAACTTCAGAGCCTACTCTGTTGAATAAGTAAATAATAAGTTGAGGAGAAAGTCATTTTGTAGCTTATTTTTAAAATTATATTACTTTGAAGGGTAATTTTAAATTTTATTTCTTTAAGGATTTGCTTAATATTTTTTCATTTAAAGTAAAATTTTATATACAAATAATTATTTCTAAATTTTCTGCCTTTATATTAAAAACATGGGTAGTATATGATCATTATAACACATTTAAAATAAGGGTACAAGTATAAAGTGAAATTCTACTCTTCCTTATACAATGGATTAGTAAACACACATTTTAAAAAGAGATGAGCTTATAATGGATATAGTATATTTTGAATCTCATTCTGTGACTCAATTGTCACAGAATGAGATTATGGCATCATAATACCATACAGCTTATTGAACTATTTACATACTGTTAGATATTTAAAGTACCTTTTCGCTTTCTCCACCTTCCCCCCATTGAAAGTAATGCTATTTTGTATCATTGTGTATTTATAATGTATTTTTACATATTGGTGGGTATTTAACTGGAACAGAGTTTTGCAGATGAATCAACAGGTCACTGTACATTTAATTTAAATGAAGTTAAATATTCACCTGTACTCCTTTTTGAACGCTAATGCTCAAACTCATTTTGGTAGACTTGAAAGATGTTTCATTAAATAATGAAAAATGTTTATCAGACTAGTATTTTAGATAGAGACTTACAAGGAAATTCTCAACATACCTGGGTTTCAGGTGAAGACTCAAGGATAGTTAATCTCACAAAATAACAGCTAATATTCACTTTTCATTTTGATTAAAAATTAAGTGGAAATAACGACTGAAAAATTGGATATTCTAGCAAACAGGATTTTAAGCTGCTTTCATAGATAAAGTCAGTGTTTGATTTAAAAAATAATGAATGGATATGGTTAAAATGTAAACACATCCCTTCAAAAGGTAGAGTCTAATTCCCCTTCTGTTGAGTGCTGAATGATTTAACGACTAAACTTTTAAGGAATAGAATGTGTGTGAATGATGCTATAACTTAAGTCTAGATCTTAAAAGGTATTATGGTTTCCTTCTTTCTCTTTTAGATCACTTGTTCTATATGAGTACTAACTAATGAGCATTATAAAAAGATCCACATCTTGAGAAACTGAGGTCTCCTTCTAACTAATTTGCCAGACGTGCAGAGAGCTATCTTGGATGTGATTCCTCCAACCCAATCAAGGCTTCAGATGACTGCAGCCTTAACCAACATTTTGAGTGCAACCCATGATACCCTGAGGCAGAACAACCCAACAAAGTCACTCCTCAATTCCCACCCCACAGACTGTGAATTGGGAGAAAAAAAAAAAAAAAAAACTATTGGCATAAGCCACTAAATTCAGGGGTAATTACTTATGCAACACTAAATAACAAACATTTATGACTTAGCAATTCCATTCCTAGGTATAGAGTCAAGACAATGTGGGATTTCAGGAAAAGATTTGTGAATTCAGTTAAGACCTGTGTGAATTCAGGAAAAGATTTGAAGAGTATTCACAGAAGCATCAGCACTAACCGTTAATTGTCAAAAATTTGAAAATAGCAACAACAGAACTGAGTATGTCTATTAATACAATACACATAGCAATGAGAATTTAACAAACCATGTATAACAACACTAATGAATTTCACAATGATAAGTGAAAGAATAAATATCTAATAACTGTCTTCAAATAGAACTCAGAAACCAGTGTTAAAAGCCAGGAAAACTACCAGAGGGCGAAGGAGTTACTGAAAGACAACAAAGGTAAACTTCTGGAGTGCTAGTAATGTTTTATTTCTTCATCCAAATGTAGTCACACAGTTGGGTTCACCTCATGAAAATGTTTTGAGTCATACACTTGGATGAGTACACCTTTTTTACATTATACTTCAGTCAGAAAAATTACTTTTAAAAATAAAGATTTCATATATATTCCCGGGAAGTACACAAAGAAAGAAAAGTTGCCAGAGACTTCAGGATTTTTTTAATATAGAACATGTCTGGCCAGTTTGCTCAGTCTCACCTACTATTAAATGATAACAGCTACATCTGGAAAAAGAAGAGGAAGTAGGGGGAAGGGTGTTAGATGAAGGGGAACTTTCATTTTTACATGTACTTGTGTATTTCTTGACCATTTTTACCAAGAGAATATGCTTCTTTAAAATAAAAACTTTAAAAGGTACAAATATTCCTAAAAAGCATTTAAAATTCAGACAGAATAAATTTAGTAGACATTTTTTAGAGGAAATAAAGAGCAAAGACTGATGACAAATATATGACATAACAAGGTATAATAAGTTCTAAGTACTAACAATTATTAAGTACTTATTACAGATCAGGCCCTAATCCTTTATATGTATCAACTCATTCAACCATCATTAGCAAACTCCTTTTACCAAGAAGGAAACTGAGGAACAAGAGTTTAAGGAGCTATTCACAAGGTCACACGGCTACTAAATGGAGAAACAGGTATCAAAATAACAGCATAAAAAAGAAAATAAAGGTACCAATAAAATAAAGTGTGGTCAGAATATCTGAACAAACATGTCACAAAGAAGATACAGAGATTGCAAATGAGTAAATAAAAAGATGCTCCATATCAAAAATTTGAACAATAATAAGATAGCTCTGAATATCTATTAGAATGGATAAATTCCAAAACACTGACAATACCAACGTTCATTCACTACTGGTGGGAATTAACAATGATACAGTCACTTTAGAAGACAGTATGGTGATTTATCACAAAATTAAACATGTATTAACATATGCATAAACATATGTATGGCTCTAGCAATCTTGCTCCTTGTTACTTACCCAAGGAGTTGAAAATTATGTCCATACAAAAACCTTTACATGTATATTTACAACATTCTCTATTGCCAAAAGTTGACAGCAACCAAGATGATCCTTAGTAGGTGAATGGATAAATAATAACTGAAACAATGGAATATTATTCAGTTAAAAAGAAATTAGTTATCATGCCATAAAAACATATGCAAGTACTTTATATACATAGTACTAAGTGAAAGAAATTAATCTAAAAAGATTATGTATGACTCCAACTATATAATATTCTTTAAAAAAAGGTAAAATCATGTAGAAAGTAAAAAGACAATTGCTAAGGGCTAGGGGAAGAAGGAATGGAAAGGCAGACCACCAAGAATTTTGATGGCAAAGGAACTATTCTAAATGATACTACCATAATAGATAGTTGTTATATATTCAAACCTACCACAGGACATGTAACAGTGAGCCTAATGTAAACTATGGACTTTGAGTGATAATGATGATGTGTCAACACAGATTCATTAACTGTCAACAAATCTATCACCTTATGAGGAATGCTGATAATGGGTGAGAGGTGTGGTAGAAGTATGCATGTGTAGAGACAAAGGGTATACAGAAAAATTTCTGTGCCTTCTGCTCAGTTTTTCTTTGCTCTGAAAAACTGTCTATTCAAAAACTTAAAAGAAATAAAAATAATAGTATTACGGTGTTAAAAAGAAGTTAAAAGAAGGCTGTTCATAGAACCTGGACGCCTTGTTGTCAGTCCAAGGTTTGCTGACATAGCAAATGAACAGATAATCATATCCCTTTCTGGCCAAGCATCTTTATGAGCTGAAATTGCTCAGAAGGCCAGGTTGCAACTAGGGGTGTTTAATGTTCCAGGATCAAGTAATCCAAATTCACCAATAAAGTACTACTAAAGTAATAAAGTTTTCCACCCATCTTTGGTTTTCTGGCTGACTCCATCAAATTTTAATTCCAATAACAAATCATTTTTTTTTCTTCACGTTTTACCAATGTAGCAGGTGTATGTAATCTTCCTTGTAAAAATTTTCATTTCAATGAGATTCTACTGTATTCCTTTTAATAACTTTCCTTTTGGTTTTTACAGGCAGTAAGACTGAGGGAAAGGACTATACCAAAAGAAAAAAGAGAATGAAGGGTGTATAACACCTATCACTCAAAGCAAGTTCCATCAAGTTGCGACAAAAATACTATATCCCAGGCCTCCCTGGTGGTGCAGTGGGTTAAGCAGCGCACTATGAAGCAAACCGCAGCCACTGCAATACGAATTCAATCCCTGCCAGTCAGGGAGAGGACCCACATGGCGTAGCAGACCTCTCCTCCCTTGCCAGCTGCTCCCCTCAGCAGTGTGTTTAGGTCAATCTGCCTGTTCTGCTCCCCACTCTGTCTCTGGTGAATCCTCTCACCGTCCTAGACTCTGGCCTGTACCCTTGCTCCTGTATGTATAAATAAATAAATCTTTAAAAAAAAAAAAAGAATAAAAGAATACTATATCCTAATGTATATGGCCTCTCTAGCTTTCAAGAAAACTAGGAAGTGCAGTCTTTATTATCAGTGACCATCAGCATAAGATGCTATAATTTCCTAAGAAAAAGAAACAACCAGTGAGAGATAATGAGGACACAGAGGAGTCCTCACCATAAGGAGTGACATATCTATAGCTAACGCTGAAAAATCAAACATTAATTGAGCACCCCCTATATATCAAGTTTAAGTTCTTGTTTTAAGATTCCTTTGTAATGATACGACTTTTTTTACACAATCTTATTTCTTAACATTTAAGGAGCAATTTAGTATGCTCCACAAAAGCATGGATCTTAGAACCCAATCCTAACTCTGTAACTAAATAACTGTGTCATCACTGGTGAATCATACAAATTCTCTGTGTCTCAGGCTTCTCATGTGTTTATGATGATATCCTTTTAGGGTTATTTGCAAATTAAATGAATTAATACATTAGTACACTTAGAGTAGTAACTGACACATAGAAAGCATTCAATAAACAGCTACTAGCCAACTGTCTCCTGTCTTTATATTATCCTCCAGACTCTATCAGATTCCAGTTGAATGTGGTGTCTGTTGTTGCTGTACCTCCTGAATTCACAGTAACTTGTTGCAATCGTTTGATCTTGAGACATATAGTGTTTCATAACATTATACTATTTGGCCTCAATAAAACCTTCCTAATTCCTTCTATTTATCTAATGCTTACAAGCCTTACCTCAAATCTCCCACAAAATCGTCATTGTTTATCTTATTAATTCAGATTAAATACACACTGAAGGACACCTTCAGTAACCTACACTATCCTCCCACTACCCTACACTAGTTCCTCCCATCCAATAAGTGGCCATTAAAGATAAAGGTAAATGGCCAGATTCTCTGCAAATACTTCAACCTAAACAACAGACTACAAGAGAGTGAATACAGTAGCAGATATGAGAATTTATCCATAATACAATAAAATAGACATTAAACAAATTTGCAAAATCTAAAACAATGTCTTATCACTATCAATAAATCATAGTTCTATAGTCACTTTTCATTTAAAATGTTACTTATGTTACAAGTTTATTATGACTTTTAAAGAATAAACATTTTAATTATCAATTCTAATAAATTCTAAAATCTATAAGTAAATCTACAAATTCTAAAAATCAAGTCTAACAAATATCCCCATATAAAAATCCAACATTATAGCTTTAGTCATCTGTTCTTTTTACCTAAAGCACCCTTCCTCTCTCATCTAGCCACATCTAGCTGTAACCAATTCATCAAAATTTAGCTCAATAGTTACTTCTTTCATTATTTCCTATCCCCTCCTACTGCAAATGATTTCTTCCTACTTGAATTGTCAATGCGCTTTATCTGAACTTCTCTCAAGATTAATATCTCTATATGATTTATCTTCCTTGAGAACAGACTATTCATCTTGTTTCTCCAGTTCAGTACACAGTGGGTCTAAAATTAATGTTTTTGCAATGGATATATCTAAAACTAAACAATTGATAACAAACTATATCTCAAAAAATGAGAAGCAATAATATAAACATATATACGGTTTCAATGATTAAGAATGGGAAGACAAACCTTTCTATTTAATTTTTGAAAAGCATATGACTTCTCCACTCAGGTATGATCACTGCAGTTCTCCCACCACAAAAGTACCCATAGTCTATCACCATAGACTTGTGGTCTTCTCCCACCTAACTGCAGATTTAAAAGAGGGCACTTGTTCCTACTTCTGATCTAAAGTATCCCTCCAAAGTGTTTCTCTCAGTCAGAATTCTTTGTTATTAAGAAGAAACGCAAAGTATAACTACCTAAGCAGAATGTCCAGAAAATGAACTGAATTTATAACGGCCACACAGGCAAGAATAAGGCACAAAGCATGCCTCAACCAGCTCAATAATGACAGGACCCCATTTCTGCTCTACTGCTGCCACTAGGAACAAAGGTCAGCTTGCACTTTGGGAAGACACCACATTTAGAACCACTGCCTCTGCTGCTTCTCAAACTAAATGACTTGTGGCTACTACCACCCCATCACCAGAATCCATTCTGTGCGCTGCCATCTTGTCTATATTACTAGTATCCAGTCCAAAACTGGAGGCAGTGGTATTTGACTGAATCTCAATGTACATTTATGCCTTAGGTGGAAAAAACTGAAATAAAATATCTTAACATGATCACCTTTTCAAAATAAAATTCTGACTCATAGATGGGAAAATAACCCAAATACAAGAAAGAGGTTCAAATGATAAAAAGGGAAATAATGACAAATTTTCACTATTCATAACTCTTACTGATGGCATTCAAAAACCACATTACCCTAAATGACAATTACCAAAAACTGTATGATACTTAAAGTACTGTACCACTGATGATTTGTTGGTTACTAGGGAGAAGATAAACTTTACAACAAAGGTATTAGATTTTGTGAGCACTTTATCTACCGATCAGTATCACCAAAAGTAGGACAATCAAAAATATGTCTCCAGATAGAAAACATTATAATATATACAATATCAACTTTGAGTAATGGTGTGCAAAATGTTTTACTTTAAATGATCCTTAGATTCAGTTTTCAGTATAGAGGAAAATATAGTAAAAAAGAATGAAATAAATCAGACACGTTCAAAATGTAGAACATTTTACAGAGCAACTAGTTAGATGGCTCAATAATCATGATGTGCTGCAAATTAAAAAGGACATTTGAAATTTACAACTAATTACAACTGTATGATCCTTGAATACCTCTTGATTTGAACAAACCAGCAGTAAAAATCATTGTTACAGGTTGAATTGTCTCTAAAGTCGCTATGTTGAAGCCCTAACCTCCTCTTCTCCCCCTAACCCTGACACATGCACACCAATACTTCACAAGGAGGCTATATTTGGAGGCAGGCCTTTAAAGAGTGACTAAGTTTAAATGAGGTCATTATAATGGACCCTAATCTAGTCCAACAGGTCTCAGAAGAAATTTAGGACATACAGAGACACCAGGGATGTGCACAAAAGGAAAGACTATGTGAAGACACAGAGAAGACAGCTAGCTGCAAACCAAGGAGAGAGAAGTAAAATCTGCCTTGATCTTGGACATCTAATCTACAGCACTACGAGAAATAAATTTCTGTTGTTAAACCACACAGTTTGTGTTACTGTGTTACTGCAGCCCCAACAAACTAATACATACATTTCAGATATAACTTGAAAATTTTTAATATGAACTGGGCTTTTGATGATATTAAGAGTTTAGTTAGGTTAATTTAGTTAGGTGTGAGAATATGATTACAATTATGTACGAAAACTTGTTTTTGAAAGATGTATTTAGGTATTTAGGAATAAATTAATGTTTGCAATTTACAATGCTACAACAAAAAAAAGAGATAATGCAAAGATGACAAACGTAAGAACTGTTTATAGTGTTATGTAGACATTTACATAAACTATGTTCTTTCTCATAAATTTGAGATTCACCACCATGAAAAGATAAAGCATACCTATATGATAGTCATTTTCAGAAAAACTGATCATACAATAGAACAGATTTCAGAAACAGATGCCCAAACTAAAAGGCTCAAAAGACCAAAAGGTATATAGGGGAAATTGCAATTACATTCAACAAATACTTGTTAAGTGGATATTATGTGCCAAGTACTGGGCACATAAAGATAAATAAGACGTGATCCTGTTCTTGAGGCTTATCATGTAGTAAAGGAAAGAGAAGGAAAAAATTAAACAAAAAAAATTAAAGTTTTTAGAAACAATTCTTTTTTCCTCCCTCAAATTCATCTTCCATAGTAAGAAAATTTTGTTCTAGTCCTCTTCTACTCTACTCACTTGGTCTCAATGAACACATTTCACAGCCAAGCATTTCTTTCAAGTTTTATAACCATGTCAAGCTTCAAATAGACCTCAACAATGTTTACATGATAGACATCAAATCTTGAACTCTTATTTTGTTTCTCCTCTCATCACTCTTGATAAAGTTTCCCAGAGTCTGTGCCTTCTTCCACCCCTAAATCTAACACATCACAAAGTCCTGTTGATTTTACCTCACAAAACTTCTTAATGCTATCTACTCCTCTCCAACTTCACTTGTATCACCCTAATTCACTTAACTGCATTGCAATAACTTTCTAAATTGTCTTTCTAACACTATTTTTATTGCTCTCCAATCATCTGGGAGCCTAATAAATCATCATTTTACCCTAAGGTAAACAGGCAGCACCCACTGTTATCACATTTTTGCTAAATAATAGTACTTCTTAGTTATTACCCTTTCCATACACAATAAAGCATATTTCCTTCAAGCATCACCTTAAAACTAGTACTGAAATAAAACTAGACCATAAGAATAATTCTCTCAACTAAATAATCCTAGGTTTAAAAAAAGTTAGTGGAATTTAAAAATTAATTAGAATTATTTGGAAAGCCAAGGGTTCCCTATATTTCCAGTAATATTGAATTGTACACTTAGGGTTTTCACATACAACAGAAGACACTTAGCTTAAATTTGAATTTCAGATAAATAATGTTTAGTACATGTCCCCAATGCTGCCATATTTATTTGTTAAACCTAGCTGCCTAGTTATACTAACAAAATTATCACAACCAGAAAAATCTGATTTATACCTTTTTGTTAAAAAGATTATATAAATTTACAAAGAAAATATTTCCAGAGTCCTATCACCCTAACATAATTAGTATTTTAGCACAATGCTCATCTTTTTCTTACATACTTATAGCCATTTCCATATGCTAATATAATCTCTGTAATTACTTTTATTCTACATCTATTCTTTCAGAATAGATGTTTTATAACTTAAATCTCCAGTTGTAAATTTGTTTCTGCTACTATAAATATCACTATTCTGAATATTCTCCTGCATATACCTTCTTTTTCACTGTTTGTTTTTTTTTTCTGGCATCATTCCTTTAGGATAATCTCAGAAGTGAGATCACTAAATGAAAGATTTATTAAAAAGTTATAAAAGGCCCAATTCTAGACACATTACAACCCACTGGAAATATATGAACATGCCTACTTTACTATACTCTAACCAGATTTAGCATTCTTCTACCAGTTGTTTATAGGTTGTACTCCGTTGCTATCACTGTCTGCTCATTTCCTTAATCTCATCTCAAAAACTGTTTCTGCTCATTACAATAATGAAACTTTCCAAGAAATGAAGGAAAAAGTCAATTTTCTAAAACTTGTGGTGACATGGGCCAAACAAAAATCTTTCAGAATACAATTCCTATTAACTTCCAGAAATAACTACAAACATTATTTTTTATATTTATCTATATAAACTTATTTTGCTTATATGTATATTATCTCAAGGTTCAGTTCATGTGAATCAAAATCTGCATAATTAAAAATAACTTAAAAGTTGAAATACTCAAATTTCCTGTTATTTAGGATGAATACCAGAAAGATCAGTTCAACCTAGTATTTAGATAGGACAAAAAAGTTACCTTAATCAATCTGATCTTTAAAATAGAAATCATACAGTAGATCTAATCTTTTTAATAATCTACACACACCAAGGAACCCGATTCTGCAATCAGAGTTGACACTCCAATGTTAGTAATCTTGTAAATATAAATAGCACTACTGTTTTTAAAAGAAGAAACAGTAAACCAATAGTACCTCAATTTTTTAAAATGTCTAAAAATAAAATAAATACTAATAAAAAAGACAAGAGTAAGAAAGTCACTGGTAAGTAGCTCTCACAAAAATGCATTAACACCATTAAGACAGAACTCGAAGCTCACATCTTGCTAAATAGCAGGTCTTTAAATGGGAAAGATCAAGATAGCCTAATTCAATCTCTTTCTTCTCCCATATCCAACCCTCTTATTTTGCAGAGAAGAAACAACTTTGCACATTGAAGTAAAATAACTTTCAATAAAGCCAGGTAGTGGCTGGCTATGTAGTGGCATTATCTGTTTAATTCTATAATCAACAAAATTTTATTGAGTACTTTATTTAAAGCTCTAGATACAACAGAAGTTAAAAAAATAATCATGTCTTGACTCTCAAAGAGCTTAATGCTACTGAAGGATAAGAAGAAAGAAGTAAAGAAAAAATGTTTGCTTCTATGATAGGAATAAGTATACTAAATTAAACTATACAGGGAAATGAAGCAGACCAAACCTACAGGATCAATGGACCACTGCAGATTAGGTGGTTTGGAAAAGACTCAGAATACATGGTGAGCACACTGGAATCTGAATGACAAGAAGCCAGCAATAGAAAAATCTAAGGAGAGAGCCTTCTGACTAGTTTCTCCTATATTCACATTTTAGGCAAGGCATAGCAGGTATGAAGGAAAAAGGTGACAATGCTACTTTTGATCAAAATGTTTGCCATATAAGTACAAAGGTACATAATAATAAATGATACTAACTTGACAATTTTTTCCAAATGATAAACAAATTAAGATAAAACACTATCACAGAAAAATATCTAAGTTATGATCTAACTTAACCTACTGTGAAAAGACAGAATAACTAATCAATTTTCCAATGATCACATTTGAAGGTGACAAAGTAAAGACATTTTAAAATTTGTAACTTTGAAATCCTTATGTTAGTGAAAGAATGAGGGCATTAATTCTAATAAGGATTTCCAAATTTTAAAAAAAATAACATTTGCCAAGACCTCAGTTTCCAATTTTTCAATTAGCTTTTGACACAAACATAGGCAACAGCTCAAGACTTTCTTACCAGCAAAATCATTAATCTTAAACAAATGATGTTAGGGATACTGGGTTCAGAAAATGAGGAGTTTGTTTCAATCAATAATCCTGCTCTTTTTAGAAATCAATAATTTTTCATATACATATTACATATTACTTCTTCATTACAGTTAAGTTCCTGACAGACATAAGCCTTATACTTGTTTATGTTCCTCCACCGCACCATGGCATGGTGCCTTGCAAAGAAGAGAGATGTAACAAAATGGCAGATACCAATAACCTAGTAGTTACAAACCTCAACAGCTCAGGGCATTAAAAAGATGAAAGAGGAGGGGGCAGAAATCTCACTCCTAGAAATGCCTTAACATATTATCACAAATGAACAATTCAGTAGTCTATAAATCTTGATAAATTGGATTCAGCTAAATGAAAAATTACACTATAATCAAATAAATAGTACTTTGTGTTATAAGCATTTTAATAACTAGAAAAAAACACCCATCAGTTTATGAAAATTTAAATCAGAATATAGGTGCTATACCACACCTAATCCAATTTAGTTCCACCTTCCTATAAAGCCTTCCTTCTATCTTTGTCTCCCATTTGAGGTCAAGATAATTGGTGCCAAATTTCTGCCACCATACCCCAGGTCATTCAATTCTCCTTCACCCTATTTCTTGACTTTCTACTATCAATTAAAGTTACTGAGGACTCTTGTCTTGATAATAGAGTTGAAAACACCTGCTGAGTATGGCGCAGTGTTCCATATCCCAAGAATCTATTGTATTTCTTACATTCCACAATATGTTCTTATTTTCATATCATAGATTTAGGATAAACCTAAAAGTAAGCCTACTTACCAAAGGTCACACAGCTAGCAAGTCTAACAGACTCAGGGTTCTTTTCTGCCCCTCCCCCAACCAGAAATAGATCAATAATAATACCATCATTAAAAGGCCAAGATGATGGCCATAAGAACAGTTACCAACAAAGTGAACAAGGTGAGAAAACAGTTCAAAAAAAGAAATTTTACAATCTTTTTCACCTACTTTAAATCCATTGGCATCATAACAATGACAAGACAATCTGCTGCCATCTAGCTCAAGGACTATATTTTTATATCTATCAATAGTTATATCCATTTTAAGAATATCCCATTTAATAATGTTAACAATAGATCCAATTCAGCTCTAACACAGTTTATACACTCACTTAAAAAGAACTCAAAGTCCTACTAAGTATCAGACACAACAAGAAAGAGCAAAGATGGAGGAGACATTTATGAGATCTTAACTGTCCCAGGAACTGCACCATGGCCTCTCTAGAGTCATTAACTTATTCAAGATAAATAACCCTATGTAAGTACTATTGTTTCCATTTTACTGAAACTTCCCCAATGCAACACACAGTCAAGATTCAAACTAACCTACAGCAGATCAATTTCAGAGTCCTAAACAAAACAGTTTTTTCCTTGAAAAGTCTATAGTTTAATGCAGAAATGGACAAGTTACAATGTTATTTATATCGCAACAGCAACAAAACTAAGGTGCTCCCCGAATACATGAGATATTTTTAAGAGTGTACATTCCAGTGAAGACTTTACAGATGATACCTATGCTTAAACAACTGTAAGATATCTAGAACACAACCTGGTTGACACTTTCTAAAAATACTCAGCATCCAAATGGTCCAAAAAGCCTACCTCTGGTATCTTATATAACAAATAATTTTTAGATAATGTCACATAACAGATACTATACTGAAACTATGCCTAAGATTTCATATTTCATACCTACATGTCTGTAGGCATCATATATAAGAAGAAAATTAAAAGTAAAATTATTCAAAGTCCTTTGGAAATCATTCATTCTTGTGAAACAATTGATAACCGAACTAAGAGCTTACTAGTTTCATACTAATTTGTATTTAAAAAATCTTTCTAAAATAAATTTCTTTAAGATTTATTTATTTATGCATACAAGAACTGGGGTACAGGCCAGAGGTGTGGAGGTTGAGAGGATTCACTAGAGACAGAGTGGGGAGCAGAATAGGCAGACTGACTGAAATACACTGCTGAGGGGAGCAGCAGGCAAGACAGGAGAGGTCTGCTGTGCCATGTGGGTCAGCTCCTTGGCTGGAGATCGAACTCCTTGCTTCACAGTGTAGTGCTTAACCCCTTGCACCAGCAAGGAAGCCCTAAAATAAATATTTTAATGTCTTCACAAATGCCTTCACAAATACAAATACAAATGCCTTCACAAATGCCCTAAAGCTAATTAGGATATGCAAGGTTGTTTTCCTTATACTCTCATGGTCTTTAGCTCTGGGGTGTGTGTGTGTGTGTGTGTGTGTGCGCGCGTGCGCGCGCACCTGTATATACACACACATGTACATGCATAATTATATGTAGAGGGAGATTTTTTTATCCCTATTCACTGCTATGTTGTTAGTTTCTAAACTATTCCTCTTTCTAATGTGCTTCAATCTTGGAAACCACATAGATCACATCAAGAGTTCTCAATAAGAGCTAAAGAGCTTTATTTATAAGGAATTCCTTATGAAAATGACATATACTTTGGATTTTTGCAATGTTTCAGAGAGATGAGGAATTCCACTAAGTCTAAATAGGTAAAGAGTTAGTTACAAAATTTCACACCTCTATCTAAAATCTGAAACCTTCCTTTAAGACACATCCTATACTGCCCATTCTTGCTACACTCCACTATATTAATATGGTTCTCCTATATAACTATCAGTTCCTTAACAGTCTTCTGTTCTGCTACTCTCGTAAGAGTCCATGTTCTACCATATAAATGCCTGTTGAACAAAACAATGTTAAAGAATGAAACCAACTGTATAGTCATAAAGTCATAACCCTCTATATAATAAAAATGACCTTTCACACCCACAATGATATCTTCTTCTAAAAACATGCGTTCAGTAAATCTGAACTTAAAGAAAAGTCATATTAAGTAGTAGTGTATGACAATATACTATTAAGCTGTTTTACCCATTACATCCTCAAAAAGTCTTTTTACCAGGGGAAAGGGGGGAACAAAAATTTATAACTATATTTTTTCCAGGCAACTTACATACTTTTGTTGTACATTCTAAGAGCAAAATAGTGACAGTTAAAGAGAAGTGATTCTGTAGCTAAAATAGAAAGTTATCTAAGTACTCTGAAGAAAAGTCACCCATTACAAAGGTTTGTAATTCTTGATGTTGAAAAGATCTTTGAGGTCACCAATTATTATTTACATATACTCCTCATTGCAAAAAGAGTTCTGATGGCTAGAGATCATCCAACCATTGTTTATTCAATACACCCCTACATTTCTGCCTTTTTACCATTCACTCTCTGATCCTCTGGACCCACACAAAATATGCCCTCTCTTTTGCAAATAGCAGTCTTTTAAATATTCATTTGTTTGATTTAACTTATGGCATTAGTGATTGATTACAAAGTAATCTATGTACTTAATCTATTTCAAAGATTTCTTCAGCTCAAAAATCACTCAGTAAAATGAAACCAGATACATATATAGATATTTTCTTTTGTAAACAATCCTTACCTTTTCTGACTTTCTTAACCACCCTATGAAATAAGCAAGGAAAGTATCATCATCCCCATTTAAAGAGTCACCAACAGAGCACAGTAGCTGACAGTTACTATTAGGAAGAATTAGAAGAAAGACCTGCCTTTTAGAAGCTGTGTGATCTTAAGTAAATTACTTAAATCTGTAAGCCTGTTTCCTTATCTGCAAACTGGGAATAATATTAATAATATTCCCTACTTCATACAGTTATGTGAAGATTAACTCAATAAAGTAATTATCTTATGTAATAATTAACCCATAACAATGTTAGTGCATTATTATTATGCAAAAAGAAAAATCAGTGGCAAATCATTTGTTCTCTCTAAATCTCGCAGCAGCACTAAATGAAGAATAAGGCCCTGTGTTTTCCAACATTGTCTTTTGTTTGACAAAACCAAAAAAAAAAATGTTTTTAGTTAATTTGCATCTGAGTGATGATTTTCTTTCTTCCCTGCCCCCCTTGCCAACCAGTAATTTTTTTAAAATCTACTATCATCACCTCTTACAAAAGAAATTCTCAAAATTATAAAAATTGCTAAAGCGCTCTACTTAGAAAAGTAAATTACTGGTAGGACATAGTAAAGCTCCACTATGCTTAGCATGCAAATATGATGAAATTTATATGCAAAATGGGAAGTATCACATTAAGTGCTAAACAAACTGGTTTCTCTATTATTAACTACCTTTGTAAGCTTTATCTAATATCTCCAAATGGTAGAGATTGCTATTTTATTGTTTGTGAAATCAAGTGCAACAGAAGAAACTTGTTTCATCTATCAAAACTATTGACAATGCTGACAAGAAATATAAAATGTCAGAATTTAAAAAGAAAAAAAAAAAAACTTGGAGGCTTAGACTCACTAGTGACAATTAAGCTGTATAACACATGGACAAACATTTTATAGATTCACTACTACTGGCAAACAGATGGTCCTAGAACTTGAATAACAGATATTTCATTTTCCCATTAACTTTATCAAGAATCTATGGCTACTATTAGTCAATTCTAGAATATGGTGGGAGGTTGGAGTGAGTGGGTAGGAAATGGAAGAAGACATTAAACTGCATTACAATTCACTATCAACTTGATGGGCAGTAATACATCTTTATACCTAGATCAGAAATACATCTCTATAGCTGTATCCCAGAAATCCGGGGACACAGAAAAATCGAAACAGTCGTGCAAATGTGACCAATAACAGCAGGGCAAATATGAGACAAAGATTTAAAATGAAAGCATACAGTTCATGAAAGAAGATTTTTATGGAAATAATGAATGAGCTCTGATGGCATGAAGGAGGTCTGATGGCATACAGCTGCTGAAATAACAAAATCACTGAGAAGCAACCTTAGAAACTATACTGCCTGCCAGTACAGGCTACTTTCAACAATTAACTTTTCACTGAAAGAGGAGTATAATCTATCCTAACTGTTATACCAAGATAAATGTACTATAGAGAAACAACGATTGAAGAAAAAACCAATAAGTACTCTAACAACTATTTGCATTTATATAATGTTCTTAAGCAGAAGGCCTCAAAACAGCAATTCATCTTGAAGCACCGAATTTTCTATGTGGCTTATCAGAAACTATATGCCTCCTAAACCTTCAAAGCTGAAAGCACAGGTTTGTATTTTTCTTAAAAATAGCATTTATTATTTGCATTCCCCTGGAGGAGAAGTCTGCTTTTAAAGCCTGTGATTTTTGCTTACTGCTGATAATGAGGGAAGAATACAGGTATATGTGGATAGAAGGGAGGTTGAGAAATTCTTCAATGGTACATGAATAAATTCTAGACATGCCCTTTAAAATGTCCTGGGAATCTGGTATCCAAAACACTGTGTTTGAATTATTTTCATATTTGTGAGTATTTCACATAATAATCCTCAAAGAAGACTTATTTTTAGTCATTTGCCGGACAGGCTATATTTTCACCACAAATCCCAACAATTAATGGTGCATGTGTGTGTGTGTGTGTGTGTGTGTGTGTGTGTGTGAAAGAGAGAGAGAGAATTGTATATACAAACATATGATGTTTACATGGTTTAAATTAAGGACATCAACATCACTCTTTGTATCATTTTAAAAAATGATGCTAGAAAATTTGAAAGGATCCTAATTAATTCAATATGAAAACCTAGCATGACCCACTCCCAAAGAAAAGCAACCCCTGTGCCAACATGATTAGTTCATTACTCCATTCAACTGGTGTAGTTATCTTAGGCATACTGCATCTGAACTTTTATCATGCTATTTGGAGTGTGCTATCTTCTGGTGCAGTTCACATATAAATGCTAAAAGCTTCAAAAAAATAAGAACAATATAGTTTAATATCAGAAACACAAATAAATGAGGAAAATTGTAAAAGACACCATTCTTATTTATTTTGGAACCAAGACATCCCAAAAATTATTTGTCAACTATCCAGAAGCAGCCTGCAGCTTTTTACCAACCAAATAGTTATTTACTATAGCAACTTCATAACTAAGATGACCAAAAATTTCCACACACTTCAGTGATGAGCTATTAAACAGTCTCTGTATGTGTTGTTACCTGGGCAACACTCTGAAAGGGCTTTCACGTTTATAGAAGTGGTGGGTCAAAAAGAAGTAAAGTGTCTTCAAATTGATTGCACATCATTTTAATTAGAAGCAGTAAGTGAAATCATCAGCAGACAGAAAATCTTGAAAACTACTACCTGTGTTTCAATTTGACTAACAAATACAATTTATTTCATTTATCTTGATTTCTAGCTACCTGATTATCCTAGAGAACAAGGCAATCTTCTAAACAAATGGGACTATATCAAGTTAAAAAGCTTCTGTACAGCAAAAGAAACATTTAACCAAAATGAAAAGACTCCCCACTGATTGGGAAAAAAAAATCTTTGCACCCTATACAACTGACAAGGAACTGATCACAAAGATACACAAAGAACTCACAAGACTCAAAAAAATCAAAGCAGATGACCCAATCAAAAAATGGGCAGAAGAACTTAAAAGACATACAAAAGAGGATATACAAATGGCCAACAGGCATATGAAAAAATGCTCAACATCTCTCAAAATCAGGGAAATGCAAATTAAAACCACAATGACGTACCACTTTACATCGGTAAGAATGGCACATGTCAAAAAAACCAACAACAATAAATGTTGGCAGGGATGTGGAGAAAAAGGAACTCTACTACACTGCTGGTGGGAATGCAAGCTAATCCAAACACTATGGAAGGCAATATGGAGGTTCTTCAGTCTACTAGAGATGGAACTACCATATGATCCGGCAATTCCACTCCTAGGGATCTACCCAAAGGAAACAAAAACACTGATCCAAAAGAGTACCTGTACTCCCATGTTTATTTCAGCATCATTTATAATTGGTAAGACCTGGAAACAACCCAAATGCCCAAAAGTAGATGACTGGATCAAGAAGATGTGTACACATACACAATGGAATACTATTCAGCAATCAAAAATGATAAACTAGGGACATTTATAGAAACATGGATGGCGCTAGAAGGACTTATACTCAGTGAAACAAGTCGGAAGGCAAGAGAAAAATATCAGATGGCTTCACTTTTAGGAGGAATGTGAAAGAACAACCACCAAAACAAAAAAAAAGAAAACAACAATAACAAAAAAAAAAGAGAGAGAGAGAGAGAGAAAGCTGAAGGAAATGGGCAATTACAACCAAAAACAAACAAACAAAAAACTCAACAAGATCAAAAGGTCAAAGATAAACCAAAGGGATCATGGGGGGGGTGGGCAGCAGAGGGAGAGGAGGGCAAAGACGGGGATGAGGGCATAAAGAGCACAAGGGACTGAGGTGATGGTGCACGGGTGAAATGGTGGTGGGGACTACAAATTATGTCAAATACAATTAAATAAATCTAATATAAATGGATGGATGGATGGACGAATGAATAAATAGAACAAGACAATCTTCACCCAGGACTTTAAACATCCTCAGTCTTGACACGGGCTACCAAACACATAAACACTCTAATCCAAAGACCTTCTTTGAGTAAACAATCAATCCATCAACACTTCACAACTGTGGCATTAAATACCTTGTCCTGCTGCTCTAAATTCTGAAAGCTAGTCAGTTCATCTATGGACCTATACAAACTACTGTCTTTCTGCCTGAACCAGACTTTACTCCCAAATTAATATCCAGACATTTCAAAATCACATTTTAGAAGGTACTTTCAAAAAACATTCAAAACTGCTTCCTTCTCTATGACTGCTAATTTGATGCTGTTTGGTAAGACAAAAAATGTTGATATCTCCTTGCCAGTAAAAGAAAGTATTTTTCCTTTCCAACACCTTTATGATTGGTATCTCAAGGTTGTTTACCTAGTACTTAGTAATTTTTCTCCTCAGCTTTTACTCTGAGGATCCTTAAATGCTTTCTGGGTCATATTCCAACCAGGAACACTATTTAAAGCTTATTTAATGTTAAGAGGTATAGGTGACTTCAGAGACAAAAATTAAAAATAAGCTGAAAAACACAACAGAAAACTGAATTGGGAATAAAAGGAATATATCTCAACACAATAAAGGTCATGTATGACAAACCCACAGCTTACATACTCAGTGGTAGAAAATTGAAATAAAGCATCTTCCTAAGATCAGAAACAAGACAAGAATGCCCACTATCACCACTACTGTTCAACATAGTATTGGAAGCCCTAGCCAGAAAAATGAGATAAGAAGACACAAAGGGAGTCCAAAGTAGAAAAGAAATAAAACTATCATTATTTGCAGATGTGATGATACATACACAGGAAATCCGAAAGACTCTACCAAAAAATTACTAGAAATAGCATTAAAGTAACAGGCTATAACAATCAAGGTTTAAAAAAAATCTGTTGCACTTCTATATGCAAACAATGAACTAGAGGAAAGAAAATAATTATAACTATAATCACACCAAAAAGGATGAAATAGCTGACAGCAAATTTACAATGGGAGTGAAGGACCTATACAAAGAAAACTATAAGAAACTATCAAAAGAAATAAAATACAAAAGAAATGGAAAGATATCCATCTTCATGGACTGGAAGAATAAATATTGTTAAGATAGTTACAAAGCAATTTACACATTCAATACAACATCAAAATCCCAAAGACATTGTTCAAGGGGGGAAAAAATTATAAAATTAAGGTAGAACCACAAAAGACCCTGAGTGATCAAAGCTGCCCTGAAAGAAGAGAAATGAAGATGTCATGTTCCTTGCATTCAAAATATACCACAAAACAATAGTGTAGTATTGGAACAAAAAAAGAAACATAGACCAATGGAAAATAGAGCCCAGAAATAAATCTGCACAAATATGAAAAATGAATCTTTGGAGAAAAGGAGCCATGACTTTACAATGGAGAAAGGAAAACCTCTTTAACAAAAATGGTACTGGGAAACTTGGATAGTCACATGTAAAAAAATGACAATCATTATTTGATTCCATACACAAAAATTAATTCAAAACAGATTAAAGACTTGGACATAACACCTGAAGCCATAAAACAGGTAAAAGAAAACATAAGTGATACTCTCCTGAACACTGACTATTTAGGACTCAACTACAAAGGCAAGGGGGAGAAAGGAAAATGAATGGGACTGTGTCAAACAGAAAAGCCTTTCTGTAGCAAAAGAAAGCACCATAAAAACAAAGCCAGCAACTTACAAACTTGCACACCATACATCCAACTAGGGACTGAATTCCAAAATAAATAAAGAACTCATATGACTCCACAATAAAAACAACAAAACACAGTCAAAAAATGGACAAAGGATCTAAATAGACACTTCTTCAAAGAAAATGTACAGCTAGCCCACATCACATGAAAAAATGCTCAACATCACTTACTAAAAGAGAAATATAAATCAAAACCACAATGAAATATCATTTTACCCCATGAGAATCATCTATCTCAAAAAGACTAGAAACAACATATGTTGGTAAGGATGTGGAGAACAAGATACATTCATTCACCACTAATGAGAATGTAAATTGGTTCAGTCTGATTGGAAAGTGGTAAAATGCCTTAAAAAACTAAAAATAGAAATCTTATATGATCAAAAAACAGCACTTCTAGGTATATAATCAAAGAATATGATTTGATTAAACAAAGAAGAATGGTTTTTCTGGACCGTTTGCAAGGGTATTTGAAGCGAACTTGCACCAAAACAGCAGATGCAGTTACTGCAGTTCTGTCTCCAGCTTCACAATGTTTCCCTGCACTAAACTGTCTCCAAGTTTGAAACATTCAGCACATGGGGCAAGACATAACCACTAGAACTGGATACCGGACACTGAATCAACTGAAATGCCCATCAAATGACTGGACTTTAAAAAAAAAAAAAGTATGCTCAGTGGAATACTACTCAGCTATTAAAAAAAGATGAAACAGTGTCTTCTGGGACAAAATGGATGAATCTTGAGGTGATTACACTAAGTGAAATAATCAGAAAGTGAAAGACAATTTCTAAATGGTTTCATTTGTGAAATACAAATAACCAAAGAAAATAAACTGGCAAACCACAACAATAATAACTCTTTAGAGTCTGTAAAAAATACAGTGGGTAGGGGTGGGGGTAGGTTAGTATGGGGGAGTGAGGAGTGATGTAATATTGGATTAGCCCTGGAATTTTGGTAGAGGGTGAGTGAAGAATGTACACATGTTGAGGTGTGATGTCGTATTCTCAAAATTATACAGTTATGTAAACAAATGATAAGTCAGTAAGATTTCATTAAGGAAGGAAGGAAAAGTGGCATTCAAGGCTTTTCACCAAAAAAGTGCTGACTTTTGCCTAGTTTTTTTCCTTCTACCTTGGATCATCCTGGCCCCTGGCCCAGAGAAGTCTTTCTCTCCACGCTATCTGTCATCTTTCCACTAGTCCAAATTCTACCCATTCTTTAAAACATGGTTTAAAAGTCACTGCTTCCTTTTCTTTTGTAACTAAAAGTAAACTCTCCTCTCTCTAAATTCTTGTAGTACATTATCTTTATCACCTTGCCATACAATACTTTCTGCCTTACATTATCTTTGTTTCCATATTTAATCCCACAAAAGCATAAAGGTCTCAGAGTCAACATTCCTGCCATTTATCTCTATTCAAACTGCTCACCACAGTGCCTTACACATATTAAGCACTATAAGTGATCTACTTAAATGGCTCAGGTGAGAAATCCACTAAAATAACTGCAGACTAGAAATCCAGAGACATAGCTTTGTTTTATAACTAGCTATATGACCTTAAACTTCGAGCTTTTGGTATGGTCATCTGTAAATTGAAAAAGGTGATTTTCTTGTTTTTCAACTACAAGCTAGTATTCATTAGATGGCTGTAAAATCAAAAATCTAGCATTCTTTAAAATGAAATGAAATAGGAAATGTCAAAGTGTGTTGTAGGTAGTGGTATGCTGTAATGTTTAATGACCAGCTATCCAGCTATCCAGCTATCCAGAGGGAAGTATAGCCCTGAATTGTACCATTAGCTGATTTCCTGTGTAAATATTCCCACCACGGCCAATTTAAAGGTACCAACAAAATATCTCTGAACACAGAGGCAGGTGAGGATACATAGGCACAAGTGCTTTTGCTATTCATTATTATACGCAAACTCTATCCAAAGGTCCTAAAAATATTGCCTCACCAACCTTTTCTTTCAAGTGTGTGTGTGTCTCACACTAAATGAGGGTATAAAATATATTTACTGTGAGTCAGTGTCAAAGTTTAATAAGTTTCAGCTAAACAATCTTGTCTCTTGCAATAAAGTTTACTCTTTGTTATATGTAATAGCCTCTTTACCACCACAATTTCTCTTTCTTTTCAAAAAATGAGAGTGACAGATGTCTATTAACATCACCAAAGGCAAATCTGGCTTAGGAAGCATCAGCAAAAGCCTTTGTTCAGCCCCACACACCTTAAGGACACAACACACTCCTACTAGTAGCCAAAGCTCACTCAGCAAATGGCTAGGAGAAGGGGGAAGAGGAAATCTATAATATGAAAAAATAATCCAAGAAATTGTGATATTTGTGCCCATTCTCTTACCTCACTGAAAACTTTGGGTTCAGAGGAAACTAGAGCTTTAAACAAAGTAAATTTCCACATACTACTTCATGTAGAATATACAGACTTTGATTTATAATGCACACCTGAAACTTAAATAATGTTAAGCAGTTTAATTTTAAAAAAAAAAAGTTTTCATACCTGATGCTTCTTAGTCAAATTCTCCAGTATAAATCTGCACCCCTTCATAAATGCCACATTTGTGAAAATCCCTTATAAGAATTAAATATTTGCCATGAAATACTAACAACATATAGTAATTGTGGAATTTAGAAGAGGCAGAGGGAAAACTAGCAAACAGTTGTCAGACTTGATATTCTGGGAAAATCAGACTTTTATTGAAAAAACATTTACTTTCTTTTTTCTTATTTATGCTTTCTAAAGTGGGTGAAGGGAGATGTTTCTTGAATATATTTTTGGCTGCACTGTCTATCACAACAACATAGTCTGTAACCAGATTTTTCATGAGTGTTAATAAAGCACTGTGTTTTCTATTTTTAAGGCTACTTGAATACAAGAAAGCTCAGAAAATCAAATATACAAATAATCTCTGCCCAAATCTATGAATCAACTTAATAGACACCTAGAAGTTTCCCAAGAAAATTCCCCAAATTTATAACAAAAAAAAACCCAAAGATGACAAAAAGAGGTCAGCATGAGCACAAACTTGTAATTCACAACTACAGCAATGTATCTGTTGAATGAGTGTAATACAGAAAGTAAACGAATTATGAAAAGGAGAATGCTGACATACAAGTTCTGCTTACTTCCATTAACCCTTCCTTATTAGGGTTCACATACTTATATCCAATTTCAAATACTGACCTTAAAGTGAAAATTATTCTCCACTCTGAAAAGCTGAGTAAAGTCAAACACTGTCTCTTTGTGCACAGTATTAAAATTCTCCTTAAAAAGTGAGATCGTTAGCCAGCTCAAGTCTGTACCTTCTCTGTCTCTGCTGTTTGTGGGGCAAATGTTCCTAAGACTATCACCGTAAGAAATTACTGAACTGTCTTTGTAGAACCAGAGGCTAGAATAATCTTGGGCTGCTGGTCATCCTCAGACACAGTGGCTGACCTATTTAAGACAAGGGCTATAAACATGCAGCAACTCATGAAAACTTGCAAAACATAAAAAATGACTCTGTGGCTGAGAATCACTTAGATTACAGTATCTACTTTATTCTCTTTCCAACCATAATCATCCCCACACCCCTTAAGACAGTGGATGGTCACAATGCAGTCCCAGTTCTACAACCTCAATACAAAATTCTTTACTACTAAGCTACTACTCTCTTCAAAGTTAATCTCCAGAAGATTGGCCTTCTCCCACTCAAAATATTTTCACCTAACAAAACAAAATTCCTTTTTTGATTACTCCAAAAGAATGGATAAAAGAACTTTCCATTTTAATGCTGTTATCTGAGTTCAAATAAACATACAGTAGTTGAATAAGTTCAAGTTTGGGTTAGGACAATGAAAAAAAATTTAAGTACATGATTTTAGAATTCACAAATTTATAACTGGTGCCTTGATAACCAAGAAATCAGCCATTTCACATGCCTAATAAAATTCTGCCATTAAAACAAAAGCCTCATAATGATTACTAGAGTACAAGGAAAGTTATCTGAGTCATGAAACAATTATCAAAGGAATAAATATACTTAGGATATCACAAATAGAACATGTAAAAATTCCCATCAAATAATTCAAGCCAAAAAAAATTCCTACATTTAGTCGTATTCTTTTTATGTTGGTATATACACTACAAGTCCCAACAGTATTGGAACCTATTACCTGTTTCCAACTTTCTAGAGTACCAATGAACAAAAATCTATTCACAAGTAAGCATTGCCCTTCCACACCCCCTTCTCCCCAGATGACTTATTAATACATAATATCAGAGAACATACTGAACTAATTCATAGAGACACCAAAGTGCTAACACCCCAAGTAGGTGAACATTTAATACAACCCGATGACAGCATATTCATGAAATTAATCTAGTTTCTCTCCTTTGCAAATCTGACAATTTCATTGTCAGTTTCACAGGAATTCTCTATTGAGATAATGAATCACAGGCCAGTTTTCCAGGGCTAGCGGCTCACACACCAATATTTTCCATGAACAAAATTCACTTACAATTTGACCACAAGTAAAGTTTGTACATTCTTATCTCATAACTACAGAGTATCCTACAGAAGTGCAGAAGAAGCCAAGTATAAGTACTATTACGAGGAAAGCCAGGTTTTCATGAATTTGTGTTTGCAGAATTTAAGCTGCAACTCACTACCATACACAAGAAAATTTTAAATGTATTAAAAATCCCCTAAACCTTCCAGTCCCAAAAATGCAGGACTTGAAATTAGTTTGCAGCCAACGCTGAAATCTACCAAGCAGGTAAGTTCTTATCATTAGTTTAAAATGAGGTTTGCGTGGAACCCTTAGTGCAGAAAGTGACCACCTACATTTTGACACATTTTCTAAGGCAAAGCTATCTAAGAGATCCAAGGGGGGTACTTCCCTGGGATCAGGGCGGGGGATGGAGGGGTGGGGGGAACCCTGTCAGTTCAGTCCCCTACCACTCAGCCACCTCCCGCTGACTGGTGGCCCCATTCCACAAGCTGACGCACTGCCCAGCCCTGCACCGTTGGCGACCAGTGCAAAGTACTAGTCCAGCCTCAGAAACTTTGAGTTATCAGCACCCACAGCTTGGATGGGGCTGTCTGTCAGGGCCAGGCGGTCAACTTTTAAGCGGGGCATTGCTGGCAGGTAGAGATCTGCCCAGGATGCAGCCCATCCCAGACTGCAAAACCACAAGCATCAACAGCAGAAACGGAGCAAAGTGCCGGGCGGAGACCCGAGAAGCGCGAGGGCGAGACGCGGTCACGAACAGAAGCCTGCGTGTAGCTAAGAAAATAACCCTGACCACACGCCCCCCGGACGCGTAGCTGCCGGGACTGCGAACCCGGCAGCAGCCACCGCGCGGCGACGGAGGCGGCGCTGTCAGGAGGGCACAGCTGGAGGCGAGCGTCCAAGTCACCACCCCGCCCCCAGGTGAGGGGCGCCGACCCCGCCCGCCCGCCAGCCCCGGCCGCCAGGAGCCGCCACCCGAGAACACCCCGGCGTCCCGGAGGCGATCCACAGCCCCGAACCCGCCCGGCACTCTCCTCCCCGAGGTCCTCCCGCATCCTGTCCCGGGCCCGGCCCCCAGCCTGACCCTCCCACGGCCCAACCCCGGCGCCAACACCCCCAGCCCGATCCGCGACTCCGGGCCACCCGCTCTCCCGCCCGCCCGCCGGCCCCTAGAAGGCCGCCCTCGCCTCACCTCCTCACGTCTGCGCGGGCAGCGCCGGAAGAACTCTGCCGGGCGTCCTCGTCCCACCCGCCACCTCGCGCTCTGCGGCCGGGCCCGTCCCGTTCACTCCGCTGCCGCCAGAGCCCCGAGAGGGCGGAGGGAGCAGGGCGGAGGGAGGGAGCAGGGAGGAGAGGAGGGCCGCCCCGCAGGAAGAGGCGAGGGAGGGGGCGGGCCGAGGAGGAGGCGGCTCGGGAGCGCGCGCGTCCGGGCCCTTCGGCTTGGCGTGCGCGCTCGTGAGAACCGAGGCTCCCTCACAGTACTCGGCGGCGGCGGCGCGCACGCGCGTACACGTCCCAGCCCGCTGGCTGCAATTGGGCGGGGGCGGGGAGAGAAGACCTATGGAGTAGATTGTTAGATACGGAACCTGAGAAGAGTGGAGAGGTGCTCCACTCAGAACCCCCCAGGGGTAACAGAGCTCGTAATCTCTCCCGCACGGGCTCGCAGAGGGACAGCCTCGCGCGATACAGGGACCTGCCTGACGGTTACTGAGTTCTCAGAACATTCTGAGTCTGGAGTGATTGCTTTTTTTGATCATAAACCTGGTTTACACACTTTCATTCTTAATGCCTAGTAAATGAATCTTCAAGAAAGTCACCGTGAAGAAGATAGCACTAACTTTTCTCGCCTTTTCCAATGTGTCTCTTTTCTGTGCCTCTTCCAATCTCATTCGTGTGCCTAGGAAACGCTCCTTGGTGCCTTCTGTGGGACTCATCAGAGACAGCGAAGGGAAATAACCGGGAATAAACGAGAAAGCACTCATCACTATTATGTTCTTCTATGAAGAAAACTTGCCCTCCATTTGCACCTTTTTATACTATAAAATTTGGGAATACAAAGAAGCTAGAGATAAAAATCAACTTTTTCAGAAAACAAATATTGTGCCGATCTTTGAACTGTGAATATCGTGTCTAAATCCTGCAGCCAGAAATTACCTGCAAATTTTCCGAATTTCCTTAGCATTTTGATTCTATAGCTGTGTGTCACCTAATGTATTCAACCTGATCTAGGTAAATTTGTGCAATGTTTTGTGACCCTGAAAAATCCCTGAGGACCTGCTTCTTTCGTTTTTATATCTTCCCACAGCACTTAACATAGAAAGTCCTCATAAATGTTATTGCATTGGTAAGTGACTATAGTGCAGGTGGTGGTAAGTGTATATCCAATGATTTGAGCTCTGTAGTTATTTCTTTAGTTTAAAATTATCCCTCTGTTCCACTTCAATTCCCCTGTACTGATTTCCCTGCTTTGTCCAAAATCTACCCTAAAGAATGACATTTTTGTCCAAAGAACTCTCTCAAGTTCGTTTTTTCTCCTTTCCTTACTTAACCTTTTTTAGATGCTGGGACATATAAAGAGTGTTACACTATTTTATGTTTCCCCTACCTGCTGGCCTCCTTCCCTAAAGGTTTTCTAACCTTAACAATAATGACCCCAAGAGTTTTCCCAGTCTGGGCCTCAATGAATGCTGGAAATTGATATTTAATCAAGCTAGGGTTAAAAGAATGCAAATCATTTGTTGATTTCCTAAGACATACTATTATTAATAAATCAACAATTAGGTAATAAGGCACTACTAAATAAAATACTAACAAGGTTACACTGGGAAAGATCATTTTAAAAAATTGCGAGTTTTGTCTCTTGATATCTCCTGACAAGAAGCTTTTTGACAAAAAGGACAATACTGTGGTAATTATCTGCACTCAGTAAGAAGTTTAACCCCCCAAAATTAAATAGATGTTTTTAAATGGTAACTCCAAAATAAATGTAGTGTTCCCAGATTCAATTCCAGATGCTTTGAGCAACGTTAGTGGCCGCTGTTGGCTGTTGTCAGTTAATTCTTCTATGAAAGTAGAACATGACATCTAAGTCACTATTGTAGGATGAATCCATGTGCCAGCTTGCTACCAGGAAAATAAAACCCCTGTACCATGGCCACATGTCACACCTCTAATCATCAGGGGTCAGTCTGTAAAACTGAACTGTTTCTCGTGTTAGAACCTAGATAAGGGATGTCACAAGAGAACCAAGATAAGAGACAAGTCACAAGAGAATTTAGATAAGAGACAGTGAAGGTGATTTAGTCAAACTCATCCTTACCCCAGGAAAGGAACTATAGTTACATGTCAAAGAATTAATAAAGTATTCTTCATAATATGTGTGTTGCTACCTTCTCTACTCAGTATGACTTCTTTTGCATTAAGCATATTCTTGCAATATGAAATGACTAGAGTTCTTGCTTTGGGGAAGGTATTATAAAATATTCTAACATGATTCAGAATAAGACCCCTCCCAAAAAAAAAAAAGACGGTGGCCTAAGTCCAAATCAAACCCTCAAATATTTTGTTTGACCTGCATGTTGCTCAAAATATTAATAAAAATAATTAGCAAATATTAAAAACCAGAAGACTTTACATGCTTTCCAGGCTTCTCTTTAACAAATGAAATGTTGGTAATAGTGGACTTGCATTTTCACATGATAATAATCAACTAGAGAATATGCATTCTCTCTTTTCCCCAAGTCTTTACATTCCCTCTTATACCTTATATTGTCCTCGTTCCCTTGTGTGGGTCTGCAATTTCCCAATTTAAATATCATGGTTTAAAAAAAAAACACTAGAAACAACTTAAACGTTGAACAAAAATGGAAGAATTTAAACTATAATATTTAAAGAAGGTGAATTATTATATAGCTTTTATAATGGGCTTCATTGGTGGATTTTTCAGCTGATGTTTCCACCTCTCCAAGATCATGAAGTAGTTAATGATTTTGGATAGGAATAGTCCCAGCTCCAAGTCTGGGGCCTAATTGATGTACCTAATCAACTTAATCCCATCCTCATCTGATTGTGTCTGTGTTCATGAATACACACTAAACTCAGGTCTAATTTGGTCTAATCATAAGAAAGACCACATCTTATATTTGCTGGGAGGAGAAAAGTACTGTCTTACTCTGGCTAGTCTGATGGTTGAGATGTGAGTCTGCAATTACTGCAGCTACTTTGTTACCCTGAGGGGAGCCAACCTGAAATTAAAGCTGACACATGATGGAAGAGCTCAAATCCAGCTTGAACCTACCCCTTCCTCTTCATTCAGTAAACTCCCTGAGCCAATAAGTTTTCTAACTTTGAATTTGGCTTTTTATTACTTGTCACCAAGCTAAACTTTCCAAGCATGTTATAAAAGAAAGAGCTGTAGCTGCATTGTCTCATTCTGGCACAGAAACATTTCCAAAGGGATGAATAGGTAACAACCTATTTACCAAAATTTTAGATGGTCTTGAAAACATGATACCTTCCAAAAAAAAATCCTTCCCTGACTATATTTCTCGTACCTGAGAAGTCATTGCTTCATTTTTTTGATATTTCAATATAAAACTTATTATATTTTTATATTATTATTATATTAAAAATTATAGTTGTATATTAAAAATTAGCATTATAAAGTATTCATGGAATCTTATATGGGAAGATCTAAAATGTAAGCTAGAGGGAATGTAAATAAAATTTACTAAATGTTATTTTGTGGTCTCACTGCATTTTTTTTTTAATATATTCTGTAATTTTTATTACAAAAGAAATTCAAACCCTTTACATGCTAGGACATTAAATGTCATATATAAGTTCATTACAAGCAAACCTTTTTAAAAATATACATACTGTATATATTTACATTCAAGTTTGAGTAACTGGTGTCAAGGTGTAGGTTCTAATCTTTACCCACCCTGTGAATTTGTATAGCTCCTAACTAAACAACGATTGTATCTTCACTCAGGCACATGGAGAGGTAGAAACTGCTTAAAAACAAACAAAAAAGATGAGTGCAAATGTGAAGATCACCATATAAGCAGCTTAGTTACATCAAAGTGGCCATAACTAGCTTTGGTCATCTCAAGAAGCTGAATACATGTTCACTGCATTTTTTTAATGACTTAAATGTTGTATTTTCTTTTAATTTGTTGGTAATTTACATGTCTACGGAATTATATTTTCACTCCTTCATATGAACACATGCTTCACTAATGCTTCACAAAAACTCCCATGTCAATGCTCTAGCCCCCTTTTTCCCCCTATTCTATCTTCTCTCACTGCCCCTCTGGTAACCAGTATATTTTTCATTAAATCTGTATTGTAATTTTATCAGCTTTCCCTGAGAAGAGGACTTCATGACTCTAATCAGCAATTCAGCAATCATATAAATCAGTTTATCAGATGGTTTTTGAGTGGCTTTTTTTTTAATACTGAGAAGATTGAAAAAGAAACAATGGAAACCCAAGGAATATGAGGGGGAAAGACAAAGATGTAATAGAGGAGACTAGAGATACAGAAGACAAATTTCATTTTCACAGTTCTCTATAGGGCTGCAGTTTAGAGTAATTCAGGCAAATCATATTAAACCTATATGATAAAACAAACCTATATTACAAACACCCTCTTAAGACTGAAAGAGAACAAAATCAAGTAACATTATATAGGTTTCAAAAAGTTTTCTCAGCAGTGAAAGAGGTAGCAGAGCCATAAATGTCTCTGTGAAGAATAGCTAACACACTACTTATATAATTTGGTAAGAAGAAAAGAACACCTACCCAAACCATTTGGCAGGTGTCTGAAATTCATCTCACCATCAGAAGCCTTTCCTTTCATCTAGGATAGTGATTCTCTTTAATATATAACAAAATCAACTTCATAATAGTTCTCAAATTTTAAGATTGCCTATGATTTACATAACTACATGATTTCAAGAATACAACTTCACACCTGTACATGTACACACACTTCACTCATTCTCCACCAAAGCTCCAGTGTCAATGTTCTATCACCTTCTCTCCCTTATCCTTTTCTTTCCTCCTCCCAGTCCCTCTTGTAACCAGTATATTTTTCACAGAGTTTAACAATTATTTTTGTCATATTTTTCACCTGCATTATTAAAAATGCTCAGTCCCTAAGAGATTCTTTAACTCTGGGATAGGACTCAGGACCTGTTTTATTTTAACTTTTTATTACAAAAATATTCAAGCACATAGGAAAAAGAGAGAACTGCATAATAAGTGTTCAAGCACCAATAACTCAGCTTAAACAATTATTAGCATATGAACAATCTCCTCAGTCCCATCCTCCACAGGAATCTCATGTGTAAATATTTCATTACACTGTACTAAAAAATAAAGGGTTTTCCCCCACACAATCACTAAATTCCAGAATGTGGGAAACACTACAAGATGAACCACCACACTTCTTTAACAAATAAATTACTCAGTAAAAATGGGAGGGAGAATTATTAAGCTTGCTTGGATCAAGTTTTTCTTTGTTTTCAACAGCTTCCTGAAGTCTAATTGCCATACAATTCCCTACACATATTTAAAGCATACATTTTGACAAGTTTTGAACTATGTTTACACCTGTGAAACCATCTTCACTGTAAAGATGGTGAACATGACTGTCACCCCAATAAATTTCTTTGTGCCCCTACTTTCTCCCATTCCCCTTCATCTTCCTCATCTTCCAGCAACATCTGACCTGCCGTCACTGTAGATTAGTTTGCATTTCCTAGAGTTTTCCAGAAATGGAATCAAATAGTCTATATTTTTGTGCTACCTTTTTTAACTCAGAATGATTATTTTGAGCTTTATCCATGTTGTTGTCTGTCCTTTCAGTTTCCCAGCCTCTCAGCAGGTACCCAATTCCAGCGTCCAAGTCAGTGATTGGCCTTCAGCACAACCTTGATTTTAACTCCCTCAAATGCCCTTGTTTTGTTTTTTTGGGTTTTTTCCCTAAAATCTAGGATTTTTCCCCTTTCTTGCTTTCAAAACATTGAAACTAGCAAAATATTTTATTATTATTAATTTTTAGGTTATTATCCATAGTGTTTATATTTTCAGAAGCATAGAGAATCTTCCCTTGTCAATCTAGGTTGTCATATTAATCTGAATTAAATTGTTTTAACAGTGTGAAAAACAAAACTATTGGAAAAGAGCTCTTCTTTCTACAAATGTAAAGAAACTCTTAAAAAGAACTTAACTTTTAGGGGGCCTCCCTAAAGGCACAAGGGATTAAGCACCTCACTGTGAAGCGTCCGCAGACACTGCAGCACAAGTTTGATCCCAGGCCAGGGAGGGGACCCACATGGCATAACAGACCTCTCCTGCTTCATCCCATCCACTGCTCCCCTCAGCAGTGTATTTCAGTCAATCTGCCTATTCTGTTCCCCGCTCTATCTCTGGTGAATTCTCTCACCTCCCTGGACTCTGGCCTGTACCCAACTCTTGTATGCAAAAATAAATAAATCTTTTTTAAAAAAAAAAAGAACTCAACTTTTTAACAAAGTAAAACATCTCTATAGTCAAAAACAGAAGCTGCCTCTGGTAGATGTGGTGCCAAACCATTCTAGCAGAGTTCTTGTGCCTGATGCTTTCCCTGTAGCAGGCACGCAAACATAGCTTTGGCAATGACCACAAGTTTCCTTGAAGTGCTTGCCACAGGCCTAGAATTTAGATTTTGGGTAAAGAAGAAATATTCTTTAAATACATGTGCTTTGCAAAGAAACAGCTTCATGAAATTACAAATACACTATGGTATAGGAAGGGAAATTATTACTTTCCCCTTCTAAGTCAAGGGAAATCCAACCCATCTTCACTCCCACCCCACAAAACATTTTTAGTCCCTTTTTCCCTTTGCTACATAAAAAAACACTAACATAAAAGCAATTAAGAATTATTAAATTACAAATTTAAAAATCACTAACACTTCTATAATCTCAGGAAGATTCGTGCTATTTAATTCTTCAATTTAATAACAATAACAACCTTACTGACCTCATTAGTTAGTGATATTTATACCTATTAATACTAAGCATTTCAAAAGTCATTTCAAAAGCTAGGCTTTAAGATTATTTTTAATAAAAATTATGTTATTCTGTGATTATATTAATAATACCTACTTCATAAGGCAGATGTTTAGTAAATGGATGTTCATTATGTTTTACCTTTTGGTATATTTAAACTTTCATGACAATTTTTTTAAAGATTTATTTACTTATGCATACAGGACCTGGGGTACAGACCAGAGGTGTGGGGAATGAGAGAATTCACCAGAGACAGAATAGAGAACAGAACAGGCAGATCTTCTGAAGGACACTGCTGAGAGCAGCATCGGGCAAGACAGGAGAGGTCTGCTGTGCCATGTTGGTAACCTCCCTGACTGAGGATCTAACTCCTGCTGCAGTGGCTGCAGATAGCTTCATAGTGCTACAACTTAACCCATTGTGCCACCAGGGAGGCCCCTGCCTGATAACTTTTAATTAAATTTCACCATCACTTTATGCCTTCCTTAGATACATACACTTCAGTCTCTTTTATAGACACAACGCCCAATACCTGATATATCTCTTCTCACAGCACTCATAACACTTTCTTACATTTTGAATTTTTATTATCTCCACTAGGTATTAGCAATTTGAAGACAAAAATCATGTCTTTTATTTCCCTAGTGCCTAAATATCTAGTAAAAGTTTATTGCATGAATGAGAATGAATAAATGTATTCATAATATCCTTTAGAAATTACTGAAAATGCTTCTCAAGGAAACAGTAAGCTTATATTATAAAACAGATTCTGAGTTTCCTGATCATTCATATATCAGTCTTTGGTTGCAAGTGACAAATATGTTCCTACATAGAGAAAACAAGCATTTAAAAAAATCTTATCTATAATACAGTTAATGATCTTTACCAATAATTCTGTTTTAATAATATTTAACCTTACCATTTTATTGAAAGAAATATATATCTCCACACCAGTGATGCCTAACTCCTTGCTTCAATATTCATTCTATCTTTTCATCATAGTAACAGAACCCCCAAATTTATTCAAGATTAAAATTGATTCTTTATTGATTTACATGATTTAGAATAGAGAATTAAAATAGTTTCATAATAAATTTTAACTGAAATTCTCTATCTGAATCCATCATAATTAGAAAGGCAGATGATACATGAGATTTTCAGTAATTCTTTATCTTAGTAACTATGACTTAAGGTGTTTTAAGTCCATTTTGTTCCATAGTCTTTTAATTGAAAATATGCTCCATTTTTCCTGCCTCAGGAAGACTGGACTTTTTTTCGCTCAAACTTTACATTTATTTCTTCCACAACGTTTTAATATTCTATATCTTATTTGTTTCAGAATTCTACTTTAGTGATCAGTGAATTAAACTTCTACAGGCGTTAATAAAATTTTTATTTTGTAAATTTACAGTGTTTATTTCCTCCTAAAATTTGTACCTACAAGATCTAAAGGGTTAGTATTTACAAGATCTAAAAGTTTTCCCTCAACTGTACAGTGGGTAGTCCATATATTTGTTACATTGTGCTAACATGACTTATGAAATATAGTCAAAACATAACCACTCTTGAAATTAATTTAGAGGGATCAGTTTTTCCCCTGCCACAAGAATTTCCAGCCAACCTCATGACTTTCTGCCCACTTCTAGAAAATAAAAAGTCTTACAACCACTGTTAATCACAAAATTCAACTTTAATTTGATACTTGGAAAGGAAGGTCTTTGAAAAAAAAGGTAGGTGGTCAGCTTCTTCTCTCATCCTGCCTTCCTTCTCCTCTACTCAGTAGCTACTGTTATTTACCATCTGAATAAGAGTTGGCAAGGAATTGAGAAAAGGGACCAGAAAGGTCGTACTTGACTCACACTTAGTGAGAGGATTTTGTCCCTCTGGCACTGGCAGATGTTTAAAACTGACTTATCTTGTGGGAATTTTGGTGATTTCCTCAGTGTTAATGCTTGGTCACTCAAACTACAACTCCTCCAACAACTCCTGTCACACAAACCGGTTCTTTGATTCCTCTTGCTGCCACTTCTCCCTTAGCCTGGATAGCCACACCTATTTCACAGTGCACCTGACATCTCAGGCAGTTCTCTTGGGCAGGAATCAGAAGGTGCTCTGGAGTGGCTCTTTCTACTCCATGTAGACCACATCTAATCTATGGAGATCATTATACATCCCTTATCTCCACAAACTCTGAGGGAAGTCTCTGGTACCAGTGCAACTGGGAATGTCATTTTCAATAACAAAGACCTTGTCAGGTCATCAGTTCTTGGCACTCTAGAATTTCCTGAGGGTAATCAGATGCCAGCTCTAATCTCTCATCCTTCCCAATATAATGCTTGGAATAATTCTGTAAAAATCCCCACTCACTATGCCAGGCACCCTCTCTTCTTTCATGCTAGTGAGAGGAATGAGGATGCAGAGCATGACTGTCTCTAAAGAATACCTCTTCAAAATTCAGCTTCACTTTCCACCCTCTGAGAAGGAAAGCAAAATCCTTTTGTTTTTTAAGAGTCAACTAACTAGTGAAAATCTGTTTTGAACTTTTCTAAGCTTGCTGTTCTGGTACTTCACTCTGAAATTTCACACCTGTTGGAATGCTTCTGTTGAAATTTTATATGCAACCTCCCATTATATTTGTTACAGGGTCAAGATTCAAAGAACCAGGCTTCTCAGAAACATGTTCAAGAAAAAATTAGGGTCTCCCTGGTAGCCTTGGGGTTGAGTCTCAGAGCTATCACCACTATGACCTAAGTTGGATCCCTTACCAGGGGATTAACCTACATGGCACAACAGACCTCTCTTTTCTCCTCTGCTCCCCTCGGCAGTGTATTTCATCAATCTACCTGTTCTGCTCCCCACTCTGATTCTAGTGAATCCTCTCACTCCTCTGGCCTATAACCCAGCTCTTCTATACAGTAAATACTAAAGAAAGAAAAAAATAGCATAGTTTTCCAATAACTTTTGCTTTAGGAAATAAAATCCTTTATTAGAAAAGGGCTACAAACTGATAATAATGAGAAAGTGTCAATTATAGACTAAGTAAAATTTGTTGGTTTTTTTCCTCTGATCAGTAACTTTTACCCATAGTTTCTTTGGATTTTTATCTTTCCCACTGCACTGTGAGTACATTAAGACCTAAGAAACCATCGCATAACAAGCCTTAAATTCTTCATCTGAGAGTAAAAATATCATCCAGAATATATATATATATTCTGGCTTCTCTCTATAAAATCAAGCACCTCTTTAAATCAAAACTCTTCTAAATCTGTCTGGAGGTGCTTCAGTTTTTGGAATAATTTCAGTACTTGACTATACTGAATAGCTTGCTACTGGATAGGACTTCTACACATTCTAACTTTCCCTTCTCTGAAGACTTTCTTTTCCTTATAAGTAGATAAGCAAAAGAAGAAAGGAAAGTGTCTCTGGTATTATTTCTTTTTTTTCCCCTCTAGTCAGAATAAGATATAACAACCTTTCCTTACCTGCATTTCCTACCCCCCCACACACACAAGACTGCTTTTTTGAGGGCTACTATACCAGGGTCTTTCCCTTCTCTCTTGGTCAAAGTTTCCCATATCATTTTCATTTTGATCATGTTAATAACAAAATTTTCCATTCATTCATGGAACAAGTCCTTACTAAGTAGTTCTTAGGTAGGAGGCAATATATGAGGCATTGCAGATACAATAGGAAATGTGACAGAAAAGGCCCAGGCCTTTATGGCTATATTTGGAAAATATCAGCAGTTAAGAAATAGACATTGTAATTTAGTGTCTAGTGGTTATAAATACAATGAAGAAAAATTAAACAGTGTGAAGGAATAGAAAGTGCCATTTTAGAGAAAGCAGTCAGGGAAGGCCTCTCTGGTGAGCATGAGCAAAAATCCTAAGGGAGCCCCCTTAATACAAATGGTCTGATATGGCAGAACCCTTGGCATATAAGCAGAGAGAACTATAGAGAAAGCAGTATGACTGAGCCAGTGATTATAGGAAAAGTATAGAAGATGAGACTGGAGGTTCAATTAAATGAGACTGGAGGTTCAATTAAATCATGTAGAGGGCAATGGTATATTTGATAGGTGCATTACCAGTGAAATAGTGAGGACAAAAAGTCTTACTGGAGTAAATTCAAGATAGAATGATCGATGGTGACATGGGAAAGTACATATAAATTATTCTTTTGAATTTTTCTGTAACGAAATAAGCACAGTGGCTAAAGAAAAATATAAGATCTAGTGAAGATTTTTTTTAATTAAGGTATAATGGGTATTCTATGAGTCTCAGGAATATAATGATTTGACATTTCTGTATAATACAAAATGAACATTACGATAAGTCCATTTCCTATCTTGGTAACATTTTGTATTTGCAATACAATCAATTGCCTACTGACCTCATGTTGTGCACTACTACATCTTGTGATTTTTTACTGTGAATTTTTACCTCTTAATCCCCTTCACCCATTTTACCTCCCTCTCTTCATCTCCTTCCCTCTATATTCTCTGTATCTATAAGGTATTTTTTTAATTTACTTATTTTCTTCTTTTAATCTTTTATATTTTTTTTTTGCTTTTTAGATTCCATATATAAGTGAAATCATAGAGCATTAATCTTAGTCTCTCTAATTTATTTCACTTAGCATAGACCAAGACAGGGTTTCTTTTATTTAATGAAAAACTTCAATTTGTATGTTAATGTTAATGATCCCACAGGGAGGGAAAAATTGATACAGGCAAAGGATGGGATAATTTTAGGACCAAATAGCTTGAATGAGCAAGAGGAAGTAGAAGCCAGGGCCTGAGAGGAGATGAAACAAAACTATTTCAATCTTCATAATAGGAAGGAAGATGAGAAGTAAATAGCTTTGGTAGGTAAAGTGCTAGTTGAAAATGGTGAAAAGTCTCTTTTGACTTCTTTATCATCAGTGAAATGAAAGCAAGGTCATCAGCTGAGGGGGAGAAGCGAGTGAGTGGCTCAAGGGGAAATGGTATCATCTGGAAGAGGAGTCAGATGACTAGGGGAAGTAAAGAATTGCTGGGCAGCCCTGAGAGCCCACTTGAAGCTTGAGGTTGTGATTTTGAAGTGGCTCCAGTCAGCATGATATATTTTTTCTTCCAGTTGATTAGAAGCAGGCACTGAGTAGATAGATGGGTATTGTATTTCACCAGGCTTGGGATTTTGCCAAACAAAGTACCAAAGGAGAGACAAGCAAGAGTGTTGAAAGTGTCAGCTATGACTGTGCACAGCACAAACCATCTCATGAGTTTATAAAAGAACCATGCAAACCCATACAAACCAACTCATGACTTCATAAAGTATTAGCCATACAATGTCAAAATGGATTTTAATGAAAAATTAAAATAATCATAGTTTCACTACAGTGTTTGCATATATGTGTATTTGTATCTATAAGCAAGTAGATAGATACAATATTATCTGTAATTGTCAATCACCTTTAGAGATGCTATTATCTGTGTGTACAGAAATTACAAATACTAAATAAATTCAGAAACAATATTATTATTGCCATTATCAATAGTGTCACTGTACCAACTATGACTATCATAAATGGCTTTTGTTTCTTAACTTAGGAAACACTGGGGTGAAGTTTTCCCTTTGTGAATTATGCAAAGCAAAATAAGGCAGGAGAAAGATAAATACCGGATGGTGTCACTTATATACAGAATATGGAGAAACCGAACAAAGAGTCAGATAAAGACTAACTTCAGAACCAGCCCTTCAATGCTGACTATTAGGAATCCAGAGGAGAGGGGAAAAGGGAGGGAAGGAAACAGGGTGAGGAGAGAACAATGGACTGTTGTGGAGGATTATGGGTGCTTGATGGTAAGAGAGCTACAGTGACCACACCTGAGGGGAGAAATCTTACACTGTCAAAAAAAATTAATAGGAATGCAAATCAATGGTACTAATTAAACAATTTAAAAAAAAAAGTTTCCCTTGACATCCAGGAAACTAGTAACTTAAATGTTTCCAACCAACTCATCTCTGTTCTGTCCTGAAATAACATTGCTTAAGTAGATATTAGTTAAGAATTTTATTATCTCACTCCAAAGATAGTATAATTAATTCATTGGTACTATATGAGAAGAGCGAGTATATAGTCACATATATTACAAATGGCTCACTTTTAGCATCCAGGTGTGACTTATGCTTGGTCTCTTTTAGAACTGGGTGGGCCAATACATTTTGTGTATTCATTTTCTCACAATTACTTGAACAATTATTGTCTCGGAACCCGAGGGTTGAGGCAATAAAGATTAATGTTCTATGCTTTCTACCCCCAAGAGGTTTTCTGAACAGATGAGACACGCATACAAATAATTCTATAAAGCAGCTTGTGTTATCAGTGTTAGAGCGCTCATACAAAGTGAATGCTGTAGTTATACAGAGAGATTATTCATCCCAGGTAAAGTTAACAAAGAAGGCTTGAGGGAAGACAATGGTGTTTGAACTGGGACTGGAAGGATGGCAGCATTTTCAAAGGGAGGGAGCAGAATTAAGAAAGCAGTGAAGGCAAAAAGAACCCACGTGAAGAAAGACATTGAAGGTAAGGAGGGAAAAAATGGATGGACAGAATAATGTGGTTTAGAAAATATTTGGTGACAAGAACAAAAACCCACTCAGTAGAGTTTAGCTAAAGAAGGATTTAATTTAAAAGAATTTCTCACAAATACTCAGGAAGTAGATCTGCTACCCTCAAGTGTATGGAACCAGAACTGGAAGGTTAAAAACCAAGGTTTCCTTTTCTACTCTTCATTGTCAATTTTCTCTCTCCCTCTCTTACCCTCCCCTACCATCTCCCCACCCCTCAGTGTTACCTTGGGTCCTCTAGCTCCTACTGTTAATACTCAGCAACTTCTCAGGGTCTGTAAAATTCCTGAAAGGGAGAATTTGAATGACTCCATTTGGAGTTAATATCCACAACTATAACTAGGAACTATGAGGTCATGTGGTACTAACATGGAAACTTGACCCATTATATAGGAGGGGCTGAGGATAATGTGAATATCTTTAAAAAGGAAACTAGGGCAGCGCTTCCCTGGTGGCCTAGAGGTTAATTCTCAGCACTATCACCACCAAGGCTAGAGTTCTAGTCAGCCAGGGAGCTAACCCACATGTGGTATAACAGACAGCTCCTGTTCCACCTGCTGCTCCCCTTGCAGTGTATTTGTACTTCTACTGCTCCCCACTGTTTTTGGTGAATCCTCTCACTCCACACACACACACAATTCTGGCCTACACCCCAATTCTACTACAATTTAAATAAATAAATATGTGGGGGGAAAAGCTAGGCAAAGGAGAGAAGTGTGAGCAAAGGATATAATTTGGAACTGCCAATATACAGAGACATGTGTTAAACACCATGAAACCAAATGAGATCACCAAGGAAGGGAATGGAGATGGAAAAGAGACAAAGACCAAAGGCTGAGTCATAGAGCTTTTCACCAAGTAGAGACTGAGTAGATAAGGATGAACTCTCTAAGGAAACTGCAGATGAGTGGCTACTAAAGTGTGGTGTGTGGGAGACAAATAAAGATAGTGTTTCAAGGAGAAAGGAATGATCAGCAGGTATTGAAGCTGCTGATAAAGTCACGAAGATAAGTGAGAATTTCAATATCATTCCTGAATCTCAAGGAAATGAAGGTAACAAAGATTTTTTTGTGTGTTTGCTTTTAAACTCACAAGGATAGAGGTGATGATTTCTTACTGCCTTTTAAATAAATGGTACCATCTTCAAGAAGATTATAGTCAGAGTATTCATTAAACTTACTGCAGTGCCAATCCTAGTATCATTTACTGAGTTCCTTTTATAAAGAAGACCCAGTTATGGGGGAAAGCACAATGGACTATGGTGGAGGACTATGGGTGCTTTGGTGATGGAAAAGCTATAGTGACCATATCTGAGATGAGAAATCTATACTGTCCAAAAAAATTAACAAGGATATAAAATAACAGCATTCCTTAAAAAATTTAAAAATAAAGAAGATCCTTACTAGATTTTGGAAAAACAAAGTTGTACAAAATATAGGCTCTGACTTGAGCAATAATTATTTTTACTCTATTCTGAATACATGCTATGAGCTCAGTATTGCCCTGGGCACATTATAAGTATTTCATAATGAGCAACAACCCCATGTGGCAATACTTTTACAATCATTTTTAAAATGAGAAAATAGAGGCACAGACAAATAACTTAACCTAGTCATTTAAGCACTAGTAATAAGAGGAGCCCATGTGTGCATGCATGTATGCCTGCGTGTGTGTGCATATGCATGCATAGGGTTTAAAACAATCATTAACCTTACCCAGCAGTTTTTGGGTCAGCAATATGGATTGGTCTTACATGCGTACCTCTTCTGGTTCAGACAAATTCATTAATGTGTCTGCAGTGAATTACCAGGAAGCAAGGAGGTTCTGCTTCTTGGATGCAGCATGCTCTCAGCTGGGGGAATAGGAGCAACTGATCTGAATGTCTCTCATCCTCAGGCAGGCTAGTCTGGGCTTAGTCACATGGACTGTCAGGATTACAAAAGTGAAAATAGAAGCACACAGGTTTTTTGAAAACTTGGCTAAGAACTGGCACACAATATCACTTCTGCCACATTGTATTGGCCAAAAAAAAATCACAAGGCCCATATTCAAGGTATATGGAGACTGCTCAATAAAAATGTCCACAACATCTTGCACTTAGTAGGTGCTCAGTAAATGCCTAATAAACAAATGGAAAGAAAAACTTCAAGTTAATGTATACAGATTCCTCAGTGAAATCATTTGGCAAGTTTTATTCCTTATCTCTCACCATTTATATCACATTTTCATTCATTAGCTGGAAATTAGACCCAACAACTGGTTGATTTTCTTATTTCTGTTTGTCTGAGAACTCCCTACTCAAAAGCAGAAAAGAGATGAAAGATAAATAAAAGAACTAATACTGTCCTGCATCATAATGTAAAGATTTTATTCCAATATGCTTGAGGACAGTGTTGTGTAGAACAATTATGAAAATGTTTCTTTTCCTCCTATGGTACTGCTCTGAAAATTGACATTTTCAGTCAAAACCAATGGCTATGTTTGGGAGATTAATGTGTGCATATGTGCCTGATTTGATCACTGTTTCCTACATCCTTAAAATACCAAAATTCACTCCAGACTCTAGATTATGCAACTGAACATAAATAGAAAGTACCTGGAACCACCCCCACCCACGCCCTTGTCTTCCACAGTATTATTCTAGATAAAAACACACAATGTGGAGAAACCTGCTGCTGGGGAACACCCAGTTCCATAGACCAACAACAGGTAGAGGAGAATGTGGACTCCAGTCTGTGATTCAAACCATTGGCAGAAGGAAAATGAAGGATGATCCCTACCTAGACAAAGAATGTCTTCCTGCTCAGCAGAGAGCAAGCAACCAAATCCATGAAATGGAGTAATCTCTTTCACCCTTCTTTTCCCCCAAAGTATACCAAGGAAGGTGATTATAATCTGAGGCTTGTGTTGAGCTCTGCAATGTGAGGTCCAGAACACTCTGGGAACTTGTTGGTGCACCATGGAAGGCAGGCAGTCTACAAAGGCATGCTTCCTATAGAATATATCTGAGCTGTATTTTGTGTTAATAATGGTTGTAAGTGTCTGGCAAAATCAATAGAAATCTTAATGAACAGAGTTTAGGAAACTGAAGCATACGTCAGTGAATATATCGTACCCCCACCACCCCCCAAATTATGAAGCATATGGTATGACATCTGATTTGGCACCAAGACAGAATATTTGAAATTGGGACGCTCCAGAAAAAGAGAGCATATGGTCACTCTAAGCATGGGATGTAGTTTGGGAGAAGGTTAGTAGGTATGAGAGGAATGAGCCAAAAAAGGGTGACTGAGTGCACAGAGCTACAGTGAATGTCTAATGTCATCAACATCGATTGCAGGAAGTTAAAAATAGAGCTAAGATATAGAAGCCAAATAAGATCCCCTGAAGAGTTTACCGCCCACTCTCCTCTCTCTAGTGTGACTGATATTAACAGCCTCCAGCAATGCTCAGCAGGTAGGTTTTAGAAGTGGGAGCTGATGGATTTTCAGGGACTATGGGACAAGAAGGTCAGGAAAATACAGTGAAGAAGTTGGGAAATAGGCAGCAGAGACAGCTGTACAGATAATGATTATACTTACTCTAAACTCCCACCTTATGACATATAATAGCTTATAACTATTTTATGTAATAGTTTATATGTTGTCTGAATAGACGAAAAGTCCAAAAGATGTATTATTTTCTTTTTAAAAGGGAAACATATTTAACCTAAAAAGAAAATGGATTAGATTAATTGAATTTTGGTACTACCTACTAGACATCTTCCTATCTAAGCTATAATATCTTAAACATCCTTATTTAAAATAAAATAGTAAAATATAAATAAATAAACAAACAAACAAATAAATAAATAAAATAGTATAGGACAATATATTACATCATGGCATACAATAATAATATTTGAAAACCTAAGAATTTCTTTTTTTAATATATATATTACATCATTGTTCATTTTTGTACAATGTTTGATTTCTCCTCTTAGTCGTAGGGTTTACCCATGAACCATCACCATAGTCTCTTGTGTTCTTCTGGTGTCTGTTTTAATCCCTCTACCTCCCCCTCCCCTGCTGAATGTCTCCAATATATAGTTGCTTGCCAGTTTTGCCCTTTTTTCCCTGATCCCTTATTTGGTTTCCCTATATTCCTCCTATAAGTGAAAATGTCCAGAACTCTTTGATAAGGGAATGAAAGAGTGAAAATCAGCTAGAAACCTATTTTAGAGAGGCAGTAATTTGTAAAACCAAATAGCTAGTTGATGGTGACAAAGCAAGTAATGACAATTCTTGAGGGAGTAATATTATAATAATAACAAAAATTATTAATTTAGGTTTGATCCTTTGCATTTTAAGGCACAATTAAGTGATGAATCTCATATTCACACTTAAGAAAATGAGTTCTTGATAGAAATAGATTATTTAAAAATAAAGAAATATAAGAACAAGATACATATATAGTGTTAACCTCATTAGTATTAATAAAGCAATGAAGGGTCTTTTTGTTTATCAAATTAAGATTAAAGAGAATAAGACTCAGTGTTGAGAGGGAAACATTCATCATAGAGGATTAGTGGGAACATAAAATATATGACTTTTCTGGGAAGCAATTTGGCAAATATAAGCAAAATCTCAAAAATAAAGTTTTTGACGTAAAAATTCTACTTCTTGTATTTATTTTGAAAAATACTCAAGATTAAATATTTGATCTTAATAGTATTCTTTATAATGCCTAAAACAATCCAATATTTTATTGAAGACATATTATTATACTTCTACACATTTTTAAAAGTATATGATGATTTTAAATTATGTCTATGAATACGGAAAGAAATTCACCATGCTACTACTACTAATAATAATAACTACTCTGGAATAATTTATTTTTTTAAAGAAAGATTTAATTTTATTTATTTATGCATACAAGAATGGGGGTATAGGCGAGAAGTGCAGGGGGCAGGTAAAAGGATTCACCAGAGACAGAGTGGAGAGTAGACAGGCAGATCTACTGAAATACACTGTTGAGGGGAGAAGTGGGAAGGCATGCAGGAGAGGTCAGCTGTACCTTATGTGGGTTGGCATCCTGGCCAGGATGGAACTCATGCTGCAGTGACTCGCAATGGCTTGATAATACTAGGACTTTAACCACTATGGCACCAGGGAGGTCCCAATTCTGATATAATTTAGTTATACCCCAAAATTTTAGAATTCTCTATGTATAGACCATAATGCTTACAAATAAAGAATACCAATATGTCAGCAGTGACAGAATTATGGATGCTTGTTTCTATGTGTATTCTTGTATTTTCTACTTTTTAATAAAAATTATTATTTATGGAATAATATTTTAATGACCATTTTATGAATAGGAATGTCCTCACTGTTTCTTTCTAAAGGACAAAAAGTAAAAATGCAGAAGTATGAGAATGTCATGAAGGTGAAGATTAATGAGGGGAGTATATGAACAAGAAGACTATTTCTTAGGAAAAACAATGAAGAACTTTTATATAAACTCCAAAGATGAAGTTTTTGAGCGGGGACTTTTAGATCAGCACTATCTTCTCTTTCTTTGACTTCAAAAATTCTTCATCTGGAGAAGTAAGCATTTATAAATTTAAAGGAGATGGGTTGGGCCTCCCTGGTGGTGCAAGGGGTTAAGCAGCAGTACTATGAAGCATCTGCAGCCACTTCAACACAAGTGATCCCCATCCAGGGAGGTGACCCACATGGCACAGCAGACCTCCATTGTTTAGCCCCCTGCTCCCCTCAACAATATATTTCAGTCTATCCGCCTGTCCTGTTCCCCACTCTGCCTCTGGTGAATCCTCTCACCCTCCCCCACATTTGGTCTGTACCCCAGTTCTTGTATGCGTAAACAAATAAATCTTTAAAAAATAAATAAAGGAGATGGGTTGGAACAGGATGGGGAAAATGAAAAATTTTCCGTTGTCAACTTTGGTTTTAAGTGATTTATCTTCTGTCAATGTTTGTTTATCTCATCACTAGGGGAAATGGCTCACAATCATCTCAACTCTCAGAACTATCTCAGGATTTCAATAATACAGTACAAATAGTTATTATTGATGGTTTTGCAGTACCTTTCAAAACACTAAGTTTTCACTATCAAATAAGGTCCTTGATAACTCTATGAGGTGAATCAAATTCATATGACTCAACAGGATAATGATGAAACACAAGTTTCCAAACTGCATATACATGAAAGTGTCTGTTTCAGTCAAGATTCTTGGTAGCAATTAGAGACCAACTCTTGCTGATTTAAGCAGAACAACAATGGATCAAAAGGATATTGGGTTATACTTTCATGAATTTTTAAAGGATTTTGGGTGGTTTGAGAATTGCAGGGAGAGCAGAAAAACCAGGCTTAAAGTTAACCTGGAGGAATAAACTTCCTACAAAATGGATCTGATGAGGAAGTTAGCTATAGTAAGCAACCATCTTGATTTTTCTGGAACTGAATTGTTTCCAGGGATTTCCATGGTAAAATAGAAAAGTGCTAGGCAAAATGTGACAGGTGTTTACCCTATAGCAATGCCATGGACTCTACTACCCAACACTTTTTGTCTTTTGGTCGTTTTCTACATTGGACACTAGCTTCAGTAAGCTCCACTGTGACGAGAAATAGTGGAGGAGGTTATGGAAGTAGAGAAATTTAGTTTCTTGTATCTTCAACTCTGAGGCAAAGATTTGGATAGATGTCTTAGCGAAAACCCAAGGTCACATGCTTGCATCCTAGATGCAAGGGAGGCAATGAAAGTGAATATTTTACGTCTTCCACTTCCATTATGGAGCTATCCTTGCTTGCCACCAAGATTTACAAGGTGAAAAATTATCCAAATACAGGAAAACAGTTCTGGTGGTCCAAATAATCATCAATTTCCACTAAGTATCCAAACTATTTTTTTTAATTTATTTATGCATGCAATAACTGGGTTACAGGTCAGAGGCATGGAGGTGAGAGGATTCACCAGAGACAGAGTGGGGAGCAGAACAGGGAGATTGATTGAGGCACACTGCTAAGGGGAGCAGCAGGCAAGGCAGGAGAGGCCTCCTGCACCACGTGGGTCCCCTCCCTGGGCAGGGATCCAACTTGTACTGCAGTGGCTGTGGATGCTTCACAGTGCAGTGCTTAACCCCTTGTGCCACCAGGGAGGCCCTCCAAACTATTTTTAATTTTCTAATCTTACTTATTTAAGAACAGTAAAACAACCATTATCTGAATAGGTGTTTCTTTCATTTACAATTAAGTTTTGAAAATCAGACTAGGGCCTCCCTGGCGCAGGGATTAAAGTCTTGGTCCTGCCAGCCTGTAGCATGAATTCCTTCCCCAGCCAGGGAGCTAACCCATATGGCACAGTAAACCTTTCCTGTCTCACCCGATGCTCCCCTCAGCAGCATATTTCAGTAGATCCATCTGTTTTGCTCCCTGCTACGTTTCTGGTGAATCCTCTAACTCCACCACCACTACACCACACACAGTTCTTGTATACATAAATTTTTTTTTAAAAAAAGAAAGAACATCAGATTAACAGAACATTATTGTAATATTAACATATTATTTGGTCACATAATAATGTATGTTTATTATAAACTTTGCAGCTATGTGATGAATATAATCATATAATCATATACTTCAGTTTTTAAAAATAAAATCCTTCTGACTTTTGTTCATTATAAAGTTTTGTTCTATTTCCACTATTTACTCAGGATTTTTTTTTCTCTTTTGTTTTTGATATATTAGTGGAGATGAGTAGTTACACAAAGGCTACAATGCTAGCCAAGAAGAAATGGATTTTAATGGAAACCTTTTATCTGACACAAACTTTAAGAACTATAATGGACACTATGTTCTGTACAACTCTTTAGCAGTTCACTCTAACATTATTGTGGTCAAGTAGCAAAGGATTTCAAGTCAGCACTCATGGATATTTTTCCTAGCTGCTCACTTCTTTTACAGAATGAACTTGAACAAACTTCATTGAGACTTTTCATTTTGTCTTCATGTACTGAATTATAAAATGGAGTACCTGTAATTAATCTAAGATACATTTTTTATTGATAGATGGTAAAGAACAAAACAACAGAACAAGAATCCTGGTCATACATTTCACCATATAATTGTAAGATATTGGCTGTATCACTTAAATTCTCATGTCTCAGTTTCTTCAGTCAATAAATGGATAATAATATTGCATTATCTATTTCAAATTATATATGGAAAGCATTTTTAAAAGAACTACAAAGTGTTATTATAGATTTACATCTTCTAGCTTTTAAAGCTAAAAATGCAGAGTACTTTCTTGATTTTATCTAGAAAATATCTCTGAAAATCAATTTAAAATTATAGAGTCTAAAAAATAAGTCCTTTTAAGTGTATGGTGATCTTCCCATGGCAGATTTTTAAATGGTAGTTATTATTGCAGCTTTCTTGCACTTATGGTTTCCTGGACTCCATCTTTCCAAGTGTTTTCTGAAATCTCTTGTGAGGTTTTCTTTTTTTTTTTAAGTATAAACTGTTGAAGATAAGATTCTATACAGGAGACAACCATCAATATAACAAATACAAAGTAATAAAATTGTTCTACTTAAAATAATTGCTTTGATTGGAAGCATGGACTATACAGCACTATTTGCAATAGGTAAGACCTGGAAACAACCTTAAACGCCCAAAAACAGATGATTGGATCAGGAAGATGTGGTACATATACATGATGGAATACTATTCAGCAATCAAAAAAGATAAACTAGAGTCATTCATAGGAACATGGATGGAGCTGGAAGGGATTATGCTCAGCAAAATAAGTCAGAAGGCAAAAGAAAAATACCAGATGGTTTCCCCCCCCTAGGAGGAATATAAGGGAACCAAATAAAGATCAAGGAAAATAATAATAACAATAATAATAATTTTAAAAAACACAACAAAAACAAAAAGGCAAGGACAAATTGGGGACACTTGGTGGGGAGGGAGGAGGGAGAGGGTTGAGGGCAGATTAGAGCACAAGGGACAGGGGTGATGGTGCACTGGTGAAATGGTGATGGGGAATACATGGGGATTACAACTGATGTCAAATATATATAAATAAAGAGAAAAAAATTTTAAAAAGCAAGTATGGACTGTAAAATCTATTTGTAACAAGAGAAAACAAATGCAAAGGATAAGAATTTGTTGGAAAAAATTTGCTTTTGACAAATATACCATAACTACATTCTGAAATTACCAAGTGTTTAAGGACTAGAAAAGTACTCACATACTTCCTATTAAGAGGCTCCTTTGTTTCCTTGATCTCTGGCCCTTCCAACAGTGTCTGGATAATCTCATATTAACTCTCTGGAGCTGTGAGTTGCTAGATTAAAACTTGCTGATGTAGGACAGTCATGTGATTGGCCAGGACACCAGAAATACAAGAAAGCAGACAGGATGCTTATTCTGGCAACTTCAGAATTTGGGTTTTTCAGTAGGAAAAAATATCTCCAACCCACGCCTTTACAAAAGTTCTTTCTAATTCTCAACCTTCACTTTCTAAACCCAAAGAAAATTCCTTTCTACTTTAATCCCTTTCAACAATGTGAAAGCTGAATTCACACACTAGTTTTTGTCTTTTACCCATCAACACATTAGTTAGAGTCAGACTGCACTGCCTGTTAATCTCAAGTGGATAAACTCTTCTGACTCTTTACTCACACCTACTCTGAGTGTGTTTATCACAAAAAAAGTTTGGTTTAGGACAAATCATCTGATTTAAGAGGTGGCGCTTCCTGTTTCCCCGGTGACCTAGAGCAATGTCTCAGATTATTTTCCTAGAGAATGTAATATATTTAATAAAGAACTTGTGATTTGTCTTGCCTATAATAAGTACTCAAAAGATTTTTTTGGTTGATGTTTTGATTGAGAGGCAGAGCTTGAATTTATATTGCTAAAAAGAGCACATCTTATGAAATAAGATCATATTAACTGTACAGTTTGATATTCAACTCAGGATCACTTATCATTTATTACTTTAAGAATAAAAATGAATTTTCTTCATGAAACTTTGAACATTTTTACACTTACATTATTACACATTATTACAATGTAAATAATGCCATACTGTGTCCTGAGGAATTAATAAAATGTGTAAGAAATAATCCCTGCTGACAAAGATTACACAGACTAGTAATGACTTGCTATAGCAATGTCTGAAACATTTTAAATGATTCAATTCAGAAAACAATTTAGAGTATTTACCATTACAAGACATGACAAAAAAGAAAAATTATAAGTGTCCAAAATAATGTCTCTGAAACATTATGATTATCAATTGACCTTTTGTCATCATATTTTAAAAGCCAACAAATCTTACAATATACATTAAAACAAAGGACAGTTTTCAGCCCTTCTATCTACCATTACCTACAACGTGGAAATATTTTCCCATGTGTTTAAATCGTTGACTTTTTGTTGCAGTTTTATAGTTTTCCTCACATAGATCTTAAACAGTTTGTTAGATTTATATCCAAGCATCTCTCTGCTCTCCTTTCTATCCCTCCTTCTTTTCTTCCTTCTCTTGCCCTTCTTCTTCCTCCTCTTCTTCCCCTCATTCTTTCTTCCTCTCTCCCCTCTCTCTGCCAAAGTAAATCAGTATTTGATTTCAATTTCAAAATTCCTCACTGGTATATAGGATAACAATTTTCCAATTAACCTTATATCTTACAAACATTTTGTAATTCCTTCTTAGTTTCAAGAATGTTTTGTTGATCTTTTGGGGGCTTTTTTGTTTTATTGTTTTTTTCCACATGGACAGTCATGTCATATGTGAACAAAGACATCTTATTTCTTCCTTCCCAATCTGTATCTCTTTTATTTCTGTTTCTTGTCTTATTGCATTTGCTAGGACTCCAGCATGATGTTGAATAAGAATGGGCAGAAGAATTCTAACTTTGAGAAAGGTTTAATAAGTAACTTAATCAGCCTTCTAATTAAGGAAATTAACAAGTTACAACTCATTGTGGAAATATGCAAAAGGCAACCTGTGAATGATATTTTGAGTCATTTTTATTTACAACCGAAACACTCAAAATGCAAAATTAACTTTCTTGCCCATGAATTTTGTATAAACAGAAAAAGTTTCAGCCCAAAAGAAAAGAAACAAGTCATCACAAAACCTTTAAATCTTAAAAGTCTAATAATTTAGTGAAATTGTGCATGGCTTTTTCTTTAGCAACTAGATGATGAGAAGACAAGAACTTTATTGGACCTGTCCTCAGCTGCCTAAAACCAAGGACAAGTTCAACTCCAATGTCATGGACAAGACTCTACACCCCTGTACCTGATTGCTGTACTCTTCTGGACTCAAAAAAACAATCTGAACAGATGATGCCACATGCATCATTTGCACAGCAGAAGTCTCTTATTCCTAAACTCTTCTTTACCACTCCTCTGGGACTTTCCAGCACGACTTAAATGGCATTAGGCAACATTAACTATCTAGATGACGTTCCAAGCAAGCAACTTCAAAATGAATTGCTCAGACTTGGGGAATTTTATCAGGGGGAGGCATTATGGAGGATTTATCCTTGAAATGATAGGTTTTTCCAAATAGAGATAAGAAAAAAAAAAAAAAAACAACCTGTAGTGGACATGCCTTAAAATAACATGAAAGTGTGAAAGGGTAATTTATAAATAATGTGACCATATAAACCAAATTGCCGAAAGTAATTTTTCTCGGCTATCTGAGTGTAATTAGACTCTTTTTTCCAAAGAGTCTTAATTTGGAAGATAAATCATATGGCCACTCTGCTCATAGGGGAAGTGGGAATAATGAGGAAAAACCCCATATACTCAGAGAGGTCTTCAGAGAACACTCTGCTTACTCATGTAGGCTACAAAGACACCCCATTCTTAAAAAGGAAAGAAGGGGAAACCCATACAGTTTTAATACAGGTTACATGTATTAATATCAGGACTTCCTGGAACAAAAGATGCTATACATATAGTTGCTCAAATAACTATCCTAGACTTTTAAGCTATCAAATAGCTTTTAAGAGAGAATATCTCACATCTCCTTGCTCACTTTCACCCTGCCAACAAAGTCTCTATGAATTTAGAAGTCCTTCCTTGATCTTTGAAAAAAATTCCATGCTGTGAGAAGCCAAATGTAGCAATAACCTAGTCCAGATCACAGAGAGAGCCCTCAGTGTTAAAATAATCTAATAATTTCTGTTTGGAACTAGATCATATTTTCCCCATTTAGGTTCCCCTTCCTGTTACTATTATGAATATTAAATACAGGCCTCAGTGAAAGGAATTCCCTGCTCAATGACAGTAAAAGTGAACCAGCAAGTAATTTTTAAAATTAATTTATTTTTCTTAAACATTTGCATTTTCTCAGATGTCAACAAGTAATTTTTTAATGACTTTTTTGTTAGTGTGGAAAATATTAATTGAATTAGTATGCACAGGCAATGGAAGAGATGAAAGGATATTCCTAGTAATAGTTTCCCAATAAAGTATTCAAAATTAGCACTACCCCACCCCACCATGAGCAAATCATCAGTCAAATAGGGTTAGCCAGAAACAGACAATTGAGAACCGAAAGAGGGCCACAAGTCAAAGGCAAGGGGGTCAGACAAGTCTGGGACAAAAGGAGCAAAATCAAATACCAAACCACAATAATGGTGGCTGCCATTGTCTCTGCCAAAGACAACCTTCCAATGTACCTCTCAGTCCAGAGTCTCTTTCAAGTATCTCTACATCTCCAAATTTCTCCTTCTAGTCTCCTTCCAAGTAGTACCAAGGTACAAGTAAGGCTGCAGAAGCTTAATTTCTTTTAAAGATTTATTTATTTATGCACACAAGAACTGGGGTACAGGCCAGAGCCGTTGGAGGTGAGAGGATTCACCAGAGACAGAGTGGGGAGCAGAACAGGCAGATGGAGTAAAATACACTGCTGAGGGAGCAGTGAGGAAGGCAGGAGAGGTCTGCTATGCCATGTGGTTCCCCTCCTTGGCCGGGGATCAAACTTGCATTGCTGTGCTGTGGATGCTTCACAGTGCGGGGCTCGACCCACTGCGCCACCAGGGAGGTCCTGCAGAAGCTTAATTTTTAAAATAGCTCTATATAAGTCTTTAGAAATGCTGTCCCTATATACAAAAGCTAACAATATAATCAAACAGTAAATATGTAAAATAATTGCTGAAAAGACCATATACTACACATATAAATCTAATCATCTAAGTACAAGATAACCAGGTCATTAACAGAGAAATTAAGCACAAAAGGAGTTATAAAAGAAAGAGTGGAATTTTTTTAGTATTAGAAGAGATTTGTTTATGTGGACAGATTGTGTGTGTATGTGTGTAGTGTAGCAATGAGACTATCTGAACTATTTAAAGTATAATAGCATCGTTCAATTTAAATTGGAACTATCATGTTACTACTTTGAAAAAAAGTAAAGTACATGGAAAGTAGTGCTGCACTATTCATGAACTCTAGCTTATGTAAGTGCAGTTCTGTTTAAAGAAAAACAAGAAAGGACCAGAGTAGGAAAGGGCCATAGGATTTTTTTAAAAAGCCAATTAGAAGAACCAATTAAAATTTCTAGAAACTAAAAAAAATGATGATTGAAAGCCTTAATGAAAATTAATTAATCCAGCTGATACTCATCTATAAAGAGTTTTATAACTATGTCACAAGATTGTTTGGTAAACATAAAAATGGTGTTTTTTAATCTGAGTCTCTAGTTGTATGTATAGAAATAGAACTTCATAGAAATTAACTCTGATTCTTACAGAAAAGGAATTTATTGGAAAGATATTGGATAGCTTCAGAATTTCTAGAGTACTCAAGAACCAGGACTAAATAACCTTATGTTTGTAATAACCACTCAGAATTGGTGCTATGAAGACACCATTCCTGCTGGCACAACACACTATTCATGACAACTTGTACCGCCAGTACCACTAACACCAGACACTACATTATCAACAGAAAAATCTGCCACTCTGCCCCAGGAAGTCCTTCTTTCTGTGCCATCCTCCTATGCCATCAGAGAGTATTCCTCATAGTCCCCTCACCATGAGCATCTATAAAAAAATTCTAGGAGGTGCCATAAATGCAAAGAAGTCTGGGAAAGCAAGTGTCTGAGATAGCTTCTCCAATGGAGTAGCTTTTTGTTAGAAAAACAAAAAGAACCTCAAATAGTGGGCTGCCAAAAAGAAAAAAAAACAAATATCAATGCAATCCACTTATTAACTGACCCACAGAAAGAAATATACTTCTTCCCTTCCTTATACCATCAAGTACTTCTGCTCCATAGGCTTCAACATTTCCTTCAACAACTACCTCTCCTAAATGGGGACCTCATCAGTTAGAGCAGAGGTTGGTAAATAGTGGTGAACTATTTTTTGTAAGCTGTTTTTGTAGATAAAGCTGTATTGGAATACAGTCATGCCCGTTTGTTTGCATATTGTCATGGTTGCTTTTGTTCTGGTTTGCCACCAAGACTATGCCTCAAACATCTAAAAACTTATTACCTCACTGTTTATAGAAAAAGCTTATCAATCACTGAATTAGTGCATCCAGCTTCAATTTGTGAACCCTGGGTTTTGTCCACTTCTCCTCTGAATCCCATCACTATATTCAGAAAACTCTAGACTAAATTATAATGACAAACGCCAAATACACCTCCAATAAGGTAGTGGGAGAAACAGGGAGAAAATAGCTTTAAACAATTTCAAAAGTTAAATTGGACACTTATTAATTAATTTATTAATTATTGAGCAATTACCATAAGAACTCTTCTATAACACTGGAGTTATAGCAGTGACTAAATGTTCTATTGGAAATTTCAGGCAATTATTATCATTTAAACAGTGATAAACAGAAAAAATAAAATGGGTGGAGAAAGGAAGTATATGGAGAATAAGAGAGTTGCAAGTTTTGTAAGTGCAACCAGAGAAGGGTAACTTCTTGTTGAGAAGTTGACATTTGAGTAAAGGTCTAAAAAAAATGATCAGTGTAGAAGAGATGACATATGCAGATATATGAGGAAGAACAACTGAGACAAGCAGAATAGCAAGTCCTGAGGCCCTGAGGAAGAAAACCAATGATGGTGAGATAGTAAAATGAGATCAGAATGGTAAATGGGGGTAGGTAAGTGGGGGAAACACTATGTAGGGTCATAAGGTCAATATAATAAATTTCATTTTACTCTGACATGACAGGCGAGAAAATACAGCTCTGTAGTTCAGTTCTTGTTCCTGAAAAATAGTCATATAAGACCACAGGAGATATTGATGTCTTTCCCCCTTTGCCACTTGCTTCATGTTCTTTTTGCCTACAGCCAACTAAAAATGGGCCAGAGGGTCTCCCTGTTGGCGCATGGGTTAAACACTGCACTGTGAAGGATCTGCAGCCACTGCAGCACGAGTTCGATCCCCAGCCATGAAGGTGACCCTCATGGCGCAGCAGACTTCTCCTGCCTTGCCCACTGCTCCCTTCAACAGTGTATTGCAGTCAATCTGCCTGTTCTGTTCTCCACTCTGTCACGGTGAATTCTCTAAACCCCCATACCTCTGGACTGTACCCCAGTTCTTGAATGCATAAATAAATAATTTTTTTAAAAAAATAAAAGGGCCAGAGCAAAATATACATGTGCTACATGCTGCCTCCAAAATCCAAGGGGAATTACCAAGCATTGTGTGGGAGGTAAGATAGCTAGCACTCTGATCTTCACTTTAGAGGGAATAGCCCAATTTACCTAAAGTATGAGGAGTTCTAAGCTAATGGTTCTGGAAGTGTGTTTGATTTTAATGTTCTGTGGAGAATATGCCTAAGTTTGTTAGCAGAATCACTCCAGGACTTTGAAGGAGAATAAACCAATGCTTGCTTATTAAAATCTATGTGATCTGGGGGCCTCCCTAGTGGCGCAAGGAGTTAAGTGTCTGAGCTATCACTGCTAAGGCCTGAATTCAATCCCCAGCCAGGGAGGTGACCTGCATAAAGCAGCAGTCCTCTCTTGTCTCACCTGCTGCTCCCCTCAACAGTGTGTTTCAGTAAATCTGCCTGTTCTGCTCCCCACTCTGTCTCTGGTGAACCCTCTCACCACCATCACCACCACCACCACCCCACACCCCACACCTCTGGCTTACACCCCAGTTCTTCTATTAATTAATAAATAAATAAATCTTTTTTTAAAAAGTAAAAGCTGTGATCTATTATCTAAAATATAATAAGGGGGCCTCCCTGGTGGTGCAAGGGGTTAAGTCACAGCACTATGAAACCATCCACAACCACTGCAGCACAAGTTCGATCCCCAGCCAGGGTGCAGCAGACTGCACCCTGTCTTACCTACTGCTCCCCTCAGCAGTGTATTTCAGTGGATCTGTCTGTTCTGCTCCCCACTCTGTCTCTGGTGAATCCTCTCACCACCTGCAACTCTGGCTTGCACCTCATTTGTATGTATAAATAAATAAATATTTAAAATATATATATAATAAGCGCTACATACACATACACACACACACACACACAACTATTCTTTTAGAAACAACCATTGGCTTGCTATATTGAATGTGTTCCCATGAGGTATCTGGTGTCCATCATGAAATTAATTTCAACAAGCAAGAAGTGAAGTAAGCAAGCATCAGCACATCACATCAAGTGAAAACAATGTGGCCAAGGCTACACCCAAGCAGGTCTCAAAGTTGCAAGCAAGTTCCATATGAAGGTGGATCACACACTGCCTCTGCCTCTTCTGACTTCATTGCCACAACTCCCACATCCCACTCTGTGGCTTCATGGTTACTTCCTTATGATCATTTGCCTGAGGAAGAAAAACAATCCAACCAAGTTTATAGAAAGTTCTGTAAAATATGATAGCTATTAGCCATGTGTATGTCCTCTTTGGAGAAGTGTCTTTTAAGTTCTTCTGCCCATTTTTTGATTGGGTTTTTTACTTTATTTTTCTTGAGTCTTGT
>JAGFMF010011697.1:1426697-1470429 GCA_019455555.1 Galemys pyrenaicus
ACACCTCCATTGAGGAGATGCCTCTCAATGTTGCTGACCTCATCTGAGGGGCTGTCCTGCTACCTAGCCCTAAACCAGGGTTTAATCCTTGGGGGCTGAGGAGAAGCAGGAGGGGGGAGGGAAGGGAGCCAAGGGATGGACATCTTGTCATTTTTTTCTTTTTTTTTTCTCTTTGAATGAATGTCACTTTTTGAGGCAAAAATAAAATAAAATAAAATAACACAACAAAATCTTCACTGAATATACTTGAAATATGTTCTCTTGTGTCTAACTCTATAAGGTTTCCTTCCAAACACTCCCATTCTTTGACAGCACAGCCTAGCAGCCCAGATCTATAGCTGACTGTAAGGGCTGAATTCCCAGTTCCACCATTGTTTTGATAGCGGTCTCTTGGCAAGCAAATTAATATTCTTCCCTCTTTTTCATCATTTGTAAAACAGCAATAATAATAATAATACCCATTTTACAAGGCTGTTGTTAGAATTAAGTCAGCACATCTAGAGAAATGCCTACACATGGTATGCAGAAACTAACATTACCTGCTATTGTTACATTTATTGTTGTCAATTACAGAATTCTAAAAATCAGCTTTAATACATCTTGTCTAAAAAGCAAAGTATAGTAAGCATATGATTTTTTAAAAGATTTATTTATTTATGCATACAAGAACTGGGGTACAGGTCAGAGGTATGTGGAGTAAGAGCATTCACCAGAGACAGAGTGGGGAGCAAGAACAGGCAGATCAGATGAAATGAAACTGCTGAGGGGAGCAGCCAGTGAGGCAGGAGAGGTCTGCTGAACTATGTGGGTCACTCCCCTGACTGTCAGCAGGGATAGAACTCATGCTGCAGTGGCTGTAGTTTGCTTCATAGTGCATTGCTTAACCCACTGTGCCACCAGAGAGGCCCAGCATATGATTTTAAGATGTACAATAGCGTAGATTTATCTGCTTAACACTTTTCTTCTGGTTCACAAACCAAGCCAATGCTTTCTTTCCTATCCTGGACTTTCCTGCATGTTGTGCTGGAAGCAGGATGGAAATTAGGTAACTTCTCTGTTTTAGTATTATAAACTATGAAAATGTAGCCCTGGAATGAATGAATGAGAAGCCACATCCTTCTTTCCTTGACTGTGACCAGAGAAGAATGTTGCCATCAAGCAAAGAAAACACATCTCTCCCTGTGGAAATAATGCAATAGCTACATTTGCTTTCACTGGGCTTTTAATATTCACAATAAAGTGCTTAAATTTGGGGTTTTTTTTCCCCAGCATAATTCCAGTTTCAAACATTTGGGTTTTTGTTCCCACAGTAATACTAATAAACAACTAATACTAATAAACAACTACCATATGTATCAGTTTGTATGGGCCAGGCACAATTTTAAGCATTTTGCTTTTTTGCATTTGTTGTAACTCATTTAAACCTGCCAAATACATTCTTAACTGGGTATTGTCATTATCCCTGCTTTACAGATATGGAAAGTGGAAACAGATTAACTAATTTGCACAAGAATTAGGAAAAAAGAATTTAAATCCATACTTGCTGTGGCTGACCACATTATTTCATATGAGGAAATGACCACTGATCATAGCTGTTGGTAGGAATTAAACAAGCTATAGTGCAGACTAAGCAGGAGATAAGAAATGTTGTGTATTCATTTGAGAATGAAAAAAGGGAAGGACAAATAAACCAATTATACTCCTGTTTCAAATAAATGGAAAGCATGCCAGAAAATCACAGTAATTAAAAGTTCTCCAACTTACGTTGGTTTCTTAGTCTTCTCCCAGATCACATTGATTCCCGACACCATTTTATGTTCTCTGACCATTTTCCTACTTCAGAGACGTCTGACACAAGTTTCATCTTCTCCGAGATTCTTGAAACATTTGACATATCTACTATTTTCTACCTTTTCTCTGGATCCCATTGCTTTCTGGCTACTTACCACCTTTCCTTCTTCTGACACAGCCCTGAAAAAGATTACTAAGAGCTTCTAGGTGCCAGGTCCATTGAACATACCTTTTTTGAAACCATCTCCCATTTTTTGGGCTGCCACCTCACCTCATTCTTTTCTTCCATTCTGACTAATTTTTTCCTTCCCTTCACAACATCCTTTCCCATTTTATTTTTTAAAAAATACTTATTTATTCATGCGTCCAAGAATTGGGGTACAGGCCAGTGTGTGGGGGTATGTGTGTGTGAGAGGATTCACCAGAGACAGAGTGGGGAGCAGAACAGGTGGATAGACTGAAATTCATTGCTGAGGGGAGCAGTGGGCAAGGCAGGAGAGGTCTGCTGGCTATGTGGGTCACATCCCTGGCCTGGGTGGCTGCGGATGTTTCATAGTGTGGTGCTTAACTCCTTAAGCCACCAGGGAGGCCCCCCTTTACCATATTAACATTAAAAATTTGACATTACTGTTTGACTTTCTAAACTCGGGTCACATGTTCTTTCAGAAAGCCATTACCAGTTTGCTATACTTCTATTCCCCTTCTTACACTGTTATTTATTTACTATTTTTCTCTCTCCACCTTTGGACTAAAAATTCCAGCAAAAGATGTTTTATTAATCTCTGAATCCCTAGTACTTAGCAAATTTTCACATTAGAGTAGGATCCCAGTAAATGTTTGTAAATGAATGAGAGGGGTTACCTGGTTTTTAATTGTAGAATATTTACTTAGTCTGATTCAACTTGACTTTTCTCATGTAAAATAGGAGTTACATTATCATAAAAGATTCCCAAAGATGTAAATTACTCACATGCATTGAAGGATAATTAACTCATTAGTCAATGTTGGGTACCTAGTATGTCTAAACATATATTTTCTCAATAAATAAATCAGTGGTGATGTGTGGGTGTTTGTGTTTACATGGAATTAGAGAAGATCAGGCCCTTGGTATCTGACACAATCATCAAAACACGTGCTTGCTGGTCTTAGCTTTATCACTTAGCTCAAGGGCCTTGAGAAAATTACATAGCTAGTCTGAAGCTTGAATGTCTTTTTTCAATGATAATAAAAATTTTTACCCTGCTTTTACAGGGTAAATAGGATGAAAGAAATGTAAAGATGCTCCAAAGAGTGTTTTAGGTTATTATATCAGTTACAATATATATAAACTCACCCGGTTTATGTCAGGTGGTAAATGATTTATTGAAAAGTTCTGGAGAAAATTTTTAAAAGAAGATAAAGCAGAAATCTCAGTCACAAGTTTCAACCGTCCAAAAAGCAGGAAGTGGCAGAATCACTGCGCCACACAGGAATAATGGGAATCTGAGCCACATGGATAGAAACTATAATGAACTTTCTTTTTTTTTTTAGATTTATTTTTATTTATTTATGCATACAAGAACCGGGGTACAGGCCAGAGGTATGGGGGTGGTGAGAGGATTCACCAGAGACAGAAGAGGGAGAACAGGCAGACTGACTGAAATACACTGCTGAGGGGAGCAGTGGGTGAGGCAGGAGAGGTCTGCTGCCCCATGTGGGTCAGTACTCTAGCTTGGGATTGAACTCATGTTGCAGTGACTGTGGATAGCTTCATAGTGCTGCGACTTAACCCCTTGTGCCACTAGGGAAGCCCCCAGAGCTGATACTTTAACCTCTGCACCACTAGGAAGGCCCAATATAATGGGTTTTCTGAACTGAAAGTTTCCTTAGGATCCAGCACAGTTGTAAAACGTCCCTCCACTGCAAGAGTTTGTCAGAATGTCCTGAGTGCCCTGTAACTGACCTGATTGACATAGCTCTGTTTCCCTCTGGGTGACTTCTGCTTTTGTTCCTGCTATCAACAAAGGGCCCCTAAAATATAGATCAAATACCACACAGATTGTTGCTAAAGACCTGATGGCAAAACTCCTGTTCTAGGCTCCTCGTAAGAAGCCAACTGGCCAAGAACTGGTTCTTGAATCAGAGACATCACCCAGTCCAGCTAGTGGTGGCCATGGTGACAGAATCGAGAGGAACAAACACACCCACTCATTCTTATACTAAAGGCTCTTGCTTTAGTAACATCTTCGAAAATTTCTCGGAAAAAGAGGTTATGGATACAATCGGCCTCCCTACTGAAATAGACAGTTGTATAGCATAGTGAAAATGCAAAAATGTTTGGGGGTATTATTACCAATAATAGAATTCAAAACTTAAAGCTGAAAGGAAAAAAATTGGGGGTATTCATCAGCAGGATGAGAGACAATGAAGGGGGAGGGGGAGGGAAAAGGATCATTCAGTTCAAATTAGCAATATCCATAATATGAGCCAAGATTATGTGTATATTTGGCATATTTGCAGTTCTCCTCAAACAAACTTGTAGAGGCCAATCTAAGTATAAAGCACAGAGTTTGATGTAACGTGCTAATTACTAAGGAGTTAGAAGAGGTACTCCAGAGATTAGCCATAGTAAAATGCTACTGGACTGAAGGCACCAGCATGGAATTATGTTAAAGAAGCCCCCAAGTGAAAGGGTGGAAACCTGCCAAGAAGCAGCTAGAATGTGGAAATGGCCAACGATGCCACCTGAAACAGGTAAAAAGTGGCATAACCAGAAATGACCTGGCTTCTTTTTGCTCTTGCTTTCCAGACTCCTCCCACTAACCAAACATGTCTGGAAACTAGCTGACCCAGATTTACTGTGATGCAGAGATCAGAGAGAAACAATCAAGAAATGGATCGCAGGTCTAACAGTCTCAGGCCAGTTGTTCTATATCTCATTAGCTGAGTAGCTGAGTCAAATGTCAGTTTTAAAGATTTATTTATTTATGCATAGAAGAACTGGGGTACTGGCCAGAGGTGTGGGGAGTGAGAGGATGCACCAGAGACAGAATGGGGAACAGAATAGGTGAATAGACTGAATGAAATACACTGCTGACGGGAGCAGCGGGCCAGACAGGGGAGGTCTGCCACCACACCATGTGGGTCACCTCCCTGGCCAGGGATTGAACTTGTGCTGCAGTGGCTGCAGATATCTTCATAGTGTTGCAACTTAACCCCTTGCGCCACCAGGGAGGCCCTCACTTTTATTCTTCTCTCCTGTTTATTTCATTTTTTTTTTGGAATGAGTTACTTAAGCCTACCAAACCTTAGTTTCTTATTTGGTAAATTACGATGATGATGATATGCCCATCTTCCAGGAATGTAAAGATTGAGCATAATGAACATAAAGTTTTCAGCACAATGTTCAGACTTTGAGAATGCTTTATTGTTGCAATGATGATGGTGGTGATGGAGGTGGAAACAATGGTTGTTTGCTTCTATTTCCACCAGGTGACAAGGGATACTGGTCATTTAAAGTTTTAAAGCAGTTACTTTAAATGAAATGGTTGACTTGATATAGTTTTGGCCCCTCCAAAAGTATGAATTCAAACTATACACCTGCAAGGGGTTGGCTTATGATAATGAATTTTCAGGGGGAAAAAATTCTCTCCAATCAGCATGAATATTTAAAATAGGTAATATTTGGCCTCCCTGGTGGTGCAGCAGGTTGAGCTCCGCACTGTGAAGCATCGGTAGCACAGCAGCGCGAGTTAGATCCCCGGCTAGGAAGGAGACCTACATGGCACAGCAGACCTCTCCTGCCTTGCCCGCTTGCTCCCCTCAGCAGTGTGTTTCAGTCAATCTGCCTGTTCTGCTCCCGACTCTGTCTCTGGTGAATCCTCTCACCTCTCGCAACTCTGGCCTGTACCCTAGATATTGTATACATAAATAAAATTTTAAAAAAATACTTAAAAAAATAAAACAGGTAATATTTTGCAATCAAGAAGGGGAGAGTATTCATGTATAGATCATCCAGATAATGAAGTTGTAGTTCTCTGGGGTCCTGACTTTTGAGAGATAATCTCATTAGTTTATGTTTTGTTTTGTTTTTTTTTTTTTTTGGTCAAATGATCTTTTATTGAATCATTTTTCTTTGTCGCTCTTAACTAGCTGTCACTGCACCACACCACTGTTGATGTCATGAGGGTGGTGACCATCGACATAGTGTTAGGGGGAAAGGCAGTCCTGAAGGGATTCCACAAATAGGTTCATGGACTCCAACTCCCACCCCAGACCAACAATATCCCAAAACCACAAATCCTATAAAGTGATTATCAAAGAGTGGATCATGGAGACCTGAGGGTGGAGTTAAGCAGCCAGGCTGGATATAAAACCAGAGAGGTGAGCCTTGAGAGCTCTCTTCATTCGAAGTCAGCTCTCAGCATGCCGTTGGGTTCCAGCTCCAAGGAACTGGTAGGACATTTACAGATCTGTATCTCTCTCTTCTCCTTGTGTTACTCACTTCTCCTTGTGTTCCCCTTCTCTTGTAAATAAAACCTTTTATTAACCTTTGTCGTGTGTGCCTGCAGTTGGTGCTTATTATAAGTGCCTTTCGAGTATGTGGGTGAGGACCCAGTCAGGCAAACCCATTTTATTTCAGGGTTGTCCTATAACAATAGCAGCCCACAGGGTGCACTGTCCCCAGCAACTCTTGAATGATTAAGTCCTCCAGTTAAAGATGGGTGCTACAGCTGTCTTCAGGAAACGTTGACAACCTCATCCAAAGTTTTCTTTCCTACAAATGGCCAACAGATTTATGAAAAAATGCTCAACATCACTTATAATCAGGGAAGCACAAATCAAAACCACAATGAGCTATCACTTCATACCAGTGAGAATGGCACATATTTAAAATAAAAATGGCAACAACAAATGTTGGCAAGGATGTAGAAAAAAAGGAACACTGTCCAAACCCTATGGCAATCTGTGGAGGAATCTCAAACTACTAAAACTGGAGCTAGTATATGACCAAGCAATTCCACTCCTAAGATTCTACCCAAAGGACACAAAAACATTAATTCGAAAGGAAACCTGCACTCCTATGTTTATTGCATCACTATTTACAACAGGTAGATATGGAAACAACCTAAATGCCCAGAAACAGATGACTGAATCAAAAAGATGTGGTGTATACCCAATGGAATGCTATTCAGCAACCAAAAAGATAAACTCAAGCCATTTGCAGCAATATGGATGGAACTGGAAGGGATTGCACTCAATGAACTAAGTCAGAAGAAAAAAGAAAAATATCAGATGGTTTCACTTATAGAAAGAACATAGGGAAACCAAACAAAGGGCCAGAGGGAAAAAAAGACAAAACTAGCAGGCAAATTATAGATCTGAGACAGAGAGCAGGGACGAGGCAGGAAGGGGTTCAAAACAGGGGAGGGAAAAGCACAAGGGATTATGGTTCCCTGGTAAGGTTGTAATGGGAGATTTATGGGGATTACACCTAAGGGGAGAAATCAAATATTATACAAAAAAATGAACAATGATGTAAGAAAACTTTTTAAAAAGTGGTCTTTTCACCGTGTTTAATGTCTTCCTGTTTCTTTCTGTGCACTGATAGTTCCCTGAGGGCGTGGATGACCGTTTCCTGAGGGCAGAGGTAGAAGATTCCACCTCAGTTGGCCTAAGCCAACTTCTCAGTCAAAATATCCTGAATAATCTTGGACTAACCCCAGTTCTCAGCTGGGGTTCAGCATTGGTATGTGGGTTCTACAACCAGCTGGTTTTTACCCCCTGGAGTTGTCAGCAGGAACAGAATGATCTGAGAACTGCTTATTATTTGTGCTATGGACAAGCTACTGTCCCAGTTCTGATTACAGGTGAATGAGGGTTGTGAGTTTCTCAAGGTTTGCACATGCATTCCCAAAAAGACTGTCCCAGCCCAGCCCTCCCTCTCTCCGCATCCCACACACACAGACCCCTCTCAACCCTCTCAGTAGTTGCAGCACCAAGAAGAGGTTATGGTTAGGTCAGAGCTGTTTGTTCCCTTTCAAGTAAGCTGCCTTGCCCCGAGGTGCTTGTGTCTGTAGCTAAGATCAGATGTTTTAGACTCGGGTTAATGGCAGTATGCAAAATATACAGTTATTATCTTGCTTTTGGGGGCAGGGGAGGGTGAATCAGGTGTTTTGCATAACACCACCGCCAAAGCCAGCTGTAGAAAGCTGCCTTGTATGTGTGGAGGCACAGGTGGGCAAATTTAGTCTTTCCCACTATTTGGGGATCTAGCCAACAATCACCACTTTACCAACTCCCACACTGAGAGTCCTGAAGACTGTCCACTGTCCTCAAGCTCCCCTATTTAGGAGTGCAGGAGAGCTGCCTTCAGTATAATATCTTTACAATTCACCCATGTTGTCACATGTATCATGAGTTTTCCTTTTATTGATGAATAGAGTTTTTGTTATATGGATAGAAGATGGTTTGTTTAGCTGTTCCCGTAGGGACAGATGCTTAAATTGTTTCCAATTTGGGGCCAGCATTAATAAAGCTATTAATAAATTATTTTGTATAAATCTTTGTGGCCATGTTTTCATTTCTCTTGAGTAAATTTTTGGAAGTGGATTTGATCATTGGTCATAGGGCTGGTGGATATTTTGTTTTGCTTTGTTTTTCTGTCATAAAAGTTTTATTTTTGCACTTTATCTTCCCATGTAGCACCCAGACTGGAACTCACTCATTATAGTTACATAAATACTCTGCAATAATAATTCATATTAAATACATAAATATGAAAAACTCCTGCATACAAAGCTAATCTGAAAATCAAAATGATTATATAGACTTACAAGCCTGCCCCTAAATGATTTTTTTTTTTTTTTAAAGAGACAGCTTTCAAGGATTTTTACACAGAAGAATTCAAATCATAGCAGTTTTTTAGATTTGGATTTGGAATTTATCAATTTGTGTTTTAAAGGAAATGTTGACAAAGATTCACTGGAAATAATAGGCACAAGCAGGAAAATACAGTTAATAATGCTGAAACACAATAAAAAAAATACTGAAACACTACTAAAATAATTCCAGGACTTTTGGTTAATTTCACATAGTGATACCTCTTTGATGTCGTCATTGATATGAAAACTGACTAATTCTTACTTTTCTAACATTTCATGGTATAATCAAATATTCAATAACTCCTTTTCTGATTATATTAAAATCAAAATACCTATTAATCTTATATATTTTCTTTTTAAATATTTCATATAGGTACAATTTATATATCTTCATCCAATAGTGGTGTTGGATAAGATATTTTTCATTCAAAGTCAAAAATGCAACAAAGAAAACTAATAGTCTATAGATTCATAGTGCAACTAAAAAATTCTGGAATACAGTAACTGATGCTTCTAAAATAAACAACAGATACAATTCTTAGAAGATCTATGCTATATGCTCTACCAAGCAGTTGACCACAGAACTAGAACATCTAATAGTTTTACTGGTGACTTCAATGGGTTTTCAGATGTTTCCAAACTCAGCTTGACCTCTTAGATTTTGTTTTTCGCTTTTCCAGTTTCATTAATGACACAAACATGATTCAAATCCCCAATGTATTCATTCTAGTCAAGGGTATATCCTACAGCAAACTTGTCTGGAATCTCAAATTCACAAAGTATAGTTATATCAATTATTTTGAGTGGTCCTTTTCACCAGGAAACTTGTGACTTTGACCATCTTTGGATTGTGCAGCTTAACCAAAGAAAGAAAGCTTTGCATTGTACTGCCAATGTCAACTGCATCTTCAATAATCAAGAGATTCTTTCTAGTTATAGTTGAGAGGTCATCTTTGCCAATTGCTTTTATATCCCCAGTTGACTGGCCATTACAATCTGATGAAGTCTACAGTTGTGGTAATGGACTTACCACTATTTCTGTGTAGTGCTTTGATGTTATCCAACAGGTCTCAAAGAATTAATTGTCCCTTTTGGGCATACAGTGGGCTAGGATATGACTACCTCCACTTCTTTCACCATATCTTGAGCTAGTCATTCATACCTGCTCATAATTCCATAATTAGCCCATGAGGAATGGCCAAAACACCTCCAAATGCTCAGCATAGTGGCTATTTACTAGGTTTATTAAAATAAATCTAAATCAAGGGCTTCCTGGTGGCTCAGGTGTTAGTCTCAGCACTATCAAGCTATCACCGGTCACTACAAGATGGGTTCGATCCCCAGCCAGGAAGCTAACTCACATGGCACAGTAGACCTCTCCTCTCTCACCTGCTGCTCCCCTCAGCAGTGTATTTCAGTGGATCTGCCTGTTTTGCACCCCACTCTGTCTCTGGTGAATTCTCTCACCCCTGTGTCTCGAGCCTACACCCCAGTTCTCGTATGTATAAATAAATAAAAATATATCTTTACAAACATTAGAATTCACTTAAATACATGAGGTTCAACAAAAAATCTAGGTAGGTCATACCCAATTTCATTATCACTAATCAGGACACTGTATGTTGCCATAATGGAGATAGTTGTCATCGCATGGCTTGAGGGCAGTCTCTAAAATTCTCCCCTCATCTCCCCCCACCCCTGCATTAAATTAAATGTGTCTGACTTCTTTGGAGATCATATGAGTAGACAAATCTAATTTACAATCTGCAAAATTTACTCAAGGCGTCAGGAAACTCCCTTATATGGAAGGGTATATGACTGCTTCTCCTTTGCATGGATACTTCTATAACAGTATCTTTTTTACTTAAATTACTTTATAAACTAAGGTGGAAATTGAGTAAGTCAAATCATACCGTATCTGCCTTTTTGTAATTGGCTTATTTTACATAACAGAATAATCTCAAGGTCATCCACTCTGCAACATGTGACAGGATTTCCTTCTCAAGGCTGACTAGTGTTACTTTGTAGGTATAGATCACATTTTCTTTATCTAACCATCAAAAGACAGAAAGATGCCACTTTCAAGTCTTTTGACAATGTACCCAAAGAGGGATGACTAGATCATAGACCTTTTCCCACAGCATTTCATAACATATGAAAGAACTCATTGCTTCATATGAGTGGTCACTTTGTGTGTGGCCAGTCTTAGAACATCAACACTAATGTCTAATAAGAGAGGCATGTCTATTAAAGTTGACTGAGAAGTAGTCGGCAGAGAGAGAAGAGAAAAACCAGGTGATCTCCTAAAGAGGAAAACCCAGATAATAGCTGATATTCACAAAGAGGCAAAGGAAGAGCAGTTTTCAGGAAACAGGAACTGATCAAAATCTCATGTACTTCTGCTCTGCCTCCAATACATTTGTCACCCTATAATTAGAAATTTTTCAACAAGCAAATTTTCTCATGTCCTTCTTTATCCTTTCAGACCTCACAATGCTCTTAAAATAGGATTGCCAGATTTAGCAAATAAAAATACAAGACACTCAGTTAAAGTTGAATTTTTATAAACAACAGAAATTTTTTTCAGTATGTTCATTACAATATTTTTGACATATTTAAGACTAAAGTATATTCTCTGAAAAACAAATTTCATGTACATATTTGAATTATAAATTTAATTTGGCATCCTGTTTTGTTGTTGTTGTTGTTTGCTTATTTTAATCTGGAAAACCTCTCAAAATAAAATTCAAAATTCCCATTTTGGCTTTCAGTGCCTATGTACCTACCTCTGGAGTATCTTTGCTAGGTTCATTTAGAAGTTCCACACTGTATCCAAACTGGCTGTCTGCTAGTTCCTTAAATACATCATTCTCCCTACCTTTGTGCATTTGCATCTGGGTAATAAACTGTAGTTACAGTTTAAACATCTCTTTCTAGAGGAAGACGTCTCTGTTCATCTTACATTAGGTCAATTCTCACTGTTAAATATGCCATGCACTTTGGTCTTCAAACTTGTGGTTATTTAATTATTTATAAGTGTTCTAATTTACCTGCTAAACTATAAGCTCCTGAGGAGGGACTTTGCTTGTCCCTCCACTATGTGCCCACAGCAGAGACTGGTACGTATAACACATCAACAAATATTTGTGGTGATTGTTTGTGATAGAGAGGATATAAATTAATTTTTTCCTGTGATTTTTATGAGTTGACAGCATTTGAGACCTGATTAGATGTTGTAGAAACAGAGTTACATATTTTTGCAGAAAAAAATCATAAATGAACAATTCAGTTGTGGTAGTTGAAATATTTTTGCAAGGATTTTAAAAAGAATTCTTTCCATCTAACTTTGATTGACCAAATGAAGTGCTTGATTAGGAGAATTCTTATTAGCAAAAGAAGTTCAAGAAAAATACAAAAAGCATTTGAATTTGTAGTCATTTTTAAGAGAGATTTGCATGGAGACTTTCCCCTAGAGAGATCTGTGCAACATCAATTTTTAATGTAGACACTAAACATTCTTGGCAGGATGAGCAAAAAAATTCAAATCAAAACTTTGAGACTAGTACTTGTTATTTTGTAATAATAAACAGAGTTAACAGAAGGAAGCATAATGTAGGATAGACACCTTCACTTCAGTTTAAGTGGAATGGACACACATTTACTCTGAAGTTTTGAGACGCTGGGTCCTCCCTAGTGGCACAGTGGGTTAAGCAACGCACTATGAAGCAAACCGCAGCCACTATATATATATATAGCACAAGTTCGATCCCTACTGCCGGACAGGGAGGGGACCCACATGGTGTAGCAGACCTTTCCTGCCTTACCTGCTGCTCCCCTCAACAGTGTGTTTCAGTCAGTCTGCCTGTTCTGTCCTGTTCTGTTCCCGGCTCTGTATCTGGTGAATCCTCTCACCTCCCTGGACTCTGGCCTGTACCCCAGCTCTTGTATGCATAAATAAAATCTTAAAAAAAAAAAGAGTTCTTATTAAAAAAATAAAGTTTTGAGACTCTAATGACTATCATCTTAAAAATCAGGGTCCAAAGAAAGAAAAAAGACCAGATAATCCACTAGACTGAATAAAGGGCAACAATATGAGAAATGGATTATTTCTGTAATCTCTTGATTTCTTTCTGTATCCTTCCCCTTGAATGTTATACCTCAGAAGCTCACATAAGCAGAAAGGGGAATTTACTAAAAGAACATTGGGTAGCTTAGAGGAAGGGAATTTGGCTAGCCAGAACCATGCCAAGCCAGTCCTGAAATGCCCTGGTAAGGGAACCATCATGATTGCAGTGGATTCTGGACACTACCTATCGATTGCTGCTATTGTCTCACCAGCCCCTGGGTCTTGCAGGTCCAAGTGGGATGAATTCTGCTTATATGTAACTCATTTGATATTTGAAGCCCCATATAAGAATATCTAGTCTACTAAACTTTTATCACTTTCCCTCATCCTAGTTTTACTGTGAGGAGAGATAAAGCAGGGTGGAAGACAAATATATGTACTTCCTGGTCCCTATTGAAGAGAACAAATTATTCCACCCATAAAAATCCCTAAGTGGAGAATTACCAAACAGCGTAAAGATGGTAGGGTAAGATGCTGGGCAGCCAAAAACAATATGTATTTACTAAATATATCCACCTTTCAGGTGCGATATGTGGGGATATAAGAGAATCTTGCCCTATCCAATAGCCTCTATTGCAATCTTTCTACAACTGTAGGCAGTAAGTTGCTAAGTTATCAATAACTTGATTTAAACATACCTACACACACACACGCACACGCACACATCTACTGACTTTTTTCCTAAGTTTACATTTCCTACTCAGAAAAGGAAAATTTTGTTTCAGATTAAAGGAAATAGTCACAAGTTCATTAAACTGCAAATGACACGTTCCCTAAACTCAGAGGATGAATTTTGTATTTTGATAAAATGTATTTTGAATATGTATTTTGATGAAATTATTACTGAGAGAAGACAAATTCAGTCTTGAGGAAAGCCATATCAGATCCTATTTAAAGAAGCTCTTAAGCACAAGGGACGGAGGTGATGGTGCACTGATGAAATGGTGATGGGGAATACAGAGAGTTACAATTGATGTCAAATATATATAAATTTTAAAAAAATAAAGAAGCTCTTTTAGCCTCTTGCTGAATAGGGAGAGCTATTTTGAGGCATTTTTCTCCTTTTCATATTGATTCCTGAATGAACCCTTGTGCTCCTTTTATTTTATCTGATATTTGTAAATCAAGAGGATTAGGAATATGTGTCTACCTCTGAATTCAGTTTTACATTTAGTCTTGTATAGTCATCTGTTTATATGACAATTACTCATTAGGGATTACTTAGAAATATTATGTCTGCACTGTTGTTGCTTTAGATTATTAACTCCTTGGAAGTCAGAGCCCTGTCCATTTAATCGTGTTTAACACCAAACATTGGTCATTATACATAAGTCTTTTAATGCTGTTTTTCAACATATTAATAATACTTTACCTGGATGGCAAATAAAATCATTCTGCATATAAGGCAGGGCTTACAAACCTTAGCTGGGGGAAACAAATCCAGTCAGCTATCTCTTTCTGTCTTTTGTAACTAAATTTTATTGGAACACAGTTATGTCCATTTGTCTAAATATTATCTATAGCTGCTCTCTGCTATAATAACAGAATTGACTAGTTGTGACAGACTATACAGCCTGCAGAAGTGAAAATAGTTACTATTTGGCCACTTATCAAAAAAGCTTTCTGACTATTGATCTATAGCAGTGGTTTTCACCTCACATGACAGGATGGAATCACCTGTAAAAAAAAAAAAAGTGGAATTCGCTGAGCCCACACCAACACACCAAGTTAGGATTTAGGGCCAGAGCTAAAGCTACATAGTTTTGAAAAGCTTCCAGCTAAGTTGACAATCACCAGTATCAATGCAACACTTAGTACGTAGTCTTTTTTAATAACTTTCATTCATTGAGTGTCTAATTGATGTCAGGCATTGTACTAGATGGTCTGCATGTATTTTATCATTTTAATCTTCATAAAAACCATCTGAGGGACATTTTGCAATCTTTAATCTATAGTAAAGGAAATTAGAGCTCTCTAGAGTTAACTTGTACAAGCTCACATGGTGGTTGAGTGATGTTTGCATTAGGGCTTTCTTCCTGTCCAAGATTGACAATGGAAGAAAAATACCCAGATGGCCAAGGACTCCATGATCTTCTGAGATTTGCTTTTCCACTGTGGGAGTTGTAAGTATTTCCCATTATCCATGCTACTCTAACCTGTGAGAATGATTGGCTTAAGTATGATTGCAGAACTCTTCCATTAGATAGATAGGTAACATAGCTGAGAAAAGACCAAAACATTCAAATAAGGCTTTATTCAAACCTAGAGGATAACAAAAGGGAAATAACCATGGAATAACATGGAACTGGATATTTGTTTTCAATGAGAACTCCACATAGGTTCATCTTCCTATCTGGTTAATGATCTGTTTCCAAAGGGCAGGACACAGTTTTAACCCCTAACCTCTTAAAGAACTTCAAAGACTCCTCCAAGTTGAAATCCTACACAATATGTCATGGAGTAAATGGAGCTTTCTTCTCCATCTTGTTTAATTCATAAACATCACTCTGGATGATTTACACACAAATATCCAATTTTCTCCTAACTGGTCACTCATGACATAATAAATCTAATATTGCCCAAGATCTAGTGAATGATCAGTGATATAGACAATAAAATAAAACTTAGACAATAAAAATAAAATAAAACTTTAATAAAATAATTAAAAGGGTGCCTTCAATTCATGAGTATGATATTTTTAAATCAAGCATTCATTATTATTATGGACTCAATTGTATTTCCTCCCCTTCCAAATTTTCTATATTAAAACCACCTCAGAAATCTAGTGAAGCTAGAGTAAGGGCCTTAAAGGTAATTTAGGTAAAATGGGACAATATGGGTAGGACTTAACCCAATATACCTCTTGTATTCATGAGAAGAGGGGATGAGGAAATAGACACGCAAAGAGTGAAAACCATGTGAAGAAATGAGAGAAGGTCACTGACAAGCTAAGGAGAGGGGCCTTAGAAGAAACAAACCTGCCTATACCTTGATCTTAGAATTATGAGAAAATTTCCATTGTTTGGGCCTCCCTGGTGGCACAAGAGGTTAAGCACCACAATATGAAGCATCCGCAGTCACTGCATCATGGGTTAGATCCCCAGCCAGGGAGGGGACTAACGTGACACAGCAGATCTCTCCTGCTTTGCCGCCCACTGCTCCCCTCAGCAGTGTATTTTTGGTCAGTCTGCCTGTTCTGTTCCCCTCTCTGTCTCTGGTGAATCCTCTCACCCCTCATATCTCTGGCCTATACCCCAGTTCTTAATGCATAAATAAATAAATCTTAAAAAGAAAAAGAAAATTTCCATTGTTTAAGTCACCCTATCTGTGGTATTTGTTATGGCAGTGCTGTAAACTAATAAAATAGTGAAAACCAACAATATTCCAGAGAGTTTTGCTCAGTGCAAAGTATAGTGCTTATTCCTTCAACACTGGTTAAAGCAGCGGCCAGCATGGGTCTCTTTGCTGAAAATCGTCCTATATCTCTTGTAAAAAGAGGTCCTGTTTTCTATCACCCTAGGATAAATACAGGTCAGCTAAAGTTCATTCTTGTTCACTGTTAGGTTGGAGGTCTTTATGGAACTTAGGCCAGTTTGGAAGCAATTTCAGGAAGGACTCAGAAAAATAATTCTGTTTAGCTCTTCTGGAATCAAGTCTACCTCTTTTCCGTACTCAAGGACCTTTTCCCAGAAATAAGAGAAGTGACTTGGGCTATTCCTGCCTTGATTCCTTTGGATTGTTACCCTAAACCTAAGGCCTCAATCACAGATGCTGACTTGGACCTGGGCTTTAAAGAGAAATAAGTTCAGAAACTATTGATTTTCTCATGTTTCCTTACTATAATTGTTTGGGACATCTTCCTCTATTATGTATTTCCTAGACCATTTGTCATGTGAATTGGGGTTGGGAGAAAAGAATAAATTAAGGAGAATCTACTATAAGGAAACTGGAGAGCAAGGAGGTTGGAGAAGATTCCATTGGACTCCCACCCTTAACCACCTAAAGCAATTCAGAAAATCCAAGTGACTCAATTCTTTCTAGCACTCCCTATTTTGCTCAAGTGCTCCTGATGTCATTTCTTTCCCGTATATAAATGATTTGCAATGGAAAGGTCTCAAGTCCCAGTTATACTTTAACCAGGCTTTTAGATAATTGAAACCCTATTCTCACACTCTGTAAATTCCCAATCCTTATCCTTCCTCATTCCCACCCTGAATCAATACCTAGCTGAATTTTATCTCTGGATACACTTCTAATATCATACAAAGAATTACTACCTGTCAAAAGGCAGATTCTGTGGCATTAGAAAAAAGATTCCTACTACATCGTCCTTTTAACTAACTTTTGTAGAATTTTATATATATATATTTTTTTAAAAGATTTATTTATTTATGCATACAAGAACTGGGGTACAGACCAGAGGTGTGGGCAGGGGATAGTGAAAGGATTCACTAGAGACAGAGTGGGGAACAGAATAGGCGTATAGACTGAAATACACTGCTGAAGGGAGCAGTGGGTGAGACAGGAGAGGTCTGCTTCATCATGTGGATTATCTCCCTGGCCAGGGATTGATTTTACACTACAGTGACTGTGGATAGCTTCATAGTCTTGTGACTTAACCCCTTGTGCCACTGGGGAGCCCCCAGAATTTTATAATCATTTTATAATCATTAAGCTACATTATACTCTGGTTGTTTACATGTGCATCTTATTGTATTTCTCCTAATTGTTAAATTTCATTAAGGTTAGGACACATGATTCATTCATCTTTATATTTTCTCCTCCCTTTTAACTCCCTCCTTGATAGCATGGTGTGGGTACAAACAATGAGTGGTAGTCAGGAGATCTATTCAAACTTTCTTAGTTTCTCTTTCATTTGTTAAAATAAATAAATTGTAGCTAAATTCTTTTCTAGCTTTAAAGTGACAAATAGTGTTTTAGGTTGACAATTATACATTCTAAAGCAATTTCTAATCATGTGGTAACTTTCAAAAAATCACTTAGTATAAACTAAATAGCCTGGTTTAGTCTCAAAAAAAAAAAAGTCAAAGGAAAAACTGCAAGAGCATATCAAAAAATATATTGAAAAAATTCACAAGGCATTATTCTAACTGATTTGTATGTGATCTAAAAAACAGCATTACATTTTTAAGGGTTTATGTGAAGAGTAAAAATGTATTTTGATCACTTGTCATCCTTACTTGACTGATCAAGAAACTGTTATAATGACATATACATAAAATAAATTTTTAAAATGTATTGGAGTACTTAACTGTATGCCATGTGCTGGTCTAAGTTGTTCACATGAAATGACTCATTAAATTTTCATAGTTGATCAGTGATGGAAGCCTGGGCAGCGCCTACATTTTTAGGCATTCTATATCAGAATAAGTAATAAAATACAAAATTGTTTAAATTGCATTAAAACTACAAAATAGTGATTTCTAAAACATTTGTCTTTAGTAATTCCTTCTTAATGTGTTTTAAGAGCTTAGATGTTTAAAAGAGATATCCTACAGAATGCGAAGAAACATTTGCATACCATGACTGATATCAAAGATATACAAAGAGCTTGTACAACTCAACAAACACAAACAACCCAGTCAAAAAATGGGCAGAAGAACTAACAAGACACTTCTCCAAAAAAGAAATAAAAATGGTCAACGGGCATATGAAAAAATTTTCAATATCACTTACTATACAGGGAAAAAGAAATCAAAACCACGAGCTATAATCTCACATGGGTAAGAATGGCCCATATTTAAAAAACTGGAAACAACAAATTCTGGTGAGGATGTGGAGAAAAAGGAAAACTCTTACACTGCTGTTGGGAATGCAAATTGGTCCAGCCACTAGTCTGTGTGGAAGAGCCTCAAAATTAAAAATGGATCTACCTTATGATCCAGTGATTCTATTACTAAGAATCTACCCAAAGGGCACAAAAACACTATTTCATTTTTTTTCTTTATTTATATATATTTGACATCAGTTGTAATCCCCATGTAGTCCCCATCACCATATCACCAGTGCACCATCACCTCAGTCCCTTTGTGCTCTTAGCTGCCCTCAACCCTATCCCTCTCCCCTATCCCTCTCTCCTCCCCAAGTGTCCCCAATTTGTCCTTGCCTTTTTGTTTTTGTTGTGAAAAACACTATTTCAAATGGAAACATGCACAACTATGTATATTGCACGCCCATGTATATTGCAGCAGTGTTTACAATAGCTAAGATATGTAACAACCTAAATGCCCCGAAACAGATGAATGGGTCAAGAAGATGTGATATATATACACACTGGAATATACTCAAAGATCATTTGCAGCAACATGGATGGAGCTAGAAGGGTTATAAGTCAGAAGGAAAAAGAAAAATATTGGATAGTTTCATTTATAGGAGGAACATAGGAAAACTGAACAAATGGTTGGGAAAAACAAAAAACTTGCAAGCTGACCATAAATTTGAGACAAACAGCAAGGAAAAGAGTGGTCAAAAGAAGGGAGGGAAGAACACAAGGGACTATGGTAATGGAACAAGGGTGCTATGGTAATGCAATAACTAGGTCTTTTAGTTATTGGTCTTTTAAAAACGAAGCTGAAATCTAAGTAGTAGGACTACAATTGAAGGTAGAATGATGATGTAAAAAAATTTTAACAATTTTTAAAAAGGGTTTAAAAGTTTAAATATATATACATAATTAAAATTTCAACATAATATTTTATTTAATTTTACCCAAATTGACTATCAAACCCTGAAAAAATTACGAATACATAATAATAGCAATGGCATAAAAATTTTAATCAGCAAAATCAGGGGAAAAAGAGCTTAATTCACTAGCTAAAATTCTTACAGGGTTGTGAATTGGGGAAAAAAAATCAAGAATCTGTGTGTTTTTTTTTTCTTGCTGAATAACCATATTATCTGTCCTCTAAATAGGCTCAGTCTGAAGGGACAAATTATTCTATCTCACGTGCCTTGCCTAACTGGGTAAGTCAAAGCATGTTAAGTGAGTTTTCACGCATTAGTTTGTGAACACTTAAAAGTTTTCTTCAAAGCTGCTCTTCTTTCTCTACCAAATGTTTCTGTTTAATTATAACATTAAAATAAAAATCTGGGAAGCTCCTCCATTTTAAATATTTTTAATTTAAATATTGATGAAAGAAAATAAATTTAACATTAAAAAAATCATATTTTATAAAGTAACCTGGAAGGGGCTTTACCAACTGAGGTATAACTATTAATAGTTCAAAGGAATTAAATTATCTAGGTTGCTTGTAATGGAAGTTGGGTACTTGCTTCACCTAAACTGGGAAGTTGGCATGTTTGCCTAGCAACAGCCGCTAAAACCTTCTGTTGTGGAAGGTTCCCTAGGAGTGAGAAGGGAGGAGGAGGAAAAGCAGGAGGAACAGATTAATCTGTTTTTCCTAGCAGGGGACTGAGGGAAAGGCTCTCCAAGAGATAGTCTTTATATTAGTACTTGCTAACCTAAATCCTCTGTTGTAGCAAGAAGTTTGCTCTTTGTGTAGCTGTAGTGTTTAGTAGACTGAAGAGGTTACAAATTTAGCCTGTTCCAAAGGGTATAAATTTAAACAAATAAACATTAATAGGTCTTTTTAAAAAAGAAGCTGAAATCTGAGCAGCAGATGTTCATAACTAAAAAGAACTTATCCCTGCTCAGAGTTTAAGGTATGCAATTTGTTCTACAGATAATATAACACTACTTGTTATAGTGAATGAATTTATGAAGTTTAAATTTACCAAGTTAAAGACAGGCGTCTTTGAATATAATCCTTTCCTTGGTATAGGTGACAGTAAGCAGTAAAGGAAGGACAGGAAAGCATAATCTATGCTGTTTTAATCAAAAGAAGAAGTGGAATATCACAGAAGTCTTTTAACTGGATGTTGATTTGAGGGTCATTTCTCTCCTTTATTCTAGACCATTTATTTTGAAAACAGGATTATACGTTTGATTATATGATATGAAAAGAAACCATTCCCTCTTAGAAGCAAGGGTTTGGCTAAACTGAATTGTCTTGAAGGGGTCTCCCAAATTGGCATCTTTTCCCCAAAGGAAAAAGAAACTTTCTATAGCCACGCAAATAGTTTTAGCTCCAGGAGCTCTTGTATGGGTCAAATCCTTCCCTCTTTGACCCACTCCTCCGCACATAGCTCTCGGTGTTCACAGAGGCCTAGACAGAAGGTTTCAAGCAATGAGTGTCCAGGCCTTTGACCTCAGAGCACCGGGAGGCTGAATTCTTTCGGGTTTCTCTAAAAGAGGGGTGACAAGGGCAAAGCGGGTGTGACCCAAGCACCTGACAATCCAGAAGAACAAACTGAGGGAGAGGGGTGACAGTAGGAGATTGCGATTAAAAACAAAAGTAGAGAAACAAGAGTTAAGAAAACCAAGGGGTAGAGGTCGTGCACGATTCGATGGAAATGCCTGAAATTTTCTAATTAACCCCCACCGTCTGGCCACTTGCCCACTGGGTGCAGAGGCACTAGTGGGGGTTGGGCTAGGCGGATGGCTGGACCAGTTCTTCGGCTCAGGGCGTGGGTGTGCCCCGGGTCGAGGCAGAGAGCGTCGCCAGGCTCCTCCGGGCGTTGGTGGCCGGTGACTCAGAGCTCCGCTCCCCGCGCACGCCCCGCCCGCTCCTCCCCTCCGCTCGCCACGCCCCCGAGGAGGGACCTCGGCCTCGTCTCCGCCCCTATCTCCGGGGCGGGCCCGAGCCTGAGGAAGAGGAAGGGGACGGAGACAACGAGCGACCGGGCGGCGGCCGCGGCGGCGGAGGAGGAGGAGGAGGAGGAGGAAGAGGAGGGAGACCAACAAGATGGCCCCTGCTGCAGGAGCAGCCTCAGCAGCAGCAGGTGGGAGGCCGGAGGCGGCGCTGGCGGTGGCGGCGGCGGCCGTGGCCCGGCGGCCTGGGACAGAGTCAGAATCGACGGTGGCAGCAGCGGCGGCGGCGGCTGCCGCGGCGGTGGCGACGGCCGCGGGCACCCGGAGCTGAGAGGAGCTGCTGCTCGGACCAGCGCGGTGAGCGAGCAGGCGGCAGCGGCGTGGGGAGTCGGGCGGCGGCGGCCGGGCCTCTGTTGGGAACAATAGGCAGCCGCGGCAGGGAAGGGCTGTCTTCGCCCGCCCAGCGCTCCTGGCGGCAGCGGCCGCCCCCCTCCCTCCCCGCCGGCTCCGGACGCCGGCGGCGGCCGAGAGGCTTGTCAATGGCCAGCGTTTTCTAGGCCTCAGGCTTCCGCATGCCGCCTGGAGGGCCTGTCCCAGTGAGTAGGCCGTGGGGAGGTGCGGACGCCGCCCTGGACCAGAGGAGGGCGGGGGTGGGGGTGGTCTTTGGCCGGAGGGAGGCCCCCCGCACCCCCCAGGCCGCCTAACTCCGTGTTACTCCGAGGCGCTCGGGAGGGAGGAGAGTGAGCACGGGAAACCCTTTTTTGGACCCCCTAGCTGGTGGGGGTGGGGGAGGTGTCGGCGTCTGTAAACAGGCGCCGCCTCTCCCTCCCTGCACCTCGGGGCAGCTCCCTGCCCTAACCCCTTGAGCGCTCCTTTCTTCGGCTCAGGTTTTAAGTTGTCTGTTTCTCCGGAGCTCCTGGAGATAGACTCCTTTCTTCCTGCTGGCAACGGGGGAATTGTGTATGTAGGTGTCTTTAAAAAATTTTTTAAGTGCAACAACAAAATATACACGATGAAATATGATCAGTGAGGGATGGAGTGCTAAGAGATGTTCCTCTTTAAACATCTGTAGGCATCTGTTTTCTCTAAACATCAGCTATGTCCACATCCAGAGTGAGTATGAAACAAGGGCTGTTTGGGAGCAGTAATATAACTCTTGACATCCCGGAATAGTCCATGATACTGGAAACAAAGCCTCTTACTGACAACTGGAAGACAAATTGTAATGTCTCAATAGAACTTTTCTCCAAACAAGCCGTTTTGAATTATTAATGTGCCGCGTAAGAAACATTAACTACCATAAAATGGACCAAATGAGGTATTTTTTCAGACAGAAAATCAAGATAACATGGTTTATCCCCAGGCCAAAACTTCTTGTGTAGTGTCGCAGGTACTAATTTAGCCTTTCCGCAATTTGCCCTAAAATTATTCAACACCAGTCCTTTCCAATGAGTTAGAAATTTAAATTCTAAAGCATATTTTGTGAGATTGCTTTACTTCTTAGTAACTTTCAAACATTAGAAACAACTGTAATTTTGTTTTGATGTGGAGGCTTATCAAGAGACCCTCTTGGTTGTATTTGCTCTATGCTAGTGGTGTCAGTTTCACAGTAGACTATATTCTAAACATGTATTTCAAGGCATTTGCCACATCCTTTTCTAAGTGAGGGGGCAAACGATTCAAGTTATTTCTGTCCCAGTTTTTATCTAGGTGTGTAGAAATTTATATTAAAATTGTTTGGATGCAGCCAAAGACTATTTTGCACTATTGGCATGGTCCATCTAGTTTGTGTTCTTAAAAGGAACATTGATTTATGCAGAGAAAATAGCAGTTAATATCTTTCACCCATTTTTAGGATGCATTTCTAATGAAAATTGTCCATATAAATGGTAATTCTAAGCATTTCAGATTATATGAAGATTAATTAACAGTGCTAATTTTTAGTTATATTGTTGATAGTAAGTAGACAGGGCGTTGAATTAATCTGGAGGTTCGGGATTGTTAGTTAGGATTGAAGTATAGTAGATGAATATAAGTAATGACTTTCATTTTATGCCTTACATAAATAATGTGGATGTTTTGACTTTTTTTGGTGGTGGGGAAGAACAGCTTTTATGTAGCTCCTGCTAAGGTTCTTTATAAAGTATTTTCTTTAAAGTATTCAAATCTAATGTGGAGTTTTGTTAGATCTTTACAAAATCTAAGTCTGTATTGTAACAGTGGTAAATTTACCTGTGGTCCAAAATCTTGTTAGAACATTTGTAATGATGTAGGAGTTGTAAATTTTAAGTGGTTAGTGTGCTTTGTTACAGAAAAAGTCTCGTGTGTCAAAGACTAATTTTCCTCATATTTAATACCACTTTCCTGAAAACATACATTTTTAATGGTTAAGATTTTGTGTTTGGAAAAAAAGAAATGAAAATCTGTGTTTGAGATTCAGTGTTGACCCAATAATTTATGGGTTCACTCTGGCTCTGTTTCTGTATAGTGTTGAAAAAAATCTTTTATTCTATTTTTACTTGTGTCAAAACTATTTTAAGATGTGATTACTCAATTGTCATGTTCAGTATCCATGTTTATTTGATTATTTCGGTTCAGACTTTAAGTGTTATTTAATATTTTTTAAGTAATATTTATTTCTTAAGCAGTATTTCCTTCTAAGACATTTTAGGAACATAAGAATTAGATTTGCATTTTCTTAGTAATATTAAAAGTTAATGTTTGATTCACGTAAAGAGTTTTGAAGTAATTTTTTTGTATATAAACATTTAAAAATTACAGTTTTCAGCACACATTTGTTGAATGCATTTAAAACATCTTATTTAATCCTCCTGGTGATTCTGTAATGTTGGTGTTACTGTCATTTTATATATGAAGAATCTGAGACTTAGAGAAGTTAAGAAACTAGCAAAAAGGGCATGTAATTAATAGGTAAAAGAGCTTACTCAAATCCAGGCCGTAAGACACAAATGAGATGCTATATATTACTACTGCCACTTGTCTCAAGTTAAACTTTGGAGTATGTTGACAGATGCCTTGTTTTGACCCTGAACTATGTTTTGTAATACTGTACTTGCCTTTAGCCCTAATATCCTTTCTATTATCATTATTAGCATCCTAGCAGATAATAGCTTATGCAACCAAGAAGGTGAACTTATTTATGTGAATTATAAAGGAAAGTTTTTTGCTTTTGGCATATCAGAATGTTATAAATAGAAAACACATGTCCTTTGCTTAGAACAGAGTTATGGTATTACTAGAATTACTTCATGGCTTTCATTTGTTATGTAAGTGTGGCCACATATAAGCAGTTACTAAATTTGCCTTTAAAATTATGAAAACTTTAGAATGACTTTAGTAACAGCATTCAGTGATAAAGTTGGATCAGCTAACATTTGAAGTTTCTTCATTTGTATTTTTTAAAGCTATAGAATTCTGTAGCATTTTTAATCTTCAGAGTTTAGGCCTTGAAGTGGAAGGGGTCTGTCTAATAAGTCTACTCTTGTATGTTTTGAAAGTGGTTGGCATCCAACAAAGTAAAGAACAAACTGATAAATGATCCTTGTTTGGATACCTCAGAGCAGGATGTTCCTTGGCTCAGGATATATTGACCTGGTTTAGCTCTGGCCATGTCTGTACTTTAGGTATTCTTCGAGATTAGATTCAAATGAGTTTAAATTCTCAGATTGGCTAACATTAATAAATAGTCATAGAAAGATTCTCTTCAAGGTCTCTTCCTTTGTATAATCTTGGAGTCTAGGCTGGGTTTGGAAGTCATGGCATTAGATTGATTTTATCAGGCATTTATACAAAAGGATTTTTCTTACTCCAAAGTTTCTTTTTTATTATTATTATTAATTATATTTGACATCATTTGTAGTCCCCAGGGAGTACCCACCACCATTTCACCCGTGCACCATTACCTCAGTCCCTTGTGCACCCTCTGTCCTCTGTCTTTGCTCCCCCCTCTCTCTCCTTCCCCCCATGGTTTATCTTGGCTTTTTGGTCTTGTTGAGTTTTTTGTTTGCTTTTGGTTATAATTGCCCAATTCCTTGAGCTTATTCTTTGTTGTTGTTGTTGTTCTTTCATATTCCTCCTAATAGTGAAGCCATCNNNTATTTTTCTCTTGCCTTCTGACTTGTTTCACTGAGTATAATTCCTTCTAGTTCCATCCATGTTTCTATAAATGTCCCTAGTTTCTCATTTCTGATTGCTGAATAATATTCCATTGTGTATATGTACCACGTTTTCTTGATCCAGTCATCTACTTTTGGGCTTTTGGGTTGTTTCCAGGTCTTACCAATTACAAATAGTGCTGCAATAAACATAGGAGTACAGGTACTCTTTTGGATCAGTGTTTTTGTGTCCTTTGGGTAGATTCCTAGGAGCGGGATTGCCGGATCATATGGTAGTTCCATTTCTAGTAGACTGAGGAACCCCCCCATACAGTCTTTCATAATGGTTGGATTAGCTTGCATTCCCACCAGCAGTGTACCAGGGTTCCTTTTTCTCCACTCCAAAGTTTTTTAAGTCAGATTCTTTACATTCTCAAGTGTGAAGTTTACTGATCTGATTAATATTGCCCAACACAAATAGCTTTAGTATATTTATATCAGTTATTGTTTAGATTGTGCCTGTTTGCTTATATAATCTTATTTACTTTTTATATAATATTAGTTTAGGTACTTCTTATCAGTTCACATTATTTTCTTGTTTGGTTGTGGTTTGGGAAAAGAATTGTAAAAAATTTGAATTCACCTTACGTGCATTGCTGAACTGAACAGAAATTGTGTTCTGTCACTGACGAATAAATGTTTTAAGGCTCACTTGTATTTTCTTTGAGATGATTTACAAATATATGTTAGAGCAGCACTCTTGATATTTATTAAGAGTTTTAGCAGTGTTAAATCGATGTCAGTATCTCATTACTTTTGTGCTTGTAATGTATTTTATCTAAAAATTCTTCAAGAATTAAATAACATTTGAACATGGTAGCACTATTTTGCAGAGGTGTTCTAAGAGGTCAGTTATATCTATATATGTTAACCTAATTTTTTTTTATTAAGGTGAATTTGTATGACATAAAATTACCCATTTTAAAGTAAAAAGTTCAGTGGCAGTACATTCATGATTTTGTGCAATCACCATCTTTATATAGTTCCAAAACATTTTTATAGCCCCCTAAGAAAACTGTCCATTAAGCAGTGACTTCATGTATCCCTCTCCTACTAATCCTTGGTAACCACCATTCTGGTATTTTTTTTTTTAAGATTTATTTATATATGCATACAAAAACTGGGATACATGCCAGAGGTGCAGGGGGTGAGAGGATTCACCAGAGACAGAGAGGGGAGCAGAACAGGCAACTCTACTGAAATACACTGCTGAGGGGAGCAGCAGGTGAGGTAGGAGAGGTCTGCTGCACCATGTGCGTCACCATCCCAGCTGGAGGCAGGACGAACTCTTGCTGTGGTGCTGGTGGTTTGCTTCATAGTGCATTGCTTAACCCATTGCTCCATCAGAGAGGCCCCCATTCTATTATCTATCTCTGTGGATTTAACATAAAATTATTTTGAGCCAAGATTGAAGAAGAGTACTGTATGTAATTGAAATTGATGGAAAAATCTTTGGGATATGATTGTTTGGAATCAAAAACCACCTCATTCTTTGCATGTTTCTCTAAGTACAGTAGGCTTGCTGCCAGGGACTCGAAGAAATGTTGGAAGTCACAGCAACCTGCAATTTTAATTTTGATTGCTACAAATGAGTTGTAGTCAACTCTCAGATTCATTTGTTTTTCCTCATTGGGTTGTGAAAATTAACTACATTTTAATAATTTAGCAAATTTTGTACAAAATTTTTGTATTGTGCTACATAACCTAATGTTTCTTATGATAAAGTCACTGTGGGAAAATTCAAGTGTGTTTATATTTTGGAGAATCCTAAAAAATATATACAGAGTATATTGGAACATAGACTTTAGAGTCAGCTGTATCTAGATTCTCATCTTTATGGCTTCAGTTTTATTATTCTTCATCTCTAAAAACAAACGGAAATCTTCCTTTAAAAGTTACAGTTGACCCTTGAACAACATGCATTTGAACTGCGTGGATTCATTTACATGGATTCTCTTGTAAACACATGATGTGAATGTACAATATTCAGTACAGAACTGTAAATGCATTTTTCTTCTTAAGATTTGAGTAACATTTTCTTTTCTCCAGGTTGTTATAGGATATAGTATACATTGTATATAACATGTAAAATAATGTGTTTATCAACTCTTTATGGTTATTGATAAATTTGTTAAGTTTTAGGGGAGTCAAAAGTTATACTCTGATTTTTGACTGCCCAAGAGGTTGGTGCCCCTAATCCTCCAATTGTTTAAAGGTCAACTATATTTTTAAATTTAAATGAGATGACATGTTATAATACCTGATATCATAGTATCCATCCCATAAATATTTTTTCTCCATAAGTTCTGTTTAACAAAAATCTGTTTTAGGAATATATTTACCTGGACTATATGACAAAAATCTGTAATCTATACATAAATATATACATAAAGTTTAATGTATATAGTATATACATATATAAACTTTGTAGAGCTTGAGATTAACTTGGTGTGTGATTTTGGAGGTAGTGATCAGAAATGAAATGCCATTCTCATTTTCTTCCTATATCAGTTTTTCATTAATATGCCCTGTGCTGCTCAGATCAGCTACTAGCTACATATGACTACTTAAATTAGGTATTTTCAATAGACTATTTTTAGAGTAGTTTTAGGTTTATTGAAAAGTTGCACTGAAAGAACACTTTCCATTTACATCTCTCCATTTAGTTATCTCTGTTAACATCTTGCATTAGTGTGGCGCGTTTGTTATAATTGATGGGCTGATATTGATATATTCTTAACGTCCATAGTTTACATTAGGGTTCACTGTGTTGTATGGTTCTGTTTTGCAAAGCATAATGCCATAAATCATTATGTATCAACAACATACTGTATGTGGATACAGTAGTATCATGCAGAATTTAAAATGTCCTGTGTCCCACCTGTTTTCTCCATTCCTCTTAATCCCTAGAACCCACTAATCTTTCACTTTTGTCACTGTTTTGCCTTTTCTAGATTGTCACATCATTGAGTTATCATAAATAGCCTTTTGAAATTCTTTCACTTATCAATGTGCGTTTAAGTTCTTTTATATCCCTTCTTGGCTTTGATAGCTCATTTCTTTGTACTGCCAAATAGGACTGCACTGTATGGATAAATTTAATTAAAATCTAGTTACTCAGTGGTATCATACATCTGAAGAGCTCAATAGCTATCTGTGGCTAGTGCTTACTATATTGGAAAAATGCAGACATAGGACATTTTTGTCACCTTAGGAATTCCTGTTGAAGAGGACTGATTATACAAACATTCCCCATAGGACCGACCAGTTCTTCATTTATTCACTCTCACGGAGAGCTAACATACATACATATAAATGTTTCTGGTTCATTATGATATCTGTGAAATTCATCCATGTTATATGTAATAGTTAATCATTTTGTTTTTGTTATTGCTGGGGTAATATTGCATTGCATAATTTTCTCAGTTTGTTCACTCAGTTTGGCAGACACTGGGTTATTTCTGGTTTGTTTTCAGCTTCTTACTAATAAAGGTACTATGGACATTCTTGTATGTTTTTGGTGGGCATATGTAATCCTAATAGTAGAATTTTGGAGTCATTAGTAGGCTTTTCTTTGACCTAAATAGATATTGCTAGTTTTTCTCAGATTGAGTGTACCAGTTGACATCTCATCAGCATTATATGAGGATTTCACATGTTCTCTCTTTATTACTTGCTACTATCTATTTTTAGAAGTTTAGCCACTCTGGTACGTGTGAAATGCTATTTCATTGTTATTTTAATTTAAATTCCCCTCATGAGTAATTAATTTATTCTGTAACTTCCCAGTAAGTAGATTATATGCTTATTGGCCATTCGGGTAGTCTCTTTTATGAAATACCTGTTCAAGACTTTTGTCCCTTTTTATATTGTTTATCATAGGTGATAAACAGATAGAGTAACCAGCAACTGTGAAGAGAGCTGTCATGAAAGCTGGAGGCAGATACTGGTTAAAAGATTATTGTGTGATCCAGGTGACAGAGACATGTGCTATAATGAGGGCAGGGACTTTATTTCATTCAGGGCCATATTTTCAGATCCTTGAACACCAATTGGCACATAGGTGTAAGTATTTCTTGAGTGAATGAAAACAAGCCTCAATCAAGTAAATGGAGAGGGAAAGGAAACTATATATGCAAGGAATAATAACATATTTTAATGGAGGTAGAAGAGGGTGGAATCTAGGTATGTACATCAATTGTCAGGTGGATAGTGGTGGCACCAAAGGAATAAAGAAGGAATTGCTAGTTTGAAAATAGAGCTAAGTTTAATTATCCATGTGGCCTTGAATATATAATGAAATGCTTTAGTTTCCTTATCTCCAAAATTAAGCTATAATAATATCTAATATGGTCATTGTGAGAATGAGGTAATGCAAGTAAAACATTTAGAATAATACTTGGCACATGGAGTGTATTTCAAAAAATGCGAGCAATAGGAACAAAGAACATGCCTATCTTTATGGAGCTTACATTTTAGTAGTGGTGGATATACACTGTAACAAATAAGTAATATGGCATATTCGGTGCTGAGAAGTATTATGGAGAGAAGTTAATCAAAAGAGGACAAGAAGCACAGATTGTGTGTGATGGTGATAGTAATAGGATTGGGGTTGAGGGATTATTTTACATGTAAGGCTTGCCTTTGGGAATTCACATGTTAGTGCCTCAGGAAATGGGGAGAAGTTTTAGAAAGCTGGGGGAAGTGTGGGACAAACAGTTCATAATTTTAAGAAGAAAACAGAGATTCCTATTTTTACCAAAGAATACAGTGTAATAGAAGATTTTTAAATCTATTGTGCAACCCATAGCAGTTAGACTTAACACAATCTTTTACATCCTTCTCCCTGCAACACATGCAAACACTATGCACCCCAAGCACAAGTGTAATCCCTAAAAGACCATCAATTCATATTTTGGAGAAAATGATTTTTTTTAAAGTTATTTAGTGTGTGTGTGTGTGTGTGTAAGAACTGGGGTGTGGGCCAGAAGTGTAGAGGGATGAGAGGACTCACAGAGACTGGGTTGTAGAACAGGCAAATCTACTGAAATACACTGTCAAAGGGAGCAGCAAGCAAAACAGGAGAGGTCTGTTGTGTCATGTGGGTTAGCTTCCTGGCAGGGGATTGATCTCAGGCTATAGTGAAGGTGAACCTTTTCTAAAATTTAATTCCTAGGTCACCAGGGATGCTTTGGAGAAAGTGTTAAAGTGTTTAATTCTGACATAGTAGCAACAAATCAGTAAATTCTCTAACAGTAGTTGTTACTTGGAATTCTGAAAAATACTTTTTTACAACTTGCATTCCTTTACAAAACTACTTTGTATATATGAGATACATTGTAGCCATAGGGTTCTGTTTATGGAATCCAAGTAGCAATTTGTTCATTGTTCTAAACCCTTACTTTGAAAGTTTGTTGTAATAACAATATAGAAATAATGATAACAGGGAAAATGAATTAATACTTTTAAAAATAGCGATATTTTTAATTTATGTGCAATTGGAAGTCACTGTGAATTTTTTGGGAAATAGTTCAAATTCTTTCAGATATATTTATAGAGAGTAATGAAAATGTTCTTAAGCCTTGACCAGTAGATTATATTATAGTGATAATTTTATTATTGTTAATATCTTCAAATGCAAAATTTCCATAGGTCAGAGTACTTATACAAGTATCCAGCCATTGTAAAATAAGTATATTGGTTGTGCAGTTTGCCTATTCTGAAAACATCTACCTTTTTTCCTCAGTTTCCCAGTTCTAGAATAATTTAAAGCTAATGGTAACCCTGAGAATGTCGCAGGAAGTCTTAAGCTTAAATAGTTCCAGGGTTCCTATACTAAGTCTGCTTAATTTAAGACCAGTCATACTCAGATTAAATCTAAAACAGTCATTGTTTAATTTAGATGTTTGGTTATGACTGACTAATAAAATAATTATTAAGAATTGTAATTTAAAAATTACTAGTACTGAAAGTTCGAAGACATTGTACAATAGTGGGAAACATGAGATTGGGCAAGTGTGAGTTCTAATTATGATTAGTCCACTAAATCAGCTGAGCAACTTTTCAGTTTACTTCCTTTATCAATAAAGTACAGTTGTTAGCTATCATAGGTTGTTGGAGGGGTAAATGAGATGATCGCTTAAGTGCTTGGCACTCAAAATGCCCTCATCCCCCCCACCCCTAGGGTAAAGGGAAAAAGATTTGAGGACTATATAAAGATGACCTTTTGAGAAACAAAGCATTTTATTTACTTACAATTCTGAGTCCTCAGCAGTTGGGCCTGGAGGTTTTCTTGCTGGTTTCCACTGAGGACACTCATGCAGCTTTAGTTTTGTAGCTCAAATTGGGGCTAATTTAGGGGTCTGAACTGGGATCGTTTTTCTATGTTCTGTATGGTTTCATTATCAAGGGCTAACTCAAGCTTCCTTTTGTATAGTGGTCCTGTGTTCCAAGAGAGTGAGAGTGGAAGCAGCAAGGTTTCTTGATGTCTAGTTTCTGGAACTCTTCCCAAGTGTTTTTTGCTGCATTCAGCTATTAGGAGTAAGTCAAGGCCATATTGATTTGGAAAGTGGGAAAATAGAACCCATCTCTTCTGATGGAACAGGAAAGTCAACTTATAGAGGGGCAGAAACTAGAGGGATGGAAAGAATTGTTGGCCATCTTATTGTTGGCCACAATAAATGATTAAGAAACCTAAGGTGAAATTTCTCGTCTTATAATAATAAATTTTGACAAACCTGGGTTTGAATTTGAGCTCTGCCCTATTGGCTGTGAGACCTTAAAAATACTGCTTAATTTTTCTGACCTTGAATTTTCTTGAGCATGTAACAATATTGTATAAGACAATTATGAGAATTATAGATTATGCTTTTAGAATGTTTTGACCTATATAAAATTATCTTGTTATCACTGTATTTTAGAACTTCTTATACGTTTCCATTTGCTAATATTGCTCACCTGTTACCTGAACCTGTTTTAATTTTAAGCACAATTCAGTAATTCTCAGTAATTTTAAAAAATTCTGCAGTCTTCACTACAATTCAATTTTAGAACATTTCTAAAAACCCAAAAAGCCTCCCTCACCTTGATGACTCTTAACTTTTATCTGTACGGTGGCAAAGATTTACTATCTTTACCACCAGCTTGGGAGGGAGGGCTGGACTCAGTTGGAATCAAGTCCTTCCACTTAATAGCTTTGTGTCTTTGGGTGCTTCTCTGTATTTTGGTTCCTTTCTTTTCTTCTTCTTTTTTTTTTTTTGGGAGCTAGTGACAATAGTATAGTGTTGTTATGAACATTTAATTTATTTGATATTGTATGTAGAGAGCACTCTGAATGTCCTGACACCTAGTTGGTGCTTAACAAACATTGGTTACTTGTGGTAGTTTGTATTGTGGTTTGGACAACTTATCTCACTTATATATCTTATCATCAAAACTTTGTCTATTGTAGCTCATTGGTAGTTGCATTAATCACAATTTAACCTTGAGGCTCATTATATTTAGTAACTTGTTATTTTGTAGAAGCATGGATTTGAATTGAGTAGATTACAAGTCAGTAACAAGACTTGAAGTTTGGCTATCTACCAGTTAATCACTTAGCTGGTGCAATGAGTCAGTGGCCTTTTGTTTTCAGTTAATAGAAATAATTTTATTACTCTGATAAGATCTTATTTCTTTGTTTAAAAAACAAGTTTGAGAAAAACCAAATGATGATATTAATGATAAACATATAGGGCTTTTGAAAAGTGATGAATTTTAACCAGAATGTAGAAATTGTGATAAATTAGAACATCAGAGGTGAGATTTTGTATAGTAGTACCAATCAATGACATGGAGGTTGTAACCAAATAAAACCATCTTTTAATTATGTTCTATGAGAACTCTTCCTGGTATAAAATTGTACATTATTGGGGAAAATTACAGATATTTTAAATCTTGGGTATTCTTGAAGGTCTTGGACCTTGACTTTGTTTACACTTTAATTACCAAGTATTTTCTATATTGTCTGTTATCATTACCAGCAGTAGGTCACAATTTTTGTAATTTTCATAGGAAAATAGGTTTTATTTAAACTGATGAGAGGGGCCTTCCTGGTGGCGCAGTGGGTTAAGCAACACACTATGAAGCAAACCGCAGCCACTGCAACACAAGTTCAATCCCTGCCCCCTGGCCAGGTGGGGGGGACCCACATGGCGCAGCAGACCTCTCCTGCTGTGCCTGCTGCTCCCCTCAGCAGTGTGCTTCCACTGATCTGCCTGTTCTGCTCCCCGCTCTGTCTGTGGTGAATCCTCTCACCCTCCCCCCCACACACACCTCTGGCCTGTACCCCAGTGATTGTATGCATAAATAAATAAACCTTAAAAAAAAATAAATTGATGAGAAAGTTATCCATTCCTTTAATGACTGAACAGCAGGGTCACTCTTTTAGGTTTTTTTTAGAATAAAGAAATTCATCCTCTGTTTCTAATTAGGAAGATTTCAGTAGAGTTACTCCAAATGAGCTAGATTTGGGCTGAAGCACTAATATATAATAACTTATCTGCAGGTTTTGAGCACATGTGCTTTGATAATGGAATTATATAGATTTTTTTTTCCTGACAAAACCTTGCTTGGAGGAAATTTAGAGAATCTTGATGTTTGCATTTTAGTACTTTTATTTCATATGTTTACTCTTGACTTAATGTTTCAGTAAGTCAAGTTCTATGTAGTTCAGATACATTTTGTAGTTGAAGAGCTTGTAAACAATTGTCTGAGATTGGAGAATTTGGAAAGATGATTTTGGAGAAAGATGTTTAAAGAATTAAGAAATGGAAATTCTTATTGGGTCTAATATCTACAATCTAAAGACACTTACCCAAAAATCTTATACTTTAAATATAAGCATTGTTGTTAAACCAGTGTTACCTCAATAAGAAAAAAAAAAACCTTTGCTTTATGATTTTGTAAATTATGAAATAGAATCATCATAGAGTGATTTACTGAGAAGTTATAAAAAGGGTTTTTAATGAATTTTGAAAAGAACTAGTAAGTTTTGGATAGTTTGGCTCTCTAGTGTGTAAAAAGAGGCCATTTTAATAAGGAAGAATGTTTTGCATCATTTTATAGGAATTTATCTTAGAAATAGCCTAAATTATGTTCTAAATATACTTGTTTCTCTCATTTTATTCTTTCAACTTTTGTATATAATTAATTCATGATTATATATGTCTTGTCAGTTGCCCAGCAGTATAACCGAATGTGCTTTTCGCTTTACTTAGAACCTACACATACTTATCATCCATTATTCCTCCTATAATTTTGTTGAGCCTTCATTTTCAAATTTTTTTTTAAATGTGCATGTTTCCATTATTTTATATTCTTTTTTTTTTTTTAAAGATTTATTTATTTATGCACACAAGCACTGGGGCACAGGCCAGAGGTGTGGGGGGTGAGAGGATTCACCACAGACAGAGCAGGGATCAGAACAGGCAGATCAACAGAAGTACACTGCTGAGGGGAGCAGCGGGCGAGGCAGGAGAGGTCTGCGTGCCATGTGGGTCCCCTCCCTGGCCGGCAGCAGGGATCAAACTCATGCTGCAATGGCTGCGGTCTGCTTCATAGCGCATTGCTTAACCCACTGCACCACCAGGGAGGCCCCCATTTTCAAATCTTACTGTAAATATCATTTCCTCTGGGAAGCAATATTTTACACATTACTACCACAGTTTGGTGGATTTTCTTCTGAATCATCCTGTTCCATACTTTGTCATTTACCATAACTTGCTGTCAAGTATTTAGTTGTATCCATATTGTTTATATAGCTAATGAAATCTCTGAAATCAGTAGTTATTAGGGTATCAAGCTTTGTGACATTGGTTTATGAATGAAATTGTGAGTAGTTTTCCCTCTATCCTTTATTCTATGGGTTAGGAGTTTAGATTTTGAGTCAGAATATCTAGATTAATATCAGCTCTATTTCTTTTTAGCTTACTCATCTTCTCTAAACTACCATTCCTCATATCTTTTAACTAGGATAATAATAGTTAACTTTTATTTTGTGCTTTTTGTTTGTAGTGATTTGTTTGTAGTTTGTAGTGATTAAGAGGAATAAAGTACTATTTTATCTTAATGATTAGTTAACACATTTTAAGTTCTCTGTAACCCATACTAATAAAAAGGTAGGAAACATTAACTCCACTTTGCAGATATTAGCGTAGAGTCAGATTCTTTGTAGGTATTTATATAAATTGCCATGCTCTATAGAAAAGTTCACACGGATGATACTTTACCAACTTAATCAGCTTCAGTAAACATTTTCTGACTAATATTCATTTCTCATTTTGAATGTTCTATCTTCTAAATACTGAGCATTTTTATTCTTTATTTTGGAGCATTCCGCAACCCAATGTATAATTAGAGCATATAACTCTTGAATTTTATAACTAGGTACTATTCTAGAGGCTCTTGGTTTACTAAATAGAAGTAATTTAATTTAAATCTGCTTGTAGCTATTTATAGTTTGTTTGCTGATACATTTTATTAAAGGCATGATGAAAACATTGTAGAAATCAAAATGTGTTATGGGCAGTTGTTACCAGGACCATTTGAGTACACATGGAGACTTTAATTTTAGATCCTAAATGTAAAATTAACTTGATAACTGTCTACTGGACCATTAGTTGTTTGTTTTTTAATTGTTCAATTATGTAGTAGTATACTTTAAAAAAACTGAGGTTATTCAGAAGGCAGTTACTGTAACTAATATTTCACTGCTTTCCCAGCATTTCAGATAGTCTCACACATAGTGGTACTTACTGTGTTTTTTTTAATGAATGCGTAATTTTTTTAACACACTAAGGAGGCTGTTCTTTATCAATAGTGGGTTTCATCTTTTTAAATCTAAACTGAGCATAATCAAGCCTTTAATGACTTGTGATACTTTGTTACCTTACTGCTGTGTCTCTTTTTTTAAAAACTAGTTAGAGTAGCAGTGGAAGATGTTTAAGATACTGCTTGAAGTTTCAGGTTGATTTTCATATATAAAGAAAATTTAAATTTTTTAAATTTAAATTTTTTCTGGTATTTAAATTTTTTCTGACTAGTCTTTTTCCCCCACCAAAATAGAGGGTAGACTGAAATTTGACTATGCATGGGTTCAGGTTAACTATAATTAGTCTATCCTTAAATTTGGGGATTTAACAATCTTTCAAAATAGCGATTTTAATTATGTTCTAACACAACATACTTCAGCAACAATATAGGCCATATCTGGAACTTAAAGGTATCTCCCAGTAAGTAAAAATTCTGAAGAATATATAAAACTCTTTTTTTTTAAGGATTATTTTTTAATCCTTAAAAAAATAGAAGATCCACAGGACCTCCCTGGTGGCGCAGGGGTTAGTCTTAGTGCTCTCAAGCTATCTATCGCCAGCCACTGTGGCCTGAGTTCAATCCCTAGCCAGGGAGCTAACCCACATGGTTCAGCAGACCTCTCCTGTCTTGCCTGATTGCTCCCCTTAGCAATATATTTCACTAGATCTACTAGTTCTGCACCCCAGTCTGTCTCTGGTGAATCCTTATACCCCACACTTCTAGTCTAAGCCCTAGTTGTTGTATGCATAAATAAAAATAAATCTTTTTAAAAAATAAAAAAGACCCACAGTCTCTTATCTCATTACCCATACTGAATTTGATAATGAGATATTTTAGGGTAGTTACTATTTTAATCCAATTTTAAAACTTTGATGTATGAAGTACAGGAGAGTTTACATGCCACATACATGTAGAACTTGATGAATTTTCACAGTAAAGCAGATCTATGTAACTAGTACAGAGAGAAGGAAGAATTTTATTAGGAAGAATAATTTTTTAAATATAAAAATCATAGACTTAAACTTTAGAGACTTATGTCTTAACTCTAATTTTGTTACTCACTTTAGGTATCACCTTAGGAAAGTTACTTCATCTTTCTCATATCTACTTATTTCTAAAATGAGGGGTTGGGAATTGATGTCTTATTATGCCTTTGATTCTGTAAATGTGCAAAAAAGACTTAGGGTCATGTAAATGTGGTACATAGAATTGTAGGTAATAGGGTGAATATGCACAGTTTAACTAAGAATGGATGCACTCATTTTTTTCTTTTTCTCTCTTCTTTTTCAGGTTATATTTCACACTATGTGCTGACTGTATCTACAGAACATATTTAAAAAAAAAAAAACTTTTTCAAAGATTTTGATTCCAGTGGAATCTTTGCTTTAGATTTGTGTGTGTGCGTGTGTGTGCGTGTGTGTGTTAGTGAATTGTAACTCCAGAAGCAATGCCTGTACAAGCTCCACAATGGACGGATTTCCTCTCCTGCCCAATTTGCACTCAGACTTTCGACGAAACAATTCGAAAGCCCATCAGTTTGGGTTGTGGCCATACTGTCTGCAAAATGTGCCTGAATAAACTCCACCGCAAGGCTTGCCCATTTGACCAGACCACTATAAATACAGACATAGAGCTCCTCCCTGTGAACTCAGCATTGCTGCAGCTAGTGGGTGCTCAGGTAAGTAATATAGGTGACTCACTATACTTTTTAATTCTCTGTATGCATTATACTCCTGATACAAAACCTTTGAATTAAAAATGAATAACACTACCTTCTTTTAAATAGATAAAAGTTATGTTCAGTGCAGTGCCTATCCTTTATTTTAGTATTTAAGAACTTTATTGTGGTAATGCTGTGTTCCTCAGTTACAGTACATTAATACAATTTAATTGACAGTCTTTCTCAACAATCTTAGCTATTGAGATCACTAGAGAAATCTAAAAGGTAAGTCATTAATGACTGCATTATATTAAAGGCTTCTTAATAGCAAAGAAGTCATAAAACCGTTGCATTACTCAAGAAAAGTAAAACTACTTCAGGTGATTTTACTTAGTAAACACTAACTGAAATAAAAGATGATGAAGATGATGATAAAAATTATAGACACCACTTTGGAGAACTGTTTAGAGTAAGAACAAATATCTTCAGGTAAGTAAATATAAAAGTTAATTTGTTAATTGTAAAGGTAATACTTTGAAAGTTTTGTGCCAGTGTTCTCAATTAAAGGTCAGTACTATCCTCAGACCTTTTCACAAGATCTAAGGGAGACGCTTAAGTACAAGGAACAAAAGCTAAATTGAAGTAAGTCAAAATATAACACTTTGCTTCAAAGGGCATCATCATGAGAGTGAAGGAACCCATAGAATGGGAGAAAACAAAGCAAATTATATTTGATTAAAAAAAAAACAAAACAAAACTTGTGTCTGGAGTAGTGAAGAGCTCTCTTAACTCATTATTAGAACAGATACTTCACCAAAGAAGATAATACACATGGCAAATGAGCAAATAAAAAAATTATTCCACATCCTTTGTCATGAAGGAATTGTAAATTTAAACAGTAAGATACCACATGCACCAATTATAATTACTAAAATCCAAAACACTGACAAACACCAAATGCTGGTGAGAATGTGGAACACTAGAAACTCATTTATTACTGGTGGGATTGTACTTTGGAAGTTATTTTATGATTCTATGATTTTTTTTTTATGTGAAATGAACAAATGGGCAAATTCATAGAGCAAGAAAATAGATGAATGTTTTCCAAGGGCTGCTGGGGGGTTGGGAGGAGACCTGGAGGTAGATGGTAAGTAAGAGTTTGGGTTTTGTTTGGTTTTGGTTTTTTTTGAGGTAATAAAAAGTTTTCAAAGATTGTGTTGGTTGCCCAACTCAATATACTAAAAAGTACTGAGTTGTTGTATACCTTAAAGTAGTTACTTATATGCATATTATATCTCAAAGCTGATGCAGAAACAAAAATATGCTATACATTGTGTTTGTATAGAAAAGGTGTTTTGAGAGAACTCAGAAATGTAGTTGAGTTTTGATGGAACCCAGTGTTAGAGTAGCAGTGCATAAAATATACAATAAGACGCTTGTTTAATAAATTAGTGAGCACTCAAGTAGATCTTTTGACCTGTAGGTCCCTGAGCAGCAGCCCATTACTTTGTGTAGTGGGGTTGAAGACACAAAGCATTATGAGGAAGCCAAGAAATGTGTAGAAGAATTAGCATTGTATCTGAAACCACTCAGCAGTGCTAGAGGTAAATCTGATGCAATTATTCATGCTAAGCAAGTGTTTTGTTAAAGATGTTACTGTTACCATTAAAATGGTGGAATTTAAACAAATGTTTAATGAAGTCATTTGTTATAAAACTAAACCCTTTAGTGTTATGTTGCAAAACACATCAATTAAGTAGTGAATTTAGAGTTTATGTGATGTTGGAAACATTTGAATGAATTATATAGGTAAATGGAAATACCCTTTTGGTTTCAAAAGGGTACTCCATCATTTAACAACCCTGAATCTTCTATACACTTTATATGGTGTGCTACTGAGGATGTAATAAAATTGGAAATTATTGCACTTGTTATTTCATTGGGAAATTAAGGTTGACCACAACAATATAACTTTCCAGAACTTTTATGACCTCAGTATTTTGGTTTTAAGCTTATTGTTAATGCTGTCTGGCTTATTTTTCCTTTTGTATTCCTCCATCATTAAAGTGAATAATGGTACATTTAATGACATCAGTGTTAAATTTATCTAACAACTTCCTTATACTTTCAAAAATGCAAACTGTGCTCTACTTATGCAAACAATCTGTTATTGTTTAAATATTATAGCAGAACCTGAGACTATTCACATATTTGTAAGTCAATCAGCTTACCAGAGGAAGTGCTCCTGTACTGTAAAATTGCATTGTAACCTTGAAATGACTTTTTACTCTCTTAAAGGAGTGGGTCTGAATAGCACCACTCAGAGTGTTCTGAGTCGCCCAATGCAGAGGAAGCTGGTGACTCTGGTCCACTGTCAGTTAGTGGAAGAAGAAGGCAGGATTCGTGCCATGAGGGCTGCTCGATCTTTGGGTGAACGAACAGTCACAGAGCTCATTCTCCAGCACCAGAATCCACAACAACTCTCTTCCAATCTTTGGGCAGCAGTCAGGGCTAGGGGTTGCCAGTTCCTTGGACCAGGTAGGTAGTTAAAGTTTGATACTTACTAGTGATTCTAACAGTATGATGTAGGAACTGTAAATAATGTACAAGGGCTAGTTATTTGCAATATTCTGTGTTAGCAAGTAATACCCCATTTGATAATCATGATCATGACTTGAGTAATGCCATGTGTTTTTCAGAGTATTTAAAACTTTTAATGCCAAACATACATTTTTGTACAAGTTTTTTAACTGTATTAACTTTTTTAACCTGCTTCCTTAAAATATATAGCATGCAATACAGAATTTGTCCCAGGCAATTAAGACATGTAACTGAATATTTTTTATTGTATTGTCTGATTAAGTGGTACCCACAAGGTTCTAATAAATGGTACTACATGGGTCTATATAATTTTTTAAAGGAAATACTGGTTTACAACACTAATTGTGATTAGGGGGTGTAGGATCATACCTCTTAAAATGTAACTACTACACCATTTAATCCTCTATTATAATCCATTGGGCACCCTCTCCACTTCTCACTTCCCCTTTCTGGTAACCTTAATTTTATAAAGTCAGATTTCAAGGGTTTTATGAGTTTAGTTTTGTCTGTTCCCTTGTTTTGTTTCTTTATATTCTTAATATTCTTTATATTATATTATAGTTTTGTTTCTATATATATATGAAAAAAAGTGTCTTTTTCCTCCAGATTTATTGCTACCATAACCCTTCCATTTTAAATAGTTTTCTCTCTGCAAATGATAACTTTTTGTTTTGTCCAACTTTTTCTTAGCGATGCAGGAGGAAGCTTTAAAGCTGGTTCTGCTGGCACTAGAAGATGGTTCTGCTTTGTCAAGAAAAGTATTGGTTCTCTTTGTGGTGCAAAGGTTGGAGCCACGGTTTCCTCAAGCCTCTAAAACTAGCATTGGGCATGTTGTCCAGCTCCTTTATAGAGCCTCCTGCTTCAAGGTATAAATCTTTGTCTAATTTTCAACTTAAAAGGAAATTGTCCATTTCCAAACTTGAATAGTAAAAAGTTTGAATTTACTAAAGTTGTCTTTGTTTTTTCAGAAGTTTTTTTAAAAGTTGATTGTATCTATTATACTTAAATCTTGTTGTTTTGAATTTTGTATGTTATGAACAATAAATCAATAAATCAAACCAAGGCTTACAGATTTTTGTATTCCAAGAAACAAACTGTGTCAGGTTCTAGTCAAGAACATGAGCAGAACTGGTGTGGAGAGTCATTGAAGAAAAAAATGAATTTTATTTAGCTATTTGCTCCAGGTAAAATTCCATATATACAATACTAGAGTCCCATTTGCCATTTCAGTTTGCGTATATATGATAATGCCGGATATACTCTTTTGTGTCAAAAGTTAAATCAGTAATACTTCAGACATTGGTGCCCATAATATCTTTATTGTTCCTATTTTTCTGATTTCTTAATGTCAGGTCTTCTCGCTTCTGACAGCATGTAGCAAGACAGCACAGACAAAGGGCAGCGTGTCTTTAAAAACTTGTTAATTCATACACATAAGAAAATTTTTTCCTGAGTTCACCGTAGTCTATCACCAGTGACTGAGTAAGGGTAAAATGGTTCACAAACAACAGAAAATCCTGCATTTTATTTAAAAAATTAACCACTAACTAAATGACAATAGAATGCTGTTTCTTTCTAAAATAAGATTATATACTGAAAGTTGGGTGTAAGCTATAGAAAAGTATCCACCTTTCTCATTTTCTTTAGGCTATCTCTGGAACTATCAATCTTTAGTCATAATAACTTCAGTTCTAGATTTTCTTGAATATATCAGATTTATTGAAATGGTTATAGTAGCGTCGTTGTACAGCGTAATCTGGAATACACTTAGAATGTCCATCAGTCTCCTTCCATTTGTTCTTCATCAACAAGTATCATATAGGAAGCTTAAAAAAACAAAAGAAGAAAAATCCAACCTTCCCTTATGAAGAATAAGGGACTACTCCAAAATACAAAACAAACTAATGCTAATTAAACTCATCAATAGTAATGATAAAAATTGGAAATTTTTGAAGTCAATTTATTTTTACTTGGGTGATGATGATTTCTTTATTTCATTAGCCACCTATTTTGTTCTTTTGATAGTAATTTGTATTACAGTCTCATATAGCACTAGATACTTGTGTCATGAGAAAGTAGGTCCGTATTCAAACTTAGTTTACCACGGTAGAGTTTTTGTTGAGTAACTATCAGTATCCATTTCATTATCTTCAGAGAATTCAAATCAGACTACATTTTCCATACTTCCTTTCAGGTGTATTTGTCAATTTATCTGACTTTTTTTTTCTTTTCTAACATCTTTGTTATGTTCATTGAAAAGTCTTTTCAAGTTGTGGGTTAGATAATTCTGGTTATTCTTAGGACATTATAGAGTTCCAGGACTTTAGACATTGCATCTGTTGGAAATCCTTCATTGTTTTTAGTTAGAGTCAAGTCCAAAGAACCAGTATATCACATAAAAAGTGTATCCCACATTTTAATGAGGTTTAGCCTATATTGATAGGTTATTTTCATAAATAAATTCTTTTGATTTGCCTTTGCTTAGGGGTAAAATACATTTAGTTTCTTTGACTGTAGTTCTTGGTTTTTTAGCTTTTTGGTTTTTCTAGGGATATACCTAGAGTTACTATCTGAATAAAAGGCTAACCAGACAAAATATATTAAGAGGTTATAGGTAAGCCTAGACTAGAATGAATTACTTTCTTTTGTTGAGCCTTTGGCCTAATTCCAGCTAAAATGAGAATTATTATGGTAATAATAATAATTATTATGGTAATAATAATACCAGCCTCAACAAATTTAGACTAGAGTCGAATGAGTTAATGCAGTAATATAACAGGTAATAACACTGACCTGCATATACTAAGTGGCCGATTAGTATTGCTGTCATCTTTATGATTATTTTGTAGTCCAGCATTTCAAAAACCATACTTTTTTTTTTTTTTTTTTTATTGATATAAGAACTGGGGTACAGGCCAGAAGTGCAAGGATCCACGAGACAGAGTGGGGAACAGAACAGGCAGATCGACCGAAACACACTGCTGAGGGGAGCAG
>JAGFMF010011697.1:1477122-1541810 GCA_019455555.1 Galemys pyrenaicus
GCGCCATGTGGGTTCCCCCATTGGCCGGCAGCAGGGATCGAACTTGTGCTGCAGTGGCTGCGGTCTGCTTCATAGTGCGTTGCTTAACCCACTGCGCCACCAGGGAGGCCCAAGCATGTAAAGTTTACATGCTTATGAATGTGGAAGGATAAATCTACTTATTCACCAAACTGTTAATAGTGATTACCCCTGAAGTGTAGTCATCCTCCTCCCGCCCCCTCCACTCACATATACAAATTTGTCAATTATGGGAAACACATGAAGTAATATGATTTCTCATGTGGGACTGTGTCTTTGAAATTTTTTTAAAATGCACCAGGGGTTGTAAATAGACTTGCTTTCATTGTAGATGGACAAGGATAATAGAGTGATGGTTTGATTTTTTTTTTCTAATTTAGATTTAAAATTTTTAGTTAAATTTAGATTTTTTTAAATTTAGATTTAAATTTTTTTTTAAATTTAGAATCTACATACCTTTTATATCACAGCATGTTTTAAATTTAGGCATTATTCTATATTATTTCCACTAACTTGCTTTTAAAATTATTTCTGTTTTTTATAGGCATAAATGGTATCAACATGTCTGAATCAGATATGATGCAAATTAATATACTTGAATATTTATAATCAGAACAAGTGTTAAATTTTTCTCAGGCTTTTTATTTTATTCTTAATTTTTTAATACAGGCTCACTGTGTACTAAAGCATTTGAGGGGATGCTAATGTCAAATGTTCCTGAAACTTTCTTCTAAAGATTTTTCTAACCCTTTTCTAATAAGTTTTTGAAATAGATATTTCAATAAATGTTAAGTTATAATCTAGCTATTAATAAGCATGATTTTTCATGTTACAAATATTCATTACAAGAAATTTTACACTTGACAAATAATGTGCTTGGAATCTTTTTATACCTGTTTCTCAATATGAATTTTAGTTACTGGTTTTGTTTTTATAATACTGGATTTTGGTGTGTGGCTTTGATTTTTCAGATTTCGTAAAATGAACAAGCGCCTGGTTCCCAGAAGACCCCTGAGTGCCTCTTTGGGTCAACTTAACGAAGTGGGCCTGCCTTCAACAGCTATACTTCCAGATGAAGGTGCAGTGGATCTGCCTAGCAGAAAACCCCCTGCTCTGCCAAATGGAATTGTATCAGCAGGGAATACAGTAACAAAGCTGATTCCACGAGGGACAGACACCAACTACGATTCTAGTCTGAAACCAGGAAAGATAGATCACCTGAGCAGTAGTGCCCCTGGATCCCCTCCTGACCTGTACGTCATTTTTCCTCTTCTTGTTCTTCTTTACGAATAAAAGTAGAGAGAAGGAAAGAATAGTCAGTTTCATTTTTTTTTAAAAAAAGACTCAGGTGGTTTTGTTTCATTTTTCCTGTACTATCCTTTTAGAAACAATTAGCATAGGTGAAATAAGATCAAAGTTTGCATACTTTGTAGGAGAAATGACTATTGAAAGAAAATATGTTTACTTAATTGTGCCTTTTTTTTTTTTAACTTTAACATTCTGCATGCATTAGAAGTATTTTGGAAACCTTAAACTTGACTTTCAGAATCTTATCCCCCTAGGCTAGAACCTGTCCCCAAGAGTATTTCTGCCTTACCTGTGAATCCACATCCTGTACCTCCAAGAGGACCAGCAGACCTTCCACCTATGCCTGTCACCAAACCACCTCAGATGGTATCACGAGGCTCTCAGTTATATCCAGCTCAACAGGCAGATGTTTATTATCAGGATCCTCGTGGAGCTGCTCCACCATTTGAACCAGCACCTTATCATCAGGGTAATACTCTTTATGTCACTCATTTTTCTTAGGAGTTCAGAGAATTATCCAAATAAGACTAATCATATCTGTAGTCATCTCCTAGTAAAAGCTTTTTTTAATACTTTGGAAAAAACATTTTATGATCAACTAAATTCTATGAAAAAGATAAAGTAGCAAACCTATAAAAAGCAAATAATCTAAAAATTATATATTAAATATATTCATGTATTTATGGAAATAAATCAGGCAAGTAGATAATGGAAAGTTCCTGTATAAGGCAGTATATATCTTCCTGACCAAAATTTTCTTCAAGCATTAAAAAAAAGGAAGTTAATATTACAGTGTGTATAAATTATTTTTATTCCCATCAGAATTTTGCCGATATGCTAGATATAAGTTTGGGACACAACCTCACACATCAGCATGTACACATGCTTCACTCACCCTCTACCAAAGTTCGAGTGCCCATGCACTACCTAACTTACCCCTGTGTTATACACCATACACCCCATTGATAACCAGCATAGTTTTCACAGCTTATGAGTTATTTTTGTGTCTTGCTCGTTTATTTTATTTACTTATAATCCACAAATAAGAGAACCCATCTTATAATTGTCTTTCACTTTCTGACCTTGCTTAGTACAATAACCTCAAGATCTGTCCATTTTGTCCCAAAAGTCAATATAGTTGAGTAACATTTTACTGACCCTATATGCCACAATTTTATCCATTAGTGCATTTAGGTTGATTTCCATATCTTAGCTGTTGTAAATAATGTTTCTATAAACATCAGAACCCATAAATCTTTTTGTATTAGTGTTTCTATATTCTTGGATAAATATGTAGGAGTGGTGTTACTGGATCAAATGTCATTTCCCTAAGAAATCTCCGTAATATTTTTCATAGGTTACACCAGTTTACATTCCCACCAGCAGTGAGTGTTCCTTTTTCTCCACACCCTTCCTGACCAATACTTGTTTCCACTCTTTGACATAAGCCATTCTCACAATGTGAGATAACGTCTCATTGTAGTTTTGATTTGTATTTTCCTTACAATAATGATGTTGACCATATACAAATGGATTACAAAGTTGAGAGTCTAGAATTTGTAGGATTGAGGAGACTATATACTGGGTGGAGAATGAAGGAAAGGAGATGACTTGAGATTTCGTGTGTACAGTCCAAAATAAAAGTTTTGTTTTTAATTGAAGTATTAGAACTCTGTCAAAGAACAATTAGTGCTATTATTTTTTTAAATTGGGATAGATTAAAGGTGCTCTCCATTTCTTCTTCAAGACTGTCCTAATGATGAATCAAAAATGCCTTCTATAGTTAAAAGAATAGCTTAAAATTGGTAATGACATTATTGATACATGTAAAAATATCATTAAAGCGATTTATATCCTCTTTTTGACCATCCAATGCAGGAAAAAACCTAATTGCTTTTGCTGGGGTACTTTTAAACATACTGTCAGTCAGGGTTTGATTATAGATAACAGAAATCACTCTAGCGCTATAAAGCATCAAGTGTTTTAATACAGGTTATTTAGGTATCTACACAATCAGTAGAAGCAGTGGAGAATCAGGCTTAAGCTAGACCTCTAGGATTGAGTCTCAATACTGACCAAAGAAAACACATGTTTCAGTGAGTAAGTAGTAGAAGTAGGAAACTTCTGTCTTAACTGCCAGCTCCAAGATCAGATCATTTGACTATCAGTCTGGAAATTGAGAAACTATTACTATAGCTATTGCCTCCAGAACGCTAAAGTTAGGCAGTATTTACTGGGTCTGCCCAGCAGAATGGTTCCTTTGTGTACTATATCTCTTTCCAGTTAACTAAATTCGAAACTTATTCAAGAGAGGTTTGTGGGATGCCCAAGAAAGTGTAGTTTACTATCCAGTGTTTATATTGCAATAGTCAATCTATTGAGAAGCCACTCTACTATGATAGATTATAAGTAGATTTGTTTTGCTTTTTTTTTTCAGTGATCTTTAGGGATAACTTTTGCTTGTTATTTTTCATAAAACTATATAAGGGGGGGAACATCTAAAGGAATGAGTGGATTGTTAATTCTTCATTGTTAAATTTTTTTTTTTTTAAGTATTGAAATATTTGGGAAGGAAAAGTCTTACCTAGGAAATTAGATTGGCTTATTATTGCTTTTGGTTCCTCTTTTATATTGTACAGGCATGTACTATACACCACCACAATGTGTGTCCCGCTTTGTCCGACCTCCACCATCTGCACCTGAACCTGGTCCTCCCTACTTGGATCATTATCCACCCTACCTCCAAGATCGTATAGTAAATTCTCAGTATGGCACACAGCCACAACAGTACCCACCTATGTACCCTCCACACTATGATGGCCGTCGACTATACCCTGCTCAATCTTATGGGAGAGAGGAAATCTTCCGAGAAAGTCCTATTCCCATTGAGATTCCAGCTGCAGCAGTACCGTCCTATGTACCAGAATCCAGAGAAAGATACCAACAAATGGATGGTTACTATCCAATGGCTCCTCATCCAGCTCAGATCAGACCATATATGAGAGTATGCTGTGTTTTTGTCTTATTATATAGATTAAATTGTTGCTTACCATGATTTTTTTTAATTAAACTCATCAAAGGGTAAAAAGTTTCCTATCCCTTTAGTTTTTGAACTTCAAATAGTTATATTAACATTTATAGATCTATTTAAAAATTAATAGTTTGTGGTCAAGAAAAGGAAATTTAAATTTAGCTCTTAGGACTTTTTTTTTTTAGATTTGAAAGATTTTTTTAAATTTGTTTCGCTTTGTTTTGTTTTATTAAGCCTTAGAATTACCAAATGTTAGGATAGGTATACAAGCCGCTGCTTATTTAAAATAGGTGCTAAATGAATTAATGTATTCCATAATTCTTTTTCAATTTTAACTAATCTTTGCATTTTTAGGAACCTTCTTATAGCCGGTTTCCTCCTCCTCCTCAGCCCCATCCTAGTCTAGATGAGCTGCATCGCAGACGAAAAGAAATAATGGCCCAACTAGAGGAAAGAAAGGTCATCTCGCCACCTCCTTTTGCACCATCACCAACATTACCTCCTACCTTCCATCAGGAGGAAGTAAGCACATCATTTTTTGTCTCATTTAAGGTTTTTCTTTATCAGTCAGTGTTATATTCTCTTTAATCTTTGCCAATTCCCAAGGTATTGAAGATATTTTTTTCCTAAAGATTTTACTGTTTTGTTCACATTTGGATCTATAGTCCATCTAGATTAGTAACAGTACAAGTAATAGTCAAGATCCATTTCTCTCCAAAGGATTTCCTTGAGCCAGCACCATTTAATGAAAGCACCATCCTTTGCCCTGTGTCCAGCAGAAATCTTTTATCATAGTCAGGTGACTATATATATATATATATATATTTCTATTCTGTTTCAGTGGTATTTTTCTCTATCTTTCCACATTGTCTTAGTAGTTTTATAATGTGTGTTAATTTGTGGGGTCATGTGTGTTTTCCTAGATATGTCTCCTTCAAGGTTACCATGGCTGTTCTTGGTCCTTGAAACTTCCAAACACATTTTAGATTTAGTATTTTGATTTCTACAAAAGATCTGCTAGTTTTTATTAGCATTGCACTGAATTCTGGATCTGTGCTTATCCAATGTGATAACCTCTAGTCAGTCATATGGCTGTTGAGTACTTTAAAATGTGACTTGTTGTGAACTCAGGTGTGCTGTAACCATAAAATATGTTCTAGATTTGAAGATTTATTATCCCCCAAAAGAAAAACATTTCACTAATATGTTTCTATTAATTACATGTTGAAATGTAAAACTTTGACTGTATTAGATTAAATTATACCTATTTTGAAATTTCAGATATTTTTTAAATTTATGCATATAAGAGCTGGAGTATAGACCAGAGGCACAGGGGGAGGAGGGTGAGACAGTAGAGAACAGAACAGGAGGATTGACAGAAATACATTGCTGAGGGGAGCAGTGGGCAAGATAGAAGAGGTCTGCTACACCATATGGTTTAGCTCCTTTGCTGGGGATTGAACTCATGCTGCAGTGGCTACAGATCACTTCATAGTGCTGAAACTTAAACCCTTCTGCCATCATGGAGGCCCTGTTTATATTGATTTTTTTAATGTGATTGTCCAAATTTTTTATTTGCTAAGGTGGACAAGAGTGTCTTCTTGACAGGAATAGTCTTCCTTTAAGAATTTCACTTTTTTATTTGCTAGGAGTCCCTCAAGCAATATGACAGAAGTTCATGGAACTCTCCTCAGAATAATGATTTTAAATGCACAAAATATATGGGATTACAACAAAAGTAAATATTATTGAGAATGTTCAAAATAAAACTACATTGATGATGCAGTAATATATACCCTTTATTATTGCATTAAGATAATCCATTAGTCAAATTAAGGTTATATTTTTCTTATCTTAGACTTCAATCCCATAAAGGGGAGAAAAAAGTTTGTTACTTTTTTTTTGTTTGTTTTTAAGATTTATGTATACAGGAACTGGGGTATAGGCCAGAGGTGAGGGAGTGAGAGGATTCATCAGAGACAGAGTGGGGAACAGGACAGGCAGATTGAGTGAAATATATTGCCGAAGGGAGCAGTGGGCAAGACAGGAGAGGTCTGTGCCATGCAGGTTACCTCCTTAGCTGGGGCTGGAACTCATGTTGCAGTGTCTGCAGAAAGCTTCATAGTGCTGTGCTTAATTAACCCCTTGCATCACCAAGGAGGCCCAAAGTTTATTACTTTTTATGAATAAATTTTTTAATGAATGAAACCTATCACTAAGAAAACTGACAGTGTTTGTTGTTGATACGATTTCATTTAATTTTAATTTGGGGGGGGGTTACATTTTTTGCTCTTAGATTTGTGCACATGGTCCACTCACTGTCTGTCAAACTACCTGTGCCCATACCTCATTTGTCTCCCTCTCCCTTTTAGCTTCCCTTTCTCAGTTCCCTTTGGTAACCTATTATATTCTTCCACTAAATTCAACATTCATTCCTACCATACTTTGCCTGTGTATATTTTTTTGTTTATAGTCCACAGAAGTCATCTAATCTGTTTCTCACTTTTGGACTTATTTCACTTAACATAATCATTTCAAGGTCCATCCATTTTGTCCCAGATGCCACTATGTCATCTTTGTTTACAGTTAGGAAGGATGGTGTTAAAGTTGATTCAAGGAATAGGGGAGAGACAATTATAATACTGGTAGTGAACAGCAGGAAAAAAAAAAAACGAAATAAAGTTGCTAGAAAAATCTGACTAATATACTAGAAGGCAGTTAAACCATTATGCTGGAGGGGGGCTAATCTTTGCATTTCTGATAGATAGTACTAATTATCATTAATGAATGGTCAGTGTCTGTAGTGATAGTCATTTCTTCACTTCTGTCATAGCAATATTTTTTTTTTCTTAGTCTTGCTAGGCATGTCTCAATTTTTTTCTTTTTAAAAAGTCAGTTTTAGCTCTGTGATCTTTATTTTGAATTTTTAACTTTTCATACCCCTTCAGTTATAATTATGTATATATACTTTTTAAGTCATAGATTTTCTTAGCAGAATTGTAATTGATATTTTGTAAGAAAACGTGTTTCGTTTTTATGTATAGAATTATGATTCTAACATTGCTATCTGACAAATTATGAATGTTAAGCAATGAAAATTGATAAATGTAGTGCACTGCATATAATAAACAGTAACCTGGCGGGTCTGTGAAAGTGACCTACTAAATACAAGTCGTTGATAGTATATAGCTTTCCTGTCTAAACACTGGACAGATTTTACATAGGAGTAAAGGTTATTAGTAAAGTCATAGCATGTACTTTATTAATGTAATTTTACTTGTAAGGTATAAACAAATTATTTGGTTTTTGTCTCGTTTTTTCAAAAACTGTGTATTAGTAATTAGTACTTTGTTTTACCATACTATTGTTTAACAAATATGTAAAGCCGGGCCTCCCTGGTGATGCAAGGGGTTAAGCACCACACATGAAGAATCCGCAGCCATTGCATCATGAGTTTGATTCCTGGCCAGGGAGGTGACCCACATGGTGCAGTAGACCTCTCCTGCCTTGCCCACTGCTTCCCTCAGCAGTGTATTGCAGTCAATACACTGTTCACCTGTTCTGTTCACCACTCTGTCTCTGGTGAATCCTCTCACCGCCATACCTCTGGCCTATCTTTTTAAAAAAAAAAAAAAAAAAGAAAGTTGTGAAAAGTGAACTGATTTTATGATCAAACCTACTTACCTTTGCTGTTCAGCTTTATCACTTACTCAGCATGCAAACTTATTGTAAAATTACTTGGTTTCCCTGAATCCTGAAACTCAGGTTTCTCCATTTAAAATTCAAGCATAGGGCCTCCCTGGTGGCGCAGGGGATTAAGCACTGCACTATGAATCATCTGCAGCCATTGCATCATGAGTTCGATCCCCGACCCGGGAGGGGACCCACATGGCGTGGCAGACCTCTCCTGCCTTGCTCACTGCTCCCCTCAGCAGTGTATTTCGGTTGATATGCCTGTTCTGTTCCCCACTCTGGTGAATTCGCTCACCTCCCCCATACACACCTCTGGCCTGTACCCCAGTTTTTGTACATAAATAAATTTTTAAATAAAGAAATATATAAAATTCAAGCATAATAAAGCCTACCTCATAGTGGCATGCTGAAGATTAAATGAGACATAAGCCACCTGGCAAATTGCAAGTATTCAGTAAATAATAACTGAATAATGGAGCTTTCATATATTTCATACATATATTCATGTATTTCATATCTATTATAATTCTACTTCTAAGTAAAATTATGAAATGCCTGGCTTTTAAGGAGCATTATCTGGAATACTTAACGATGTAAAAAACTATGTATACTTAAATTCTGATTATAAACAACATATATACGGTTATATTAATTCATACATTGTAAAATATTTAACATGGAAAAATGTTTCATTCCATTTTCTGTATCCACTGTCAGTTTATGTTTCAACTTATTGTATATTTCAACTCTTTACTATACATGAACTATTACATTATTTTTAATAGAATCATTTGGTAATATAGCTTGAGGCTTTGTGTTTTGCTTTTCTTTTTGTTTGCTTTTTCAGTTTTTTTTTTTTTTTAAAGATTTATTCATTTATGCACACAAGCACTGGGATACAGGCCAGAGGCGTGGGGGTGGTGAGAGGATTCACCACAGAGAGTGGGGAGCAGAACAGGCAGATCAACGGAAGCACACTGCTGAGGGGAGCAGCGGGCACAGCAGGAGAGGTCTGCCGCGCCATGTGGGTCCCCTCCCTGGCTGGCAGCAGGGATCGAACTCGTGCTGCAGTGGCTGCGGTTTGCTTCACAGTGCGCTGCTCAACCCATTGCGCCACCAGGGAGGCCCTGCTTTTTCAGTTTTAATGAATTACTTGAATGTCATTTTTGTTTGTTTCCAGGTGCAGGAGACGGGGGAGGGGGGGTGTCATCATAAATGTATCTCATTTTTTGATAGCTGCATAATGCTATTCTCCATGAAGTTTTAAATAGAGGAGAAATAAAAAAGGAGATGGAATTTTTAAAAGAGGTAGGACAAAGTAAAAGAAGTTATAAACAGTAGAAACAGGAATTTTGGTCAAAAATAAGTGTATTTGTCAACAGCAGATTCTCTTATCACTGTAGAAGGCCAATAATGATGACTCAGAAAAAAGATATTTTTAGTGCAGAGGGAGGTATAGAGACACTTAAATGTATGAATAGCACCTAGGATATCAGTAGGTGCATCATTTATATAACTATCTAGCACTGCCCTGTACTGGTTTAGCCTTGGTCATATTACTTATTTTGCCTCACACGAACTTGAGAAACACATTCTTGTGTATAAAAAGCACTTAAAATATTACAGAAATTGGATTGTTAAAATTTTAGTAAAAATACAATAGACCTAGACTAGCTATTCACCTGTCATTATATAATTTAAAAACTCATCCTGAAAAAAGAACATTACATATCTTTTTATTTCATTGGATCAACCTAAGAAGCAAAATTTATTTCAAGATACGAATTATTACTATTAAAGAGATTTCACTGGAATAGTTATTACATTATGTACACAATACAGAATATTTAGAATTAATTTAATTTTTTAATACGTATGCTTGCCAGGAATGTTACTGAAAGAAACATATTTACTAGCAAAACTAGGGCCTACTACATATTTAAGTGTTGACTTTATTTTGTGAAGAGGAGGTGGAACATATATCAAAAATCCTAGCTTGAAAGATACTGAAATACTTCTTTTTGATCCTTTCATTGGCAAAGTATAAAGTGTTGTTTATATTTCGTTTATTGTCCTAGTTCTGTATTTTTCATAACCTACAAAAATCTTATTATGATGACAGATAACCATCAGGTTGTTTCAGCATGATGTTCTAAGAAATTCATTGTCTAGTTACTCATAAGCCCCTTTTTTTTATTTTGCTTACTTTTCTCCCTATCTGTAGTTTTTGGATGAAGACTTGAAGGTAGCTGGAAAATACAAAGGAAATGATTATAGCCAGTACTCCCCTTGGTCATGTGACACCATCGGCTCCTATATTGGAACCAAAGATGCAAAACCCAAAGATGTTGTGGCGGCAGGGAGTGTGGAAATGATGGTAGGTATAATAACTTAGCCATAATTAATACAAATCAAGAGAAATCAAATAAATTAACCCCCATTATTGTGTAGACACAAATTGAAATTCAGAGTTTCAGACCATATTCTATGCTATTGAATTATATATAAGTTCTGGATTTTCTTTATTTAGAAATAAAAATCTTCTAATGCTTGAACAAAGAAAAACAGGTATTTCTGTGTAGCCACTATTTACCAAACAACTGTAAAGCAAAATTAAATGATTCTACATAATTAATCAAGATCTTGAATTTCTTCTCAAAAAAAAAGTATAGGTCTTACAGCTCTGAAGTTTAAACAGCTAAGTTGAATCTTGTGAATAATAGTAGTACCTGAGTCAGAATTACTCCTTAGTTTTAAGTGGACTGTGGTATACTGAAATGTATTATGCTTATGTTATTTTGTTTATTTAACAGAATATAATGTAACATCAGTTTATCTAAATACCCAAACTTAAAATATATCACTATTTTATCTTAATGCTTCATTAGTTTTTGTTCTTTTAAAACTTTTTTTAAAGTGTGTTTATTTATAGCAATAATGTACAATAAATGTGTTTCAGGGGTATAGATTCACACCTCTGCCAGTGCGTGCACATACATCCTGTATACCATCAAAACACAAAAGAAACTCTTTAAAAAAAATTTTTTTTAAAGAAATGAAACTCCAAAAGTAGTTAAATCCTCCTGTCTATTTCTCCCCAATCTCATTTTACACCCAACCTCTTTTACTAGAGACATTCTCTATCCTGAATTGAGAGTTTACCATTATCATGGATTTTATACTATTATTAAACAATTTTGTTTGCATGTTTTTATACCTTAAATATGTATTTAAACCTGTATTTTTTATACAGTCTTATTTTTGAGGGCTGTACAAATTTATACTTGTAATCAACTTAATTCATTTTAGCCGCTTTTAGCAGATGCCATTGTATGATAGCTGATCATACAATAAATATATATAAAAGACTCATTTTCCTATTAGTGGACATTTTTGGTCTTTTACTGTTATACACAGTGCTACAATAAACACTCATTCTTGTGTGTATTTCTCCTTGTGCACATGCATGAAGATTAATGATTAGTGGTGATACTCTGTTTAAAGGTATGCCTAAACCATTTACCCTTATTAACTCTTGACAGAGGTTCTCTAAGTTTTATGTATACACACAAACACACGCATGTTTTATCAATTTTGGTAACAGAAAAAGATGACTTGGATGCTCACAAATATAAATGAAGTGGTAATGTAGCATAACTGATTATATGCCAACCAAAATGAGAGAGAGGAAGAAAGGTACAGAGGAGAAAAAGGCAAGAATCAATCATTTTTATGGTGCTATTAGAGAAACATTATAACAAATATTAGCAAAATAAAAGTCATCCCTTAAGTCAGTAAATAATAAAAATGTTTGTTAACTTAATCTAGATAAAATTGAAGATGTCCTAAGTGAGTGATAGGAATCTAGCTCTTTCTCAAAAGGTAATGTACATCTAAATTACCTAAGACATCTGGGCCTCCTTGGTGATGCTGGGGTTAAAGTTTCAGAGCTATCAAGCAATCTCCAGCCACTGCAGCAGTTCCATCCCCAGCCAGGAACCTAACCCACATGCCACAGCAGACCTCTCCAGTCTCACCCACTGTTCCCCTCAGCAGTGTATTTCAGTAGATCCACCTGTTCTGCTCTCTAGTGAATCCTCTCAACCCTGACCCCGCGCCTCTGACCTACACACCAGTTCTTGTATGCATAAGTAACTAAGTCTTTTAAAAAATAAATTACCAGCAGCTCTCTTTCTGCCCACCTGTGACTATGCAGGTGCTTTTCTCCACTAGCTCTCTTCTCTGCAGGGCAGCAGCCTTCCTGCCTGCCCATGACCGGCATCATGCTGGGGCTTCTCTTCACTGACCTCCCTGGGGATCTTTTAAAATGCTAGATCTAATTGGGGCCTCCCTGGTGGTGCAGCAGGTTGAGCACCACACTGTGAAACATCCGCAGCATAGCAGCGCGAGTTTGATCCCCTGCCACGGAGGGGACCCATATGGCACAGCAGACCTTTCCTGCTGTGCCTGCTGCTCCCCTTAGCATTGTATTTCGGTCAGTCTGCCTGTTCTGTTCCCCACTCTGTCTCTGGTGAATCCTCTCACACAATCACCCCCAAGCCTCTGGCCTGTATCCCAGCCCTTGTATGCATTAATAAATAAATCTTCTAAAAAAAAGAAAAATTCAGTCAGACTAGGATTGGAAATGAGAGTCTACATTTCTAGTAAGTTCCAAAATGATTCTTACACTGCTGGTTCTTGGAATATACTTTAAATATCAAGGCTTTAGCAACTGGATTCCTGATTAGATTTCCATTTATATTTATCTTGGTATGTGTTTCTGACAGGAAACACATCACTTTGAACAATCTGTGTTGGCCTTTGTATCTTTAAACACCTTTTCTAACTAGTGAGTTTGAAATTGAGTGGGTCATGCCATACCTATTTTCAAAGAAAAAGCAATGTTTTATATGACAGCTAAAAGCCAATAAAGATTTTCAGTTTTACCAATAAGAACATGATATTCTTTCTTAGGCTTATTACAGAGCTAGAGGAAATTATGTTAGAGATCTAAGCTTGGAGTAGATTTCCCATTTTACTTTTTATCAGAATGTGGAGAGTAAGGGAATGAGAGACCAGCGATTGGATCTTCAGAGAAGAGCAGCAGAAACCAGTGATGATGACCTCATCCCATTTGGAGACCGACCAACAGTATCCCGGTTTGGTGCCATCTCTCGAACTTCCAAAACAATCTATCAGGGTGCTGGCCCAATGCAAGCCATAGCACCTCAGGGAGCTCCCACAAAATCTATCAACATTTCAGGTGAGTATTCAGGGGCAGATGCTTCTAGAGGGTTCATATTCATGACACCCAGAACCACCTCTTAATACAGTTTGTTATTACTGCTTTCTGTAATCTTCCAGAATTTATAATCTTTAAACTTTTCTAGGGAATTATATCTGTAGAAAAGTAATTATAACCCAGGGAATTGTAGGGATACAAGCTAAAATTCAAATGTCTATATGTGAAAAGAGCTTGTGTTTCTCTTTTTTATAAGTAGATTCATTGCTTTTATTAAAATAGTATATTTTCATTTTTAAAAATTTCAGACAAAATTAGACTGATGTTTCAGTGGGGGAATAAAAATACCACCACCCTTTAACCATTTTGTTTGACATCTTTTCAGATAACTATGTACATAATATGCTTATGCCTCTTAGATTATGGGTGCCTTAAAAGAAGAATCAAATCTGTGAATTACATCATGCCATGGTAAATTATTGTCTTACAGATTATAGTCCATACGGAACCCATGGTGGCTGGGGAGGTTCTCCATATTCACCTCATCAAAATATACCTTCTCAGGGACACTTCAGTGAGAGGTATGATGAGTCATTCTTTTACTTAAACCTTTAAAATTATTTAGTGTTTCTGGTAAATATTTTAAATAATAGAAATTTAAATTCATGTTTTCTTTTCCACCCAAGGGAAAGAATATCCATGTCAGAAGTAGCCAGTCATGGAAAACCCCTCCCATCTGCTGAGAGGGAACAGCTACGACTAGAATTGCAGCAACTAAATCATCAAATTAGCCAACAGACCCAGTTACGTGGACTAGAGGTACCAGCTTATAGGCATTTTTTCATTGCTATTTGTTAAGGGTTCTCAGAGAGATTTTAAAGAGAGAAACTTATAGCAACTATGACCACACTGGTCTTTCTTAAGAATTCGTATATAGGTGTCCATTCCTCAAAGAATTCAAGTATGTAAAGTTCAGCTCTAGGAATAGATAATTGATAAAAATTCCCCTTCTGGAGGTAATATTTTCTAATGGTACATTTAAGTTTAAGGTATACAGTTTTTAATGAACAAATGCTTGGACTTTAGGATCTTATAGATATTTTACATATTTCATTTTTACAATTTAATTTTGTTTAATCCTCAGCATTTTATAAATTATTAAAAAGTAAAAGCTTAAAACTTTGAAAAAAACTTCTGTATAATAACAGTAATGTAGTTCTTTCATTTTATAGATTACTATCATAATATTTGACATCCCCTCCACCCCCATAATTTGAGCCAATGTAACTGACAGGTGGGTTAGACTGGTACTACTGCCACATAAGGAAAGCTAGAAAAGTTCATATTTTCCTTTGCATGGAACTATAATTTGAATATGAAAAACTGCATCTATTATAGCTATTCCCTTTTGGAGGAAAAGATCCTGTTAGAATTGTTAGCTTTTACCTTTCTACCAAGATAATAGGCAAGGCATTGCTTTGGGGGAAAAAAATCTTACTGGTACTTATACTTTTTTATTAGGAAGACCAATCAGTATGAAATTGTTTTCTGTAACACATGTCTGACTTAATAAGGTTTAAAATTTTTTAAATCCATAAAATATAGTCATTTTGTCTCCTTAAGCTTTATTTGCATTGATCCAAAACTACTTGAATATTCCTATTGTATGTCCATCTTTAGTTCATTAACTTTTGAAAATTCCAGACCTGTAACTTCAAAAAGCATTGTACCTTATTCCTCTAATTCATGATGAGAATTTTCTGTCCTAGAAGAGTATCAGCATCATTTATTTGGAAGCTTGCTATGTATTTAACTCACTGTGGTTAAAGTTGTTGCCATTACAGAGGTTTCATTGAAAAAATTACATATTTTTACTTAAGTGTACAGTAAAACATGGGGAAAAATCTGTATCTACAATTGACTTCTCTTTTAAATAAGAAAAAATAAGAGCTCCCTATATCTAATAGTAAAATACTGTTCAATAAGTTTAAATATTGTATATTTTTCTTTTTTTATTCAAGTGGCACTCAGACAGTGCCTTTGCACCTGGTTTTTTTTTTTTTTAACAAATACCTGAGTGATAAACTTATTAAGACTGTGGTCTGGAATTGGAGCAGGTCTACGTGTGCATGGTGTGAAGTATGTTGAGTTGTATATATGCTTGGCTTTATGCACTAGGCTGTTAGTAATAGACTGGTGTTGCAGAGGGAAGCAAATACCTTGGCAAGCCAGCCACAGCCCCCACCACCACCTCCAAAATGGCCTGGAATGATCTCAAGTGAGCAGTTAAGCTTGGAACTACATCAGGTGGAAAGGGAAATCGGGAAGAGAACCCGTGAACTGAGTATGGTGAGTATTACAGTGGGAAAAGAAAAGGAAGGATGAAAGGAAAACTTATGTGTAGATGTGTCACGTAACTCATCAGTCTAGAGTTCTAGAATCATCTAAGGCTCCAGTGAGTTCAGTGATTCTCAGTTTCATGAAAATAAGCTGCCATCCAGTTTTATAAGACCAATGCCCTAAGCATTGACTTGTGGCGCTCACTTTGTTTTATTATTTGGTTATAATTACGCCTCATTCCATTTTGGCTTGAATGTATTCTTTGTTTTACAGTTCTGCATTACACAATTACAAAAAACTTGTAAGGAAAACAAGTAGTCAGAAGTTACTAAATTTATATTAAACATACTGATTGGAGATGCAGAATAAATACCATCATGTTCTATAAGGGTGTGTTAGCAGATAACATTAAGTTTTCATAGCTGTTTCATATACATTTCATATATATTTCAGTAAGCTGAGAAAATAAGCCTATTTTTAGTTGTGAATGAGAAGCAACCCACATATTGTTTCCTTTGGACTTGTATTCATAGATACGCTTAGGGTTTGCTTCATAGTGCATGAACATTGATCTCCGTACATTTGAATCTTAGAGGATTGAACATTCCTCCCACCCCACCCTGAGTTGCATGGTGATTGACTTTTCTGTCACACAAATGTTCATATTCTTTCTACCAAGTAAGTAGGGTATTTAGCTTTTCTGCTTTCAATTAAGTGTAGCATAAATAATTACAATATTTTAACTTTTCTAAATCATCAGGGTTTTTACTGTGAAATTTTCCATGTTCCATGTTTTCTGTGAAATTTTTCCATAATTTATAGATCATCATTTTGTATTATCTACCTGGGGTCTCTCTTCCACCAGCACCATTAAGTAGAAGATAATTGAATTAATTGCTTTTGTTTCAAAGGAGAATCAGTGTTCTCTGGATATGAAAAGCAAATTGACTACAAGTAAGCAAACAGAAAATGGACAACCAGAACCACAAAATAAGGTTCCACCTGAGGACCTTACATTCAGGTAAATAAAGGACATTTTCATAGCCTTATATATTATAGTCATGACAAAATGTATATGACTTGGTTTTTATAATGCCATTCTGTATGCATTGAGATGTGAATATTTCTGTATAAATTAAGGAATTATAAAGCTTATTTTAGAATAGACTCAAGGTTGAATTTGTTAATGCCTAACAGTGAAGTTTTCTGGTTCCATTTCCTTCCCTTGTTTTTGAACTTATTTTAAACTAATGTATACCTTTACACTTATTTAAAAGTAGTCATTTAGCCTCTTTCAGATCCACCCACTATATCCCCTGATTTTCATTTTAGTTTAAATCATATTAGCTAATATTCTACATGTGTGAGAAGAATATAGATCAGCTGTTACACATAATCTTAATATAAACAGTATTGCAGTTAATCCTTTGTTGTACTTTATTTTCTTGGAGTATTTTGAGACTGTGATGCATAGCTGCGAATTGTCATGTTAGTTATAAATAATAACTAATAATACACTGTTGCTTCAGACTTAACTTTTGACTGTTAATTCATGCACTGTCTAGGGTTCAAAATTATTAGACTAGTAAAACTGCTCTAGCAGGAGTCAGTACTTCTTCTTTAAAGCCATTTAGTAAATCTATTCAATTTGGGTTCTTACAGTCTTCTTGAAATTCTCAATTTTATTACTGTAGTATGAAAGTTGCTGTAGACAATATGTAAATAGTGAGCATGGCTGTGTTTCAGTAAAACTATGTGCAAAAACAGGAAGGTTGCCAGACTTGGTTTTCCAGCCTCTGTGCTGAGCACGTGGGGATGGGTTGTAAATTAATGTCTGAAAGCCATTGAAGCCATTCATGTGTTTTTCCACACTGCTAAAAGACAGGCCCTATCAATTTTTTTCTACTGAATAATTATTTTAATCTCTCTCCTTTTTAAAAAGTCCAACTTTTTTTTTCTTTTTATGTTAACAGTGATATGCCGAATGGATCAGCTTTGACCCAGGAGAATATCAGCCTCTTATCAAACAAGACCAGTTCTCTGAACCTGTCAGAGGACCCTGAGGGAGGAGGGGACAACAATGACTCTCAGAGATCAGGAGTTACACCCAGTTCTGCTCCCTAAAGAATGAAGAGTTCTACTTTTACCTTTTGCCCCTAATCAGTTTGTGGGGCATAGAGATAAAATGGATAACTTCTAAACTTTTTTCTCTGAGAGTGATCAGAGAAATCCAGGAAAAGCACCGGAGGCAATGTGCACAAACACCACTACTAAAAACAAACCCTGCACATAGTTCACATTAATGCATTTTTTAATTTAAAAAAAAGAAAGAAAAAGAAAATTAGCAGTATCTGCAAGCAATTCAGATTAAATTTGTTTTTGTTCTGTGAATGAACTTTATTTTAATAACTTTGGACGCCTTGGATCCAGGGCTTTAAAAAAAAAGAAGATATTATATATACACTCTGTTTGATTAATTGTATGATCTTAATGAAGTAGGTTTTTCTTGTATTTTGGTATTATTACATACCCAGTGTATAATTCCTTACCCCTTTCTCTCACAACCCTATAAATTAAAATAGACAAAAAGCACCAGTCTTTCTGGGAATTCTAAGGTGCTTGAGAAACAGATACAGTAATAGACTAGTTATTAGAAAATGTGCAGCAAACCAATCTTTCTGAGATTGGAAGCCATAATTGTTTTTTCCACCTTTCTGAATCACTAGTTTCATGTGTAGGTATGTTTTTTGTTATGACACTAATAAAAATTATCTTTTCAGTTTTTTAGAGAGGTAATTACTGATTTTTGAAGTTCTCATGTCCATATTATGAATCCTTTTCCTTCTCAATGTAATCAGAAAGCTGGATCCACGTTTGGACTGTTTGATTATATTTAAATGGAGTTCTAGGAATGAACTGATTTATAAGCCCTGAAAATACATGGTTGATGTATTTATCTGTATTAAACTAATGGTTGGAAAATTGGAGCTGTGCTTTTCAAAACTAAACTTTTGTTAAAATCATAGAAATTGTAAAAACTCAGATAATCAACCATGTTTTAAAGCTGCAATAGTTGACTTGAACTTAAAATGAAGAAAGAGCCACATTATTTCAATGAATGTTTTTCCTCTCAGAACTCAAACATATAAAATTTATATGCTGGAGCCCCTAACTTTGCAAGAGTTTTGGTAACTATGAACTGTTTAGATCTTTAAGGGCAGTTTATAATTTAATCAGCTGTTGCTGTTCAGAATCACAAGTACAGATATGTAGCAAATACCTAAAAGTCACTTTTGTTAAACTTGGCTTTACTATACTGAAAGCATTCTTTATGAAAATGTCAAAAAGATAAGGAATGATTTTTGTTATTTAGTTCTGCTGCACATATTCTGATGGTACATGTCTATACTGAACTAAAACCCTATTAAAAATGTTTAGTGGGGATTATTTGGTGAAGTCACCTTCCCCATCCCTCTGTTGCCTGATTTTTTTTTTTTTTAAATCCCTTTCTGGAGTATATTACTAATTCAGAAAGCACTGGTTATGTAATAAGTTACTGCATTGCTTTGGTTGGGTAAAAAGCAAGAATTTGTGTTTTCTTGTTTCTTATTTTCTTAACCCTTAACTCCTGCTGAGGTCATAGTAGCCTCATTCTAAGCTCAGTGTCCATCATACTGTTAACTGAAACAAATGGGGGGAGGGGGGAAGGGTAATACAGTCCTGCCATTGCCTACCAGTAGGAGAGTCCAAACAGAACACTCTTTTGAGTAGCGATTATTTAATTTGCCCAGTCAAGGCACCGTGTTTATATACTATTTCACATTGAATTTGATTATGCCCTACAGACCTGGCTGGTCAAGGATTTGATATACACATATTGGCTTGGGATTCGAGCTTTCTTTTTTATTTAAATAAAAATTTATATATATTATATATATACAGATATACATAGTTATATCTGTATATATATTGGGTATGTTTTAAGGATTTTTTCGCATGAGTGCAGCTGTTGCCATAAAATGACTGATTGGGAGGTAGAAGCACTGAATGAAGATGAGGCATTTTTTTTCAGTTGATAATTAACATTTTCCTTTTTAAAAAAAGTACACTTGCTCTTTTGCCTTTTTCTTCTTTGCTTAAAGCCCTTTTACATTTATTATTTGTGTTTGTGTTTATTACTTTGTGGGAGAAGGCAAGAAACTTTTGTATATCTGAGGGTCCCAAGATTTTTTTATTTTTCTGTAAACCATTAAAGACAACATTCTTGCCTCCTTTTGTAGGCAGATTTAGGCAAACCTTATTTCTCCTTTGGGCAAGTCAGATAATTCCTCAATTTTAGAAGCAGTTACTTTTCAATTTGGAATTTATGGGTATTGATTTTGTTGAAATTCAAAATAAAAGTAAAATTTTATTGAGTATCTGTTGAAACCCCTGTTAATATCTGAACTTGCACTTCTTTTTTTCTTTGAAATAGTCTCATTCTTGCTTTCACCATTTTGATTTGTGAGCTGGATAGGAACAGGGATTGATTTAGACAGTATCCCTATTCTGAATTAAACCAAAATTCCACAGTTGTGAGTTGATTCAAAATTGTTTCCTTCACCATTTAAGGTGTTTTCATTTAAGGGGGATAAAACTCTTAAATTGTAGCCTTAATTCTAGCTGTACTTCTCTTAAAAGAGATCTGGTTGGATAGAAAAGCAGAAGAATGACAGATTCTCCCATTGTGCCTATAACTACCTATCTTAAATTGGTCATTTTGCCTTACCTCATGGAAATCCTTATAACTTCCCTAGTGCTCACCAGCAGTTTTAGGAATTCAATAAAACCTCCAGAGGTGGGGGAGGGTATGTGGTTAATTTTTTCTGTCTGTGATATGCTTTGTAATATGATAGGCCTATAAGGGTATAACTTGTTTGGGCAAAACTTCTTGACTTGTTAATTCTTAAAAATTTGTGAAAACCATTGATTTTTCTGGCTTTTAAATTGTATCCCTTTAAGAGCTAAGAGATGAAACTAATCAGATAGGAAATACAATTTTTTTTTTTTTTTTTTGCTTTCTACTCATTAAAATATTTCTTCTGAAGTTAACTTTGTTTTTCACTGAATTCAAAAGCAAGACTTGGACATCTCAGGTGAACATGACAGTTCTGAAAGGTTTAGGGTAGGTGTGATAAACATTATGTTCACTCGTTTATATAATATCACCAGAATTTTGTTATAGCCAGGAATATATAAACACTTTGACTTACTCTTTTTTCAAGATCTGGAAAAGAGTAGAGGAACTGAGAATGAGATATCTAGATTCAACTTTTTGATTTATGTATTTCTTTTGCCTTACTTATAGGTATTGCCACAAAATAGGTCCAGTAGCTACCCTGTCTTGGGTAGTTTACAGAAGCTGAAGTGACCAAAGATACATTCCTTGTTACTTTTCTAGTTGAAAGAAGTTAATTATAGCCTAAGTTTCTAGTAGTAGTATTCAAGTGATAGACATTATATCTTATGCCAGCTACAAATAGCTACTCAAAATCTATAAAAATGTATTTGGTATAGCATTAATGTGGCTGATTCCCTTCTCCCAACTTACTTCCCTTCCTCTCCTAATCTTTCCCATATTTATTCTTTTTCTTAAAGGACATAAAATCGGTATGATTCTCATTTGTCACCGTACATAGGTGTAACCCCGTCAGAATTTCATAGGTCTTTAGAGTTGGAGCTCAAAGTTTTGTTTACTGGTCCTTTTCTATCTTGCAAATTCCCCTTTTGACTTACCCATTACCCTCCCCAATCTGCAACAGTGACAGTTTGCTGCCTCAAAACAGAGCATTCAAATGAATTCGCTTAGCCAATAACTTCTATGAAGTTGCCTTTTCTAATAGTGTTATTACTCAGTGATGCACAAATGTGGTATTTGCCCTACTGGTAGGCAAACAAAGGTCTGGTTAAGAATGGTAACCTGCTGTTTTCTTTAAAGGAGAGCCAAAGACTTGTGCTTTACTCTGTTTTGATTTGGGGGGAAGTGGTATCCATTTTGATTGAGAAACCTTTTTGTATTTGTGAGTTGATGTACTATGTAGATAGGTTTATCTAAAGTTAACTGTAACAGTTAGCTGGCCTTATAAAATGTAAAAGTAATGAAAATCCATCATTTTCTCTAAAGCAGTGAATGTCATTTTTTATAATTCTGTGAAAAGTTCTTTCTCCCCTTTTTTCTGGCAATACCTTATGTGTTTTTGTTTTTTTACTTGTGCCTAAAGGACAGTCTACTCTCACTATAGCCAAGCCCTAGGACTTTAGTAGACGAATTCATGACTGTATGACTTGTGAGAAATAATTATCTGTAATGAGTATATGTTATTGGGGAAAAAGACTTTTCCCTGAAAAGTATTGGGTTCCTATTATATACAAATGTTAATGGATGGAAGTCTTAACATCTTTTTTTCACTTTCTTTTTGTTCATCTTAAAGAATTGAGTAAAGTTTTCAAATACTAAGTCTATCTGTAAAAAGTACCTGTATGATATTTAAAGGACAAGATCTATTACTTTTTAGGAGAAATTAATAATCTGCCTGGGAATTAACTGCAGTGTTTACTTAGATTTTCCCTTTAAATAATCCAACTGTGTTTATATTTTTGAATGGTTATAGTGTTCAAGGAAATCTCCTCCCTGAAAAATGTGCCTATCCTTTCAGATAAAAATTAAAGCTACTAAGTGGAAGCAAATTTCACTTTCAACATTAGGGATTAAATAAGAGAGCATTTTACCTGAGTGTCCATTTTGCTGGTCCACATTCATATCTTTCTACCTTGGATAGCTTTTTTTAATATGTTCTTGTTGCTTCAATTCAGCTTTATGAAATTTTCCTGCTGATGTTACTTACTGGGATCTTTAGGTGGATTGCTGTTATATATATATATTTAAATTCTTAATTCAGTTTTCTAAGCCACTTGGAAAAACTTTGTCAAAGTGTACTATTGATCGTAGTAAATAAGATTTGGTTTTTAAGATTTTATTTGACTGCTAAAGGTATTTTCACTATAATAGATTCTTATTGATACATAATACTAGCTATAGTGTTAATAAAGAATAGGAAACTGCTACCACCAGGAAGAAGTAATACCTTTTAATAATAAATGTGTTCCCAGTAGGTGGATTTTCAATACTGCACTGAACAAAGTGGGTAAAGAGCCCTTTAAAATCCTGTTGTGATAAAGGGACTTGCCTCACACTGGAATCCTTGTTTTCATACCCTCTTGAGTTTTCAGCCAAACACTGAATTTTCATAAACTGTATTATTTGACCAAAATCCCTAGAATAACCTTTATTTTCACAAGAAAATAAGCCACAGTAACCTGAGAGATAAACCTCGACAATATTGTATCCAAGATGTGTATTTAGAAAAATAAAATCCTGTGGAGTTGTTAATTCTAATGTATGTTATATACTAGATAAAGTGACTTGTTTTCCTGTATTAAGTAAGGTCTCACTGTTTATGGTTATTTTGTTTTATATTTAAATGCTAAGTAGACAGAGCTCACAAGTCTTTGGCATCCCTTCTAGGTTGTACACTTAGAGTCATCTTATAACTGGAAACTGTCAGGTGGTCCCCTGTCCCCATCCCAGCTGGTAAATTAAAGGGTCAAGAAAAGGATTGAAACAAGATACAGCATGGATTTTTTTTTTTTTGGTCTGATTTTTTAAAATCATGAATTGTAATCTGCCTTCACTTGATTGGCTGCCATTCTCCCAATAGCTGGATGACTACGTAAAATATTCCTCGTTTAAAAGCATTTTTAAAATTTTTCTTACCATTTTTACACCCTCTGTTCAGTTAAGACACTGTCCTGAGAGCTACTTTTTTCTAGTTTTATTGCCTAAATTTTCATTATCGTTGCCCTTGTCATCCTTTCCTCTTTTTCCTACCTTCTATTAATAACTTGGAGAAAATACTTGTTTGATTTTATTCATTGATCCGTAGCCCTCATTACCTTACTTTAGGATTAACCTATGACTTTTTGGAATAAGAGCAATGGAAAAAGTTAATTAAGATAACAAATGAAACTTTATACCCACTTAAACATTTTCCAGTTGTGAGATTCCTCTTTGCGTGTGTGGTCTCTTCCCCTTGTTACCCCGCTACCCTTTTTCCCTGACTATGGTCAATCTGGTCTTTAGGCTCATACCAGTCTCCCCGAGACATTCTGCAGTCATTATCACCTTTTTGGGTGGATTTTGTTTTGTTTTGTTTTTAAAAAATAACTTTTTAACATTAATGCATATTTGCTTGGGATAGAGCTTGTGTAATTTACCAATCGTATTGATTGTATGTGATTGTGCCCTGCAGAGGTATATTTAATAAGACAAAGATAATTTAGGTTAATAAAGGAGCCCATGAGATTTGAGTCAGGTTATAAATGACTTTATGAATTCATCTGCAGGTTTGGATAGTGAGGATTTATTTCTCCTATTCTTATAAACCAGCACTAAACAAAATAGCATTTTTTAAAGTTTTCTTGCACTCCTGTTTTTTTCTTGTATCAGCTCCCTGTTTTTTATTATCTGCCTCTACCCACCTATTCAGAAATAAAAATATTGAGCCTTAGAGTGATAGTTTTAATTGCTGAAGTTTGTGAAACTACTTTTTCCTAGTATTTCCAACTTTAAACAAAGTGAAGACAGATAAGTAATAGTTTGGAATTTCACAAGCTGTGAATAATTCCCTAGTTTATGGCAAACTGTGAAATCTTATTTGAAGACTAGCTCCACAAGGTTCTTCTGGAATAAGAAAAAGAGCTCTTTTTGAAATGGACCATTTCCCTCTCTTTTTAAATCTGTTTATAGTTCTAATTTTTAAACAACCTTTAAAGCAATTGAGAGTGGGGGTAAAGCAGTAGTAGGAAAATGTTTAGGGCAGCAGAACTCGATCTGTTGAATAAGTACATATTTCTCTTGTTTCAGGTTTTTGAGACAGGGCCATCTTTTTCAACTTTGTATTTGTGTGCATGTTATTTATATCAAAGATGCCACGTTTTCTTAAAAAAGCTTATTTCCTTTATTACTGTGGAAACTGACTCAGCCTCATGTTGCTCCTAACTAGTGTTTAAAGCTCCCATGAGTTAACGATAAAAGGATATTTGAACAAGTAGGAGGTGTGATTCACCTTTTGGTTTGTAAATATATGAAAGTCTCTACAGGTCTTTATCTGCTTCCTGTCAGCATTTATATTAAATGATAAATTAATGAGGAGAAGTGTGTAGTCTTTTTTGTAAATGAGTCTGTGCTATCTTATCCTAATCTTGGGATTCTTACACCTTTTAATGGAGTGTTTGTGATCTTTTAGGTAAAAAATAGAAAAGTAATGTGCACAAGCAAGGAATTTGCCTAAGCTTAAATACACTACAGTCCAATAACTTAATTTGTTTTACAGTGATTGTATGGAGTAAAGGTAATAGAGATGACAGGGTCAGTGTTCAGTAAGACTCCATGGCTGGCATCCAAAATCTTGGTTTTTTGGTTCTCTTAAAACCAGAAGTTCTTTATGCTTAAGTAGCATGGTTTTATTCTTCACCTTTTCCTGGTGCAAAATGCTGTGTCTTTCCATTCTTAATTACTTACCCTAATTGTCCTGAAATCTTTGCCATTTAGCCACTTCTTGCAGTTAGAGGAAAACGTAGGTTTTTTTGTTTGTTTGTTTGTTTTGGAGACCACTGTAACATACCTTAGTTAACAACTCAGTGGCATAGAAGAAAAAAAGGAGAGGAGGGGACTGCTATAGACTAAAAGAAACTTAAGAAATAAAAAAAAAAAAATGGCCTCCCTGGTGGTGCAGTGATTTAAGCAATGCACTATGAAGCAAACCACAACCACTGCAGCACAAGTTTGATCCCTGCTGCTGGCCAGGGAGGGGACCCACATGGTGCGGCAGAATTCTCCTGCCTCACCCGCTGCTCCCCTCAGCAGTGTGTGTCAGTCAGTCTGCCTGTTCTGTTCCCCACTCTGTCTCTGTCTCTGACCCCCCACACCTCTGGCCTGTACCCCAGTACTTGTATGCATAAAATATAAAAAAGGAAAAAAAATTGAATGTAGACTTTAGCTGGATCCTAATTCCAATAACCAAATATAAGAGATATTTTCTAATAAATTAAGGAAATTTAAGTATTGAGTATTGACTTGAGAAGTGGCCTTTTGGTGTTTGGTATGATGGTAACAACATGGTCACGTAAGATAATGCATAACTGACAATGACTGGAAATATTAAATATTTCAAAAAGAAAGGTATAATAACATTACCAGTGACGATTTATTCCTCCTACTGACAATTAGCAATTAAGTATTATTGGGACAATATCTGCCCTCAAAGTTTAAAAAAAGTTAAAAAGTGTGATGATAGACCACTACATCCATCCTTGAATGTTATAAAAACCCAGAGTGGAAATTCAAAAACCAGACCTGCCATCTATACCACTGACCTATTCTGCTCAGTAGCAGTAGAGTATTTTCTGACCCCTTACATGGAGATTTACAAATGGTTGTGAATTTGTTTTTAATGTACATTACAGTAACCAGCTAATTTGCTATGATCAATTTAAATCACTCTGCTTTCCAACATAGTGACTCATTTAGTTAATGACTGCCACTCTTATTTGGAACATCAATCACATCAAAAGTGAACTTACAACTATTCACGGAGCACCCATTGGTATTTATTGAGTACCCCCCATACACAACACTAAATGACAGTTAGAAAAGATGACCTACTTTCAAGAAGTGTAGACTTCAGTTACGAACTTTGACATGTATACAGTTAAAAAAAAAATTAGTTAACAGTCATCCAGAAAGCATGGAACAGAATTACCAAAGAATTATTTCAGTCACAGTTATCTTCAATAAGGAATAAGGAGCATGCAAGACTTATCCTTGTCTGGCTGCATAGCAGAGATTTCCCTGAGGAAGGGACAAATTTAAGATAAGACTTGAACAAAGAGGTGGGGAGCGTTAGAAACAAGAAACTTAGGAAAAGCAAGATGTGGACTCCTACGAAAGAACCTTTATTATGAGAACTGGAACGTCACTGAGGCTAGAGTAGACCAGTGAGACTGAGACGTGATGAGGCTGAACCCCAGACTTCGGACTGAGAGGAAGCCTATAGACCATAGTGAAATTTTTGGATTTACTCTGAAAGTATAGGGAATCCATGGAAAGACTAAATAGGGAATGAAGGGATCAGATTTGTACTTCTTCATTCATTGGGCAGTTCTCTCAGTGCTTTCAAACAATATAGATACAGTTTACCTGGGACACTTGTTAAACTGAATTGACAGTTTGAACCATTCTGGAGGTGATCTGGCATCCCATGTAATGCTGGTACTATTTGAAGACCACACTAAAGTGTAAGAGTATTAAGGTTCTCTGTGGTAGACAGTTTTAGAAACAGATTGTGTTCCTACCTGTCAAATTTTAGTGAAAGAATGAGATATCAGTCATAATTAGCATTTAACCTATAGACTCCTTAAAGGAAAACATGGGACTGGAGAAGCAAGGTGATTATGTTTTTACATCTGAAGAGTTAATCCTGAAAAGTATAGGAGGGTTAGAGGAGTGGAAATACCAAATCTGGGTGCACACAATTAAGAATGTAGTCTCAGAACTTAAAATTGGGAATAGATAGAAAAGTTAAATTGGGGCTGAATCTGGAAAAAAACTTCTGTCCCTTTCTTGGTCCTTTAAATTTTATACTTAAATTAAAACTCAGTTAAGATTTTTTTTCCCCAGTAAAGGTCTTAAGCCATACAAGGATGTGATTATTGTGGTTTTAAGTGGAGTAGGTCTGGGCAGAAACCCTAGTTACAAATCTGTTGCAGTAGAGTTAAAAGAAATAATGAGGGCCTGGAGCAGCAGGAAATGAAGAGCAAGGGAAAGACTCAGACCTTGAGTTATTGAGCTATTAACTGGAAGACAGATAACATAAGCATAACTGGCATTACTAAATTTCTAAACAAGTACCACCAAAGTGCTGGAAGTTTAATTGCTTCCCTTGGTCTTCTTGACCAAGCACTAGGTCTATTCCTAGTTTAGGTTTTAGGGGGAAGATTACCTTTGCAATATCAAAGGTATCAAAACCCTTGGAAATACTCAGGTTTAAGAAAAACCTAACAGTAATCTCGTTTATCACCATTTTCTTACCCTTCCAGATCCATACGTGTGCACACTATGATCCAAATGACTCCTAAGTTTCTGCATGTCCTTCAACTTGCTCTCATATAACTGGGTAACCTGTACCCCTGCCACAAGGGATTTCTGAGTCTATCAAACAGCATTTGTAGTAGCTCACTAAAGTGGGGTCAGTCAGATTGGGATGGAGGCTGCTATAGCTTGGGCCAGTGGGAAAGGCCTGGTTAGAAGAACTGGATATAAGAAGAGATCCACCTATACCCTAAAGGAGCACCTAAGAGGCCCCTTTCCTACAACTGTCTTCTACATTAGGAAGAAACATCTGTCCACCTCTGCATGGTGCCATTGCTAGGACAGCATTCACCAACGGTGCCTGCTGCCTCTAATCACAGAGTTTAAAGCACCTAGGTCCTGACAGCTTTTTATTCCTGAGGAGTAAAAAGTCAGTATGTGAAAACCATTAGGAAAAGGCACCTGGCATGGTCGTGCTCTGATCCCAGTCTCTAACTAGTGCCATAATCCCCACAAGAGGAAGGGCTGCGAGGGAATAGTCCTTTATGGAGGCACTAACAGACCCTGAGAAACATCCCCTTAATCTATCTGGGATTGCAACTGGGACTACAGCCTGTCCACAGTTCCAAACTGCCTGGTTCCAAACTGCAGTTCCCAGATCACTGTTCTGTGTTCTGGCCCAATCCTGGGGAAAATTGCTGGAGCACAGCTGCGAGATCAATACTACCATGAGGCAACTGGGGAAACTCTGACCAAGGAACTAGCCTAAGGGAGGGGGTCAAGGCAGACCCCCGCCCCCATCTTTGACATTTATAGACCCTTAGGAGACTTGAACTTTTGGTACTCCCTAGCAGCAACACATACCCCAGGACCCTGGTCAAGCAACCTAGGATTATATTCTGTAACCCATAGTCTTAATGTAAGACTAACATAACATATCAAGGAAAGAAAACTGTTTAACTTAACCCATAAAAATTAAAAGTGAAGAGACAGGAAGGTGCTACATTAGTTGAAACAAAACAAGAACCAACCTTAGGAAAAACACAAATCCAGCAGAACTAAGTACAACCTGCAGAAAACTATAAAGCAACAGTCCTAACTATGCTTATTGAAATAAAAAAGAAAAGGAATTGATGAACAAAGAGAATTACAGGGATAGGGAAAACATGAAAAAGCTGCAAACAAATAATGACCAAAAAGAAATCTATAACTGAATTTTATAATACAATAAAGGGACTCAACAGTAGACAAGCAGCAGCAGCTGACAATCAATGAGCTTGAACACATGGTAATGGAGAACACAAACAGACCAACAAAAAGAAAAAATTAAAAAGAACAGAAAATAGTGTAAGAACCGTATAAGATAATAGCAAGGAAAACACTCAGTTTTTTGCACAGAGTCCATCCTAAGTGTGGGAGTTCTACCACTACTGGCGAGAGGTCATGCAGAACAAGGAGCCCAACCCCAGGCACCTTGCCATTGCTGAACGCAAGGCCTAGCTACACAAGCAGAGCCGGTGGGTTGTGATCATCACCCAGAATACTGATAAGCTGCACTGCAATGCTGGCACCAAGAACCTTCTGGAAATCTATGGCACACTGGTGATAGAAAAACTATGAGGGTGGAGGAGAGGGAAAGAGTGCTAACATAAGTGACTACTGATAAATGATTAGATTAAAAAATATGTAATTCTATACATATATACCCAATGGTATGCTATTCAGCTATATGGAAAGATGAAAATTTGCCATTTACAGCAAAATAGAAACAACTTGAGATCATGCAAAGCAAAATTAGGAAGATAAAGACAGTAAGTGGATGAATTCACCTATTGTGCAATATAAGCAAACTCACCAATTAACAGAAAAATAAATCAATGGACATTGAAAATGGAAATGAGGTTGGGGCCTCCCTGGTGGCATAAGGGGGTTAAGTCTCAGCACTATGAAGCAATCTGCAGCCACTGCATCCCCAGTTCGATCCCTGGCCAGGGAGCTGACCCACAAGGCACAGCAGACCTCTTCTGTCTCGCCCTCCCACTGCTCTCTGCAGCAGTGCATTTCAGTCGGTCAGCCAGTTCTGCTTCCCAATCTGTCTCTGGTAAATCCTCTTACCCCACTCACTCACCACCTACACCCCAGCTCTTGTATGCATAAATAAATAAATCTTTTAAAAATTTAACATTAGTTATATAATTTTAAAAAAAAGAAAATGGAAGTGAGGTTAACAGAAGGGAAGAGGTGGGGGGCGGGAGCAACAGTGGAGTGGTTATAATGGATGATGGTGGGTGGTTGAGGGCTTTTACTTGTTTTTTTCTTTAAAAAAAAAAGAAAGAAAAGAAACTGGCTTTTGCTACTCTGACAACAAACTAGTAAGACTGACAAGCTCCTGGACCTCAGGCATGAGGACCTACAGACATAGAGGAGGGACTGCCTCACAGTCTGTCTCTCCAGAGTGGGCTAGCCCACTTCTCTGAGAGCAGCTCAAGGGCTTACCTCCAGCACATTACCTGGCTAAACTGCAGTGCCCCAAGATGCGAATCCTGATGCTTGTTTCTGTTTGAAGTTTGATCAGACAGCCTCAGTTGGGCATTAGCAGTGACCGGCTGGGAAGGGTCTCAAAGCAACTCTATGTCCTGATGGGGCAATGGCTACCAAGTTGCATTCCTAAACCCTCATTTTCATGCCACCTTGCAAATGGACTTGGTCAAATTTGCTAGAGCAGCCCTATAACTGACCTACACCCTCGACTATAGCTTTAGTTTCTTCCAGTTGTCCAGTCCCTCCTCTATGTCTGTAGGGAACTGTCTCCCTCTACCTCTGCCTCGAGGCTATTTTCTCCCCTTCCTAGTTTTTCTTTTAGCACCTGCAACTTCCTGAAGAAACATGGAAGCTTGGACTACATGTAGTTCGCTCTTGCTCAGTCTCCAGAGAATACCCTTGCTAGTGCTTCTGTTCATATAACTTGTCAATTCCTCCAGACAAATAAGCATTTTAACTTCTCATTTGATAACCTTAGCTTTCCACTTGGGAGGAATGTATTTTCTTGTTAATAAGTCAGCAAAATTCCTCTGAACCTGGGTTTCTTCAAACACAAATATTTATTGAGTATCTGGGACATTCAGGATGCAGTGCTATGCACGCTGGTCATGTTCAATAAATATTTGTTGTTTTGATTTGGTTTCCCAAACTGAGCTTTCTAACAGTCACAAAATTTTAAACAAATTTGAGAATCTCGCTTGAAAGCTGCTAGTGTGGAGTTGATGTAGGTAGTATAGGGTTTGCTAAGTGTATGATAGTGCAGGGTTTGCTTTGATAAACTTTACTTTGCCTTAATTAAATATCATAATCTGTAGCAACCTGGAACCAACAGAGTTAGAGACAACTCTGCTTTTTGTGCTAGATGTTTTGCCAAATTTCCGTGGAAGAGTTGAGCTTCGAGTTACTCAGTAACCACAGCAGGAGCTCAGCTCTACTGTTTGCTCCCAGTGATGGACTTTTGGGTCCAAAGAAAAGAATAGAACAGCCCAGGATATGAGGCAATGGGTAAGGACTAGAGGAATTACCTGGGCATAGAAGTGACTTCTGGAACTAGAGGCAGAGGTGGTAATCTTTTTATAATTGACCTTGAAGGAAGTATTTAAAAAAGAGAGACAAGGTTATTCAATAGTACATTCTTTCCAAGGCTTCTCAAACCTATTTCAAACATAGCAAAGCAAAGAAAGGAGATCCATCCAACTTCGTTGCCACCCAGAGTAGGAAAATAACAGAAGCAAGGAATCCTCTTTAAAAACTAATTTTTACCAAATAATCATTCTTAAGAAATTTACCCTCAGTTCCAAAAATGTTTAGAAGTTTAAATGAAGCATCTTATTCAAATTTAAATATGTGTTTATACATTTAAATGTACACAATTATTGAAAGACTTTATAGAATACCAGTGGCTGTGTGTATGTGTGTGAGAGAAAGAGAGAAAGAGAAGGACTTAGATTATCACCATACAAACTCTTTTTTCCTTTCTTCATCAACCAGTCTAAAATGAACCAAAGAAAGAGATTCGGGATTCTAAACTATGCACCATGAAAGCCAGGGACACTGTGCGCAGTGAAAACCAGACTAGGCCGGTGTTAAAAGTCCCCAAAAGACCAATCGGAAAATCTCAGTTAGAATGTGCCTTAGAGATAAACAATTTTCTGAGTTGTGGATTTTTAGGGAATCACAGACAAACTGGATAGAGACCATCCAGAAGAGAACCAGCTGGGGACATGTGATAAATCCTGTCCCAAGTAAAACAATTGGACCCTGTGTGTTTTTTTTAACCTGGGAAGACATGGCTGTGTTTCGTCACATGGAGCCATGAGACTTATAAGACACACAGACAAGGATTTGAATCTCAGCTTTGCGAGATTTGTGATTTGAGACAAGTTCTTAATCCTTGGGAACAGCAGTTCTCTCATCTGTAAACTGGGCATAACATCTTCCTGGTGTTATGAGCTGATGACAGAATCATAGATGCGAATGCCTGTAAAGCACTTAGCATAGATTTTAGTAGTGTGTGTGTGTTTGTAAGTGGCACCTGTTATCATTATCATGTTCAACTATTTAAAGAATTTGACCGAGGCGGCATTCCTGCTGGCCTTTGACTATGAAGGTGTTTTCTCTTCACTGACCTCCCTTTGCAGAGCCTCAGAGACAGCTCCTCCCCATCTGTTTTTATATTAAGATATATTTATTTATGCATGCAAGAACTGGGGTACATACCAGAGGTGTGGGGGGTGAGAGGATTCACCAGAGACAGAGTGGGGAGCAGACCAGGCAAACTGACTAAAATACACTACTGAGGGGAGCAGTGGGCAAGGCAGGAGAGGTCTGCTGAGCCATGTGGGTCAGCTCCCTGGCTGGGGATGAACTCATGCTGCAGTGGATGCGGATGCTTCATAGTGAAGTGCTTAACCCCTTGCACCACCAGGGAGATCCCCCCCCCCCATCTCTGTTTATGAAGACTTCTCTTTCAGCTGTCCCTTTCAATGGCAGCTCTTTCTGCCCAGTTGTGTCCATGCAAGCATCCTTTACTTCCCTTCCCTTTAATGATAAAACTGCCTTTTTGGATGTAAAATATTTTTTTAAAGAATTGGACCCAAGTTAATACCTAACCCTAAAGCAGCAGCTAAATTATATACAATAATTATAAATTATAAATAATAATTATAAATTATATCCCTGGCAGCCTAGGAGTTAAGTCTCAGCACTACCACCTCAAAGGCCCATCTGAGTTCACTCCTCAGCCAGGGAGCTGACCCACATGGCGCGGCAGACCTCTCCTGCCTCACCGGCTGCTCCCCTCAGCATGTGTTTCACTGGGTCTGCCTGTTCTGCTCCCCACTGTCTCTGGTGAGTCCTCTCACTCCTTGCACCTCTGGCCTGCACCCCAGTCCTTTTATGCAAAAATAAAGAAATAAAATCTTTAAAATAAATAAATAACTCATATATATACAACAGAATATTCTACAGCCATTAGAAATTATTTTGCCAAGGGCCTCCCTGGTGGCGCAGTGGGTTAAACAATCCACTATGAAGCACAGCAGACCTCTCCTGCTCCCCTCAGCCATGTGTTTCAGTCGATCTGCCTGTTCTGTTCCCGGTTCTGTCTCTGGTGAATCTTTTTACACCCCCCCCCCCCATCTCTGGCCTGTCCCCCAGTGCTTGTATGCAAAAATAAATATTTTTTTAAAAATTAAAAAAAAAAGAATTTATTTTGCCAGACAGGGCACTTTCTGTTCCACCTACAGACACCGAAGGGTCTACATTTACTCTCCTTTTCTCCCTTCTCACTTGGGACTCAGCCTGATTCCAGATCCCCCTTGGTGCTGCCATCACCTTCCTCATGCCTCATGCCTGGTACTCAAGCCTCTGTGAATACAACACTGACACCCTTGATGCTCACAAAGTCAAGGCTATCTGAATAAGCAATACACTGGCAACTTCAAAAGTATAAAACCAAATACAAAGAAGTATAATTCGTTTTGCTTGTTCTTTAAAAAGTATTTTAGGGCCTCCCTGGTGGCACAGCATGCTGCGCACCATACTGTGAAGCATCTGCCACATAGTGCAGCAGACCTCTCCTACCTCACCTACTGCTCCCCTCAGCAGGGTATTTTTCTCCCCATTCTGTCTCTGGTGAATCCTCTCACCTCTTGCGACTCTGTTTTCCTCAGTCTGGCATTTTCTGACCATGTTTGATTTATGAGCATAGGTTCCTTTTCTTTTTCTATAAAGATGAAGAGGAGAATGTGGGAGTTTGGCTAAGTAAGGTGGGCCTTGCTCTGCCTGGATCTGACTGAACTTTAAAACTTCTCTACTAATCAAACAACACTGAGTTCAACACTTTACTTAACCTGGGGAGCAGGTCATCAGCCTTTGACCTCAGTCCTCCCCTTCTCACCAGTTCACCGCCCACCCTCCCCAACCCTAGCCTCTGGATCCTCAATCAGGTTTAGAGGAAAGAACCAGTTTTCAGAGGGATTGCCTCAGACCACACTATCTTCACTCGCCCAGCCCTGTGGAAGATTAGCGACCATGTTTTCCAATGGGATAGGAACTGTGGCTGCTGGAAAAAGGTAAGAGGGGTGAGCTTTCCCTCTGAATGCTCTCACTGGGTTTTCTGACCTCTGAATACTCACAAGGATGACCCTGACACTTTTGAAAAGACCAGGCCCTCTCCCAGGTAGTAACAATCAGGAACTTGTTTGGAAGCGGTCACTCCCTCCACCTCCCCCTCTCAGGGTAAGGCCTTCCTCTACGCCACAACTTGGGTTCTTAGCCCCAGAAACAAAGGGAATGTCTTCTATTGTGTAAAGAGGTTGCTCCAACCCTGACCCTCACAGGAGAAACTCCAAGGAAAATGCCCAGGCCTGCTACACATCTGAAAAGAAGACCAGTTTAATCTGTGAGGACCTCCTAACTCCTTTTTGACTCTAACCTCTGCTAAATCTCCCCTTCTGCCCACACCCTGCCCAGGTTCTCAGTGTCCTTTGACTAAAGATTACAGACCTGTTTCTTATCCCTCAATAGCACACACATTCCCTTCTTGCTCTGGGTTGTTGCAGGAAGTTAGAAGTGAGGGTGTGTCGCAACCATCTTGGCTTTTCTTCATAGTTAACAGAGCTGTCAGAGCCCCTCCACCAGCACTGGCATCTCTAAATGTAACTGAGGGACAAAATGGAAAACAGAAAGCAACAAAGGCGTGGAGATGAACAACAAAGCTCCCTATCTCAGGAGCCTTCACCCTGCCTTCCATCCATTTCTCCCTCGGTGCCACCACTTCTCCCTCACTCTGGGCCTCTGTTCTTAACGGGGTTGCAGAGTTACCTCAGATCTCAGAAGAAGCCAAGTACCCTCAGCTGCCTTCCAGCTTCCAGTCAGTCCCACAAATGCCTGTGGGTACCTCAGTGAATCCTTTCCCAGTGTGTGCTTACTTTTTTCTGGCAGGGCCAAATTAAGAAGACTTAGAACCTACATATAGATCCACTTTTTCCATCTGCATGGGAGTTTTGACCGCCTCTGTTTCCGACAGACCCCCTTTTCTAGACACAGGAAACTCAGCCTGTCTTATCTACAAAAATATTTTAGTTTACTTAACTGGGTATCCTAATTCTCCTAATTTACCAAATTCAGGGTATCATTTTTTTTAAGTGAGATTAATTTCATTTACATCTAATAAACCCATGTTGGGAGCTATTAAAATTTCCAGGCAGAGAAAAATGATGAGGTTGTCGTGAAAAAGCAGGGAGACAGAATTAATGAGACTAACTACTAAATGAGAGGAGTGAGAGGGAGGAATCTAGAATGACTTTCAAGTTTCTAGATTGGACGCCAGGGTGCATGAGGGGTGCTTTGCTGAGTTAGAGGAAGAGAAGCTGGAACGGTCCAATAAATAATCGTCTGGAGCTCAGTTGAAGGGTAAGGGCTGGAGCTAGAGATTTGGGAGTCCTCATCACATAGGCATTGCCTTTGCTCAATCCATTTCTTCTTTCCCCTCTTCTATTTGTGAAATCCCTCTGCTGCATCAAAATCCTTTCAACCCTTTAATAGCCAGATTAAATTCCATCCATTTCAGAAAGCTTCCCTAAGCAGCTTCTGTAAATGGTCCCTCCTACTGCCCTAACGGTATATTGGGTACTAAAGTTCCTGCCTACTTTTCACACGTGGACATCACAACAAACCAATTGGAAGTTTCACATTCTTTACTTCTCCCGGTCTGGAGTCTTAGACATCCAATACTTTAATAACCATCAGTGTTTTGATAATTGACTCTAAGCTCAACACAGCTTCCAGACAGGTGGAAGTATTGCAAGATCCTTGTGCTTTTTCAAATGTTACAGCACTACTCCTGCTCACACCAGGAGGTTTGGAATTCAATGTGTTAACCGGAGAAGTCTGTGATGGGCAGCTGGGTAGTGGGTCTCCCAGTCTAGCTTAACCCAGCTTTCTGTTCCCCTGTAGGAGGGTGTGTCTTCTCTCCTTGTTGCTCATTGGCTTCTGGGGCTCTGTGTCCTGTCACTGGAACCCCGTGGAGGACATCTGCACAGCCAAGCCTCGGGACATTCCCATGAATCCCATGTGCATTTACCGGGCCCCAGAGAAGAAGGCAACTGAGGATGAGGCCTCAGAGAAGATCCCTGAGGCCACCAACCGGCGAGTCTGGGAACTGTCCAAAGCCAATACCCGCTTTGCCACCACCTTCTATCAGCACCTGGCAGACTCTAAGAATGAGAGTGAGAACATTTTCCTGTCACCCCTGAGTATCTCTACGGCTTTTGCTATGACCAAGCTGGGTGCCTGTGACAGCACCCTCAAGCAGCTGATGGAGGTAGATTCCAAAGCCTTTCTTTCTGCCTAGTCACCTTGCTGGGGCCATTTTCCAGATTTCCATAGGTCTAAAGACTCAAACTCTACAGTCATGGAGAGAGCACATTATGGATTGGGATTTCCTGTGAGTCACGGCTTCATGGGCTATCATTTCCCTTAAAAACTAATTTAAAAATATTAGACAAGGAATTACTGTTTTGATGAGTCACTTAGTAAATCTGAGTTTCCTCTTTTGGGCTACCTTAAAATGAGAGCCTTTTGTCTCTTCCAACTTATTAGTCATTCTTTTATTTATATGCTTACTTATTCATTTGGCCATCTATATGATTAATTATTCAGTGCTTCCCTTGAGCCAGTCATTGAGCTGGGGTTGGGGATTCCCAGTTCCTTCCTTGGAGCAGAAGGGCAACTTACCATCTGATCAGCTCAGGCATATAGGATCTTGTGGATGAAGATTATATGACTGGATATTGAGAATCCAGGAGGAGCCTCACAGATACTAGCGTTTTCTGACTCTGTGCTGTACTGGCCATTTTGTGTCACTTAGTATCTCCGTTTTGCGTGGGAAGGAAGGTTATCAAGATAAGGGAGGAGCCTGGGTTAAAAACCCAAGTCAGGGGTGGAGACAATGGGTCATTAATCTGCCTTTGGTGTGGGTGCCTGTCTTGCTTTTCTCAGGCTGAATCACACATTGGAGACAAAGGTAATCTATAGGGAAGTACATGTACCCCTCATGTGTAGCCCTTAGCACATACACAGTATTTATTTCAAATGCAGATACTGAAGTCTGTGGATTTTAGAAGTGTTAGCCAGATTGCCACTGAATTTTATCATCTCTGTTCAGCCTCTGGGATGGTTGAACCCAAGCCTTCACTCCATAAAAGAAACTATAGCTTTAGAAAACCTAAAGCGATGTAATTCTACCTTTTATGGGCTTTTCAATAAATTGCATATACATTGGCTTGGATCAAAAAGCACTTCCTTATCATCCATGTCTCTGACCCCAAGGGAAAACTTAAATGTGTCCCTTTCCTGTAAGAACAGAAACACAACTCTGTTTCCAAACCAGTCATGACCTTTAGGTCTTCCTCTCTACAACATCTTCCAACATAAGATGCTAAGTGTTGGAAGTGGGGTGAGAGTTGGGGGAACTGTGTCTCTGGAGAAAAGAGAAAGGCACAGCAAGTTTTTGGATGAAGGCATCATCCTTCAAAAAGTGGATATTGGAACAAATCAAGAAAGTCAAAGGCAGAGGACAGATAAAGCCAAAAGAACTTTCCTCTGACAAGAAAGTGGAAGGGAGAAAGGAGTAGCCTTGAAGATCAGGATATTATCGCTTCCATGGTGTGGGTGGAGGTGGAAGAGATGACGTTTTGGTCTTCTTCAAGCCTAGCTCTGATTCTTTCTTTCTTTTTTAAGATTTATTTATTTATGCATTCAAGAACTAGGGTACAGGCCAGAGGTGTGGGGGGTGAGAGGATCCACCAAAGACAGAGTGGGGAGAAAACAGGCACATGTACTGAAATACACTGCTGAGGGGAACAGTGGGTGAGGCAGGAGAGGTCTGTTGCACCATGTGGGTCACCTCCCTGGCCAAGGATCGAACTCATGCTGCATTGGCTGCAGATGCTCCATGGTGCGGTGCTTAACAATTTGTGCCACCAGGGAGGCCCCCCCAGCTCTGATTCTGAGCCTTTTAATGCCCTGTGGTGAGTGACTCTGCTTTTTCACCCCTTCTTTGGCATCCCAGAGAGCCTAAAAGTGGCCAGTCCCAGTAGATCTGTGGATCTTAGAAGTGTTTAGAGCCAGATCTCTCTAGAAACTCTCAGGATATGTGTGTTCCTTTTTGCCTTTTTCCTTCCTACCCCTTATTCTGCTTTCATTCACTGGTTTTTCAAGAAAACATGAGCCGAGCATTTCCACCATGCTAGGCCCTGTGCTTGAAGGAGATCACAAGTGAGGAGGCTCTAGGTTGGGGGCTGCCTTGCACTGTGCTCACTACACATGTCAGCCAGCCTGCCCCATCAAACTCACCACAATTTTCTTTTGTTTTCTACAGGTTTTCAAATTTGATACCATATCTGAGAAAACATCCGACCAGATCCATTTTTTCTTTGCTAAACTAAACTGCCGACTCTATCGAAAAGCCAACAAGTCCTCCGAGTTGGTATCAGCCAACCGCCTCTTTGGAGACAAATCCCTTACTTTCAACAACACCTACCAGGACATCAGTGAGGTGGTATATGGAGCCAAGGTCCAACCCCTGGATTTCAAGGTGAGTGGCCGATGTCATTCCACTCAGAGACTGAGGAGATAGAGAAGCATGATCCAAATTAACACGGGTTGAAGGCAGGTGGAGGGGTGAGTATAAATCAGAATCTCTGGAATATTCTTTCTTGCTTGAAACCTGAGGAATCAATGATATTTATGGTCTAGATTATAGTGGCTTCTCTTCTTCTTCTAAAAAAATTATCTAAATAATAAATTCTTCATTTATTGATCAAGTTCAAATATATACCAAAAGATACTCTAGAGATGCCAGTCCCAGATGTTATTTAACTTAATTTTTTTTTAAAGATTTATTTATTTATGCATACAAGCACTGGGGTACAGGCCAGAGGTGTAGGGGGTGAGAGGATTCACCACAGTGAGTGGGGAGCAGAACAGGTAGATCAACGGAAGTACACTGCTGAGGGGAGCAGCGGGCACAGCAGGAGAGGTCTGCCGCACCATGTGGGTCCCCTCTCTGGCCGGCAGCAGGGATCGAACTCGTGCTGCAGTGGCTGCAGTTCACTTTATAGTGCGTTGCTTAACCCACTGCGCCACCAGGGAGGCCCTTTAACTTAATTTTTAAAAGCTACCATGGTCAAAGAAAACAGGCTGGTGGTTTTATTTTCTTCTTGGAGAGTCATGAAGTACATGAGACTATTAAGTGTTCTGAGAAATCCTGCAACAGAAAAGTCTTTTGACTTGATTCAGTCATTGCTTCTCAAAGTTTTTGACCACATGGGCAGCCCTCCTGCCCCTACTCCTGCAGCCCTTATTAGTTTACTTTAAACAGGTTTTGGAAACTTGAACTCTTATGAGTTTAGGTTTTCTAAAGTCAGAGAAGCAAATTATTTGTCTCCTTTTTCTTAGACTATCTCCTTTTAATGTTCCTTTCTCTTTCTTTTCTTCCTCTTTCTTCTGTTAATATTTATTGACTGTATAGAAAATTCATGGCACTATCTTAAATAGGTGAGTTTCTCCCAAATCAGGTTAGAGGGATGGCTTAACCAAATGGCGGGGAATGGTAGAAGGCAGATAAAATAAAATGCTGCTCAGGGAGATGAAGAAGCTGACTGACTACCTCAGATGGGTAGGTTTGTGTCCTGTTCTCCTCAGGAAAATGCAGAACAGTCCAGAAAGACCATCAACAACTGGATTTCCAATAAGACTGAGGGCCGCATCACTGATGTCATCCCCCGAGGTGCCATCGATGAGTCCACTGTCCTGGTGCTGGTTAACACCATTTACTTCAAGGTACTCAAAATGGCCCTGGAGAGACTCCCAAGGAGCTCCCCTGGCCCTCTACACCTCTCTTTCACACCACTGGATACATGTAGGTAGATCCTCTATGAGAAATGGTCCATTCGTGGTCCATGCAGAAATACAAGTTTGCTAAGAGTCCTTTAGGACCTTGGTTGCAGGACTGAGATCAAGGCAGGTGTTCTCGTAGTGTCTCTGGCCCCTGGCAGAGCAGCCCACTCGCCCAGCCTACCCAGCACAAGGGGTGTGTCGTGATAAATGCTCATATCTATGTGACAATTTCTGCTGTCTAGTAGGCTCCATTTGGAAATCTGGAATAAAATGACAAACTCGTGTCCACAGTAATAAGATTTTTTCTGTCATCTGGAGCAGCTTTTACAGTGACTCACAGTTTCCTTGCCTGTGGGTTCTGACCCTCTGGGTATCAGGCTCACCTAGAGCTTTGCAGAGGCCCTGTGATTTGATCATGCAGGTGGCTTTGTCGTTCTCAGTCAAGATTTATAAAGACTGTTCAAATTGATTACGTTTGAGAAGGAGAATGAGGGGTGGGCCTGGGGTAAACAGGTCGTGGATATCAGGAGGTCCACCGGGGTGGCACTCCATCTGCATGCTCTGTCTCCCCTCCCAGGGCCCAGGGATTCAGTCACTCGCTCTGCTGCCAATCCCTCTGTCTGGGGTTTCCTTCTCCCCGAGAAAGGAGTAGGTTGCATTTCTACAAACTATACTCCCCTTTATTGTTTATGGAATAATGTTGCATTTATTCATCTGCATGATCTTATAACATCACAAATGAGACCTTGGGTCACTCATATAGATGACTTATTTTAAATCCTGACTTCCATTTCTGACTGGGTGAACTCAGATAAGTGAACTGAGGACTTTCTGTGCTTTTGTTTTTGCATGTGTACAATCAATACATGCTACATCTATCTCAGAGTTACAGAGAGGCCTGAATAAGTTAATATATGTGAAATGCTTAAGGCATATTAGCAACCACTAGCTCCTAATTTTGCAGATGAGGAACCACTTCTCAAGAGTTAAATGACTTGCCCCCAAATCAAAGAGCTAAATGACGAGGAATAATAATTACACTGTAGAAACTTCCTAGAGGTTTCTTATATCCCAGGGTCCCTCCCTCTTTGAAACTCATCCTCCTTAACTTCCAGATGAACAATCCCCACTGGGGTAGGGGGAGGGTCTAGCCTTTTTTCATCAGGGACATCCCAGCATTTTTAAAAATGGCCTTTGAGAAAAAACTACTGAGAAACAGAAAGCAAAATGCAATTAGATTTATTATTATTTTAAAATATTTATTTATTTATGCATATAAGCACTGGGGTACAGGCCAGAGGTGCGGGGCAGTGAGAGAATCTACCAGACAGTGCAGGGAGCAGAACGGGCAGATGGACTGAAATCTACTGCTGAGGGGAGCAACGGGCCAGGCAGGAGAGGTCTGCCTGTGCCATGTGGGTCCCCTCCCCAGCTGGGGGCAGGGATCGAACTTATGCTGTAGTGGCTGTGGTTTGCTTCATAGTGTGTTGCTCAACCCACTGCGCCACCAGGGAGGGCCCAAGGCAATTAGATTTAAATGCAAGAAGGGACTTGCTAAGAGGCAGTAGGTTTGTTCTTGGTTTTAGGTTTTTTTTTTCTCATTATAAAAGAATCACTACTAAAATTCTGGGAATACAGAAAAGTTCACAGAAAAAACAACCACCACCAATTTCATCACTCTGACAGTCATTGTTGAACTTTTCATGCAACCCCTCTAACATTTTTTTCTAATAATTATACTTAAATGTTAACATAATAAAGCCAGGTGAGTATTTCCTATGTCAGTGTTGTCTGTGGATGTTTTTGATCTCTTACATTGTGTTCTTCCACCTGGCTCTTCCAGGGCCTGTGGAAGTTCAAGTTCAGCCCAGAGAACACGAGGACAGAACTGTTCTACAAGGCTGATGGGGAGTCGTGTTCAGCATCCATGATGTACCAGGAAGGCAAGTTCCGCTATCGGCGTGTGGCAGAAGGCACTCAGGTGCTGGAGCTGCCCTTCAAGGGTGATGACATCACCATGGTGCTCATCCTACCCAAGCCTGAGAAGAGCCTGGCCAAGGTGGAACAGGAGCTCACACCCGAAGTGCTGCAGGAGTGGCTGGATGAGATGTCAGAGACCCTGCTGGTGGCCCACGTGCCCCACTTCCGCATTGAGGACAGCTTCAGCTTGAAGAACCAATTGCAGGACATGGGCCTCACGGACCTGTTCAGCCCTGAAGGTTCCAGGCTCCCAGGTGAGTGTGACTTTCCTCCTCTCTGCCTCTGGAAGTGATCTGATGAAGGTGGACGGTTTGGAGTAAGAGCAGAAAAGAACAATGAATCAGGACCCCGGGTTCCAAGCCCAGTTCTACTGCTCATTCAGAGAAATCCCTTTCCCTCTGGAGATCTTAGTTTCTTCTTCTGTAAAAGGGGGAGTTTGCTCTAGCACCCCCATAGGCCCAGTTGGCAGCAGAACCCTTGCGGCCTGTAACTGACAGAGGATACTAGATGCAGAACTTGAAAGCCTTCAGAATTTAGAGCCAAAAGACACATATGCTTAACTGGGGACATCTGGTTCACTGGTTTACAATGAATAGTCCTTTGCCTGATATTCCAAAGAGCTGGTGCATTTTCCTAAAGGTCACTTGGAAAGATATGGCCATCCTTCCCTATTTGTAATTCTTCAGTAGTGGTGTTTATTGTCTTGGTTCCTTCAACACACAGTTTTTTAAAGCTGTGTATCAAAATATGACCTACTCTGTCTCTCCAGCTGCTCCCCTCAACAGTGTATTTCAATAGATCTGCCTGTTCTGCTCCCCACTCTGTCTCTGGTGAATCCACTCACCCTCCCCGTACCTCTGGCCTACACCCCAGTTCTTGTACGCAAAAATAAATTTTAAAAAATCTTTTAAAAAAAAAGAGTCCCCTATTCTCTACCTTACCCAAGAGCTGCAGTATAAGATTAAATTCACAGAAGCCAGGTTAATCAAACCCAAAATACTTTATCATTTTTAGCATGTACTTATTTGGGGATATCATTATGTGAGGATTCAGGAGTTCTTCCTAATTTTCAAAAAAGCCCAAAGGACCTCTTAATTCAAACCAAATTCCTTTCTGTGGTCTGAGGCAAAGTTTCTCCCATTTCACAGAGCTGTCTCTGGCCTTCTTTTCAGGTATTGTTGCGGGAGGCCGCGATGACCTCTATGTCTCTGATGCATTCCATAAGGCTTTTCTTGAGGTGAGTCTACCTCTCTTTGCTCTCTTCTGCTTGTTCGTTGCCATGCTTCTTTATTACTCAATATACTGGTATCTCATTGTAACACTGGAGTTCTTCCTCTGCTGGCTCTTATGGTATAGATAGCAGATGTGTGAACAGTGGAACCCAACAGCTTCTTTCCAGTGCCCCTCAAACCCTGACTCTATGGCGCCCTTCTCCATGAGGCCTGCTAAGGTATTACAACCCTCCCCTGGAGCTCTCATGGCCTAATTATTTCCACCCTCCCTCTCACTGTCTCTGCTGTAGCAGTTCAAAAATACATAAATATTAAGGGGGGTAACACAGGAAAAAGAGCCAGTGAAGGCCATTGAAAGGGAATTCAGAAGAGAACCAGGCGAATATGGGCTCATGGAAACTCAGGGATCAGTTTTAAGGAAATGGAGACCATCTAGCAAGAAGACTGAAAAGGAACCCTAGGCTACTTTTCTCTAAGGAATTGAACAGAATAGTGGGGACACATTCATCACTATTAGGTGAAGAGCAAATGGAAAGTTAGAAAGTGGAGCTGGTGAGTGTGTATCATGTGCTAAATGTCTTCCAGAGAACTAGAGGTCTGTACTACATTGCAGAACATAAAAAGCTAGGCAGTCAAATATATGTATTTATTTGCCTCTTTGGGGAAACTAATAATGTACACTAGTGTAGCTGAAGTCTGAGAAATTCCACAATGAAGAAAAAAGTTTCAAGATTGTTTAGCCTAGTGTTTCCCCAACCAAAATGCCCATGAAACTCATTATTAAAGTAATTACAACTGTAGAACTTCTGGTTCTCAATTAAATTCTGACCTATGGACCAAAGGCATTAGTTATCTATGGAGCTTGACTCTTGGAGGATAGGGCTTGAGAACCTGTATGTTTAGTGTTCCTCAAAGGATTTGATGCACAACCAGGTTTGAGAACCACTTGTGTAGACTAATCTTTGGGGGAACCAGGCTCTGAGGGAAATGAGATGGGACATTTTTAGAGAGGTGGCTGGACAAAAGAATCACAAAGGAAAAGGATGGGGTCATAGAATGGTTTCAGAGCACAATGTTAGTAAATATAGTTGCAGTGTCCAGGTTCAGTGGGAAATGTTTAGTTAGGAGGAAAAAGAGAAGATTATGGTCTGAAAGGATAATGTAATATAATTCCAAAGAACAGTTCTGAGATTTTAAGTTCTAGGTGTAGCCCTGGGACTAGTTTTCTGAAGTAGAGTGAAGGTAATGCCCATTGAGTTTGATGAAACGAAGGGGTCAGGAAGTTGAATGAGTCTCTTACCACGGTATTTTAATTGTCTAGGTCAAATGATAGCAAGAGCTGAGGTAGAAAGAAAGCCTATGAGCTAGAAACCAAAACCCTCGCTGTGGGATAGAATCTATAGGACATCAGATGTCTTACAGGATAACAGCAAAAATGGAAGATTTTATCTTAAGTGTACTGAGGTCAGAACAAGAATTTTACCTGACTGCTGGATTAATGGTTTTGAAAGTAAAAGTGATAAGACTGGCATCCTTTCCACATGGATTATGGAAGAAAGAGCACTTGGGAAGAGAGCAAGGGAAGCTGAGTCCTCAGGGTTCTAACTATGATTGAAAATCCTCTTCTAAAGATTCCAAATAGAAGTGCTTATCTCAGACCTCCTTGAGGGCTTTGGAGTTACTATTACAAAAAAGCAGAGGGCTAGATTAGTTTTTCATGTAGCTGAGCTCACTAAACAATGAAGCTAGTGTCCTCTGCTGCTCTGGGAATAAATTTCTCATCCTTGAAAATCTTGTCACCCAATACATAGGACTTCCCCTTCGCCCCTCGCCGACCAATTGTGAATCTCCTGTGAAGTCATTAAAAAATGATCTAATGAAAATGAAAGAATCCAAATCTTGCAAAAGTTTCAGTCATAAATTTCGTCCTAGAGCGGTCATGGAATTGATAGTGTGGGGGAGGAGTGTGGTGCGAAGGAAGAAGGAAGAGCAACAAGGAGCAAGAGAGCTAGAGAGAACATCATCAAGCGGCTCTATAAAGCTAGGTCTGAGCACTTCATTAAAAGGCAGGGGAAGAGTTCAATGATAGTCTAGTGCTCCAAAAATGTTTTCTGAAGATGTCTTCCTCTAGACCTTTGGCAGTTCTGTTTATTACTCCAACACATACTCACCTCATCTGGCTAGAGGACTATCTTCTATTCACAGGCCTAGGTCCCGAGTGGCTGCTTTGGGGGTAGTTCTATCTGATGCTGGAAGAGTGAAACTACCTCAAATACAGAGTTCTGAACTTGAGTCAAACTCTTAGCATCTAGAAAGAAACAATCCTTTTATAATAGCATGTACAATGGTGCCAGCCAGAGATGTGACAAAGCACCCTTGTGACCATTCAGGCTACTGGTTCAGGGATTGTCTGAATGAACCCTTGCACATACATATGCAGCATAAGGTTTTGACAAACAAATGTGCTTACATCAGAATCCACTCATTAACAAGTACAGGGTTTGGAGGTTACCCAATCTGACCCAAGTATATTTTCTACTGGAAAACAAGTAACATTTAAAATAATTAGTGTGTCTGTGGATGACTTACCTGCTTATCATGAATTGCAGAATAGCCAATGTTTCCTATTTAACCTGCAGGTAAACGAGGAAGGCAGTGAAGCATCTGCAAGTACGGCCATCGTGATTTCTGGTCGTTCCCTGAACCCCAACAGAGTGACCTTCAAGGCCAACAGGCCCTTCCTGGTTCTGATAAGGGAAGTTGCTCTGAACACTATTATCTTTATGGGCAGAGTGGCTAACCCATGTGTTAACTAAAGCTTCTATTCTTTGCACTTCTTCCTGTTTTGGTTTGCGAAGAGAAATAAAAACAAATACAAATAATCCCACCTCACATTATGAATGGACTTTGCCACTTGAAATGAAAGCAAGGGAAGGCGAAGTAGAGGTGCTGTTGGGTATTTGGTAAAATGATGCTTTTGATTCTCTGCTAGTGAACACATCTGAGTCAGAAAGGCAAAGAGGGGTGGGCCTCCCTGCTGGAACAGGGGTTAAGTCTCAGCGCTATCAAGCTATAGCCAGCAACTGTGGCCTGAGTTTGGCCCCGGCAAGGGAGCTGACCCACATGGCACAGCAGACCTCTCTGATCTTGCCTGCTGCTCCCCTCAGCAGTGTATGTTCTATCCCCTACTCTGTCTCTGGTAAATCCTTTCACCCTCTCTCCTACCCCCATCCCTACACCTCTGGCCTGCACCCCAGTTCTTGTATGCATAAAGTTAAAAAAAGGGGGGCCTCCCTGGTGGTGCAAGGGGTTAAGCAACACAATATGAAGCATCAGCAGACACTGTAGCACAAGTTCGATCCCTAGCCAAAGAGGTCACCCCATGGCACAGCAGACCTCTTCTGTCTTGCCCACTGCTCCTCTCAGCAGTGTATTACAGTTAATCTGGCTGTTCTGTTCCCCACTTTTGTCTCTGGTGAATCCTCTCACCTCCACACCCCTGGCCTGTATCCCGGTTCTTTTTTGCACAAATAAATCTTTAATAAAAAAAGAAAAAGTGAAAGAGGGAACTATGTCACTGCTTTATCTTAAAAGATGGCAGGAATCCAACAGGGCAGGGTGGGTGCTTACAATCAGTATTCACATCACACTAAAAGCATTCACAAATTTAAAATTAATTACTCTTTATATACAGAAAAGACAGATTCAAGTCTGAGTATTAAACCATTTAATTCTCAAACCACTCACATGCATAATGTTCTTTTACACAGTGTTAAAATAAAGAGGAAAATGTATTTTTATACAAACAATTTCAAGTATGCATTTATAGACTTTTCAGATTACTAACCAAGTTGCTAAGATTTCATTCACATTGTTCTTAAAGCTGTTCAACGAGAAAGCTTTTGCTAAACTGCTTTAAATATGTTTATATAAACCCCTATCTTCACTCTTTCTCTAATCCCCCTCCCCCAACCCAAATCTCTGTCCACCCACCTGCCCGCCCCCCTTCCCGACACAACAGGGCTCCTGGGCTCTAGGAGACATGCAACCCCACCGAGAACTGTTATTGGCTTGTCGTCAGGGGAAGGACAGAATCTACAGGAGGAGAGACTGAGAACACCTGTCATATTAAGGGCAAGAGCAGTCATGACTTTGAAATGATACAAATCAGGGTCCTATCTTAGAGTGTGTTTTCACTTGACTTTTTAATTTAAAAGAATCTCAGCTTCCCACAAAACCCAAAAGTTTCTCATAATTCAGAAGCTGAAAAAATAACTTAACATTGGATGTTTTGCCTAGTGAAACCTCTAAAATCAGGGTAGGTATTTTTAACTTTTTCACTGTTTCCTTTTTCCTTTAGCAGGGGCTGGGGGCAGTTTGAAAACAGATGCTATTAAATTAAGGAATTTGGTTAGTTTCACAGGGTCTGGCAGGAGTTCTCCCTCCTCAACTCTCCTCCTGAAGTAATCTGGCTTCAAGGCCAGGAACAGCCATTCTTCTTAGGAATTAAAGTGCATTTTTTCTTTTTTTTTTCTTTCTTCAATAAAAGGGAGTGGGGGAAGGTGTGGTTTACACGTAAGTGATAATGACTAAAAGAGGGAGAGAAAATCCTATTCCTATATAAAGGTATTTATAATAATAATAAAAACAGATATTCTCTAAAGAAGTGCGATGCACCAGCTCAGCCCAGCACCCTCACAGGGACAAGAGTGCCCTCCTGGCTCACTGACTTCTGAGGCATCTTCACTAAAGGAGTAATCGCTTAAGACACAAACCTCAAATGTTAGTTTTTTCCAAGGACAAAAAAAGACTGGTGGGTTCTTAAAGTTAAAAACTTTTATCTCATTCCCTTTCAGGGATAACATTTTAGAAATTGATTGTCTGTTTTAATATGAATCCTTAGGAAGCTGTGAAAAAATGTTATATATATTTGTTGTTTACAAATATTATGGTAGCCTTTAAAAACTCAGAAAGAGGAGGCATAGTTGCTATCACTCAGTATCAGCTGAGAGGAAGTGAGATTTTCCTATTATCTGTTAATTTGATACCTACCACCAGAATCTTTTTTTCTGTTTTTCTTTAAATGCTTTCATTTCTTGGGTGACAAACCCAAGAGTTTTTCAAAGAGGAATAAATGCTACATTATCAGCTGTATGAAGAAGTGATGGGTTCAAGATGAGAAGGGGAAACTTGTCCTGGGTCTGGCCTCTGAGTCCAGTGTGATCTGCTTTTCACAGTGACCAGTGGGAAGGCACAGTTGCCAGGGACAGGGAGATGGGGACAGTTGTCACCCACCATATAAGCACCATAGAGAACAGTTGGGCAGATTTCTTTCAGACCATGTCCACCTGAAGGAAACCACATTCGTGCTACACTAACGTGTCTATCCTTGGACCATTTGCCTTCTCTCCTCTCAGGGACAGAACATGAGTGGGCCCCAACCTGAAATAATGGAGAGCCAGGGAATTTAAGTGCTCTTCTAATACATTTCTCCCTTTACTCACTTATGCTGACTTGCCAAAAATTGAGATCTCTGACATTAAGATTTCTTAAAGGAGAAGCCACCGGTTCCTGACAGAACCATCCATTTAATTCTGTATTAGATCACAAAATGCAACAGGCAAAAAAACCTGTGAACAAAGACTACAGCAGAAGAAAGTTAATGGACTGAGACAGAATACATTTCTTTTGCATATAGTTTGGTAATGTTTTTCTTTTGTTGAGGGTAGGGTGTGGGGTAAGAAGGAGAAACTACAGTCAGACTAGCATTTGTTTAGGTGTTTCAGAAAGGACTTCTTAAAGGTTCAAGAGGAATCAGCAAACCAAACCAGTAGGGCAGAAAGATGTAATTTCACAGTTCTGACACAGAATTTCTGATAGGGAATGTTCCATTCCTTACTTAAGATATGGTACATGTTTATATATTTATCTTTTACTATTACTTCCCCATCCTCTTCCTCTACTTTCCCCTTTAAAATCTTAAAATCCAGTGTGGTATGATTTGCATATTGCTCAACAACGTAATGTTTTACAGTACTCCAAAATGTTCTTCAGTATGAAACCCCACAAAGGGGCTATTCTCTGGATGCTTACAAGTTCCCAAAACTACTACTTTTCTACTTCACCCAATAGTAGGAAGCCTTCAACAATTTCCTAAGTCACTTGGTCTGGCATTGTAGCTAGTATGCTAAAGTATACTAAGCAAATAGCCATGCCTTAGTGTGATTTTAATAAAATTTGATAGCCTGATACAAACTCAGTCCTCTTACTAACCAATCTTTCCCTTGACCCACTTTTCTCCTCCCACACATCACTTATTTGAAATTTAATTATTTTGATATTTGATATCAATACGATATTTAAATTATCAGTATCAATGAATAAAAATTTGTACAATGCTGAAAATTCATTCAGCAGAGTCTGCTACATTTGAAAGTGCTCTTAAACATAAATTTCTTTCATGAATTAGAAATCATTGGTAGCTAGTTAGTTTGAACAGTGGTTATCACTTTTTAAGGGTAATCAGTTATCCCTTTTCCATTAACATGTGTGAAGTTGCCATGTGCAGGTACCTTAACTACTTGGGGTGGGAAGAATAAAAGATAGGAAACCTCATTTGGGAATTACTGGGTTAAGTCTCTGAAATCCGGGAGCAAAGATGCTAAAATGACTCATTTCACATTTTATATAAATTCAGAAATATTTAAGCTTTAGCTAGTGCATATCATTCACAAAGAAACAAGAAAAAGTGAAAGTCACTTTACACTAAAATCCCACTTAGAAAACAGGCTAAGAGACGAATAATAAATGTATTACCATCACCCCAGAAAGGATTTCTTTTTTCCATTAATTTCACAATGCTACCTGTTCCATTTACAATTAGAAATCACTTCAGAAGGCTTGGGCTTGGCTCTTTTAGTAAGTTCAAGGGCTCTATTTCAGCAAAGTTGAGAAATTCCCATTCAAACCACATATGCCAAGGAAAGAGGATTTTAGAGACCAGACTTTGAACATCTGTTTTGCTTACTCAGAAATACTTTGCATTTGGTATAAAGAGGCAAGTGGATGAATCGCAACATCTCTCTCCAGAATCACTCTGGCTGATCCACTTTACTACTGAGCCTTGACCTACTGGAAGCTTTAAATTGAGAGTCATGTCTGAAATACATATGAAGGTATCTGATGACAAAAAGAGAACAAGATTGAGGTTATCTTGTCAAAGACCACTAAGGATATCCTAAACAGTGGTTCTCAGCCTTGGCTGCCCACTAGACTTCTCTAAGGAGCTTTTAAAGCTCAGGTTGCACAGCGAATCAACTAAATGGAAATGTCTGGAGTGGGCTCAGGTGAGTCTAATGTACAGCCAAGATGGAGAACTACTGGTCTAGGTCAACTGACTGCAAAAGAAAGCATTAAGGCCAGTGTTCACCCCAGCCACATTCATAATTTTAACACGCCACAATGAAATTACCTCTACATTTCTGATTTCTTTGTCTGCTTTTTAAATAAATCACTTTGACCATAATAGGCCACAAAACCAACAGTAAATTATTGTATTATAGTATATTCAGCATAGAATGAAACCCTGGCACAAACAAGATAAGTCAGAGGGAAGAATGTGCACAAGCAGGAGTTGATTCCTGAGTGTAGGATATCAGCATAGCTTACAGATTGAGATTATACATTTAGAGAAAAATAGCCGTGGTGAATAGATTCACATGATTTTACTGCCTCCTTCATATCGCAATTTGGCAGAAGTTATAAATCAGTTGTCATCTCTGAATAATGCTTGTCTCATTATTTGGAATTTCACATTATCTGCATCATCACTTGCCCCCCATTCACATGGAAAGTAACTATCATCTAACACCTAAAGTACAGGCGCCAACCTCTAAAAATCAAAAATGGATCATCTCTCATTTTCACTCTTAGTCAGAGAATCCTTGTTTAGAATTGTAACCTGCCAGTGCATGAAGATGAAAAGATGGAACACATTCCACGATATCTCTAGACAGTCATTCCTCAGCGGTAACGAGTGTTCAAAAGGTAGATAACCTGATTGGCCCAGTGTACTAGTGCCCCCAATAGCAAGTTAGTTGAATGCTACAACTGGACTTGAAGATTAAGTGGTCTGCCTAGTGGCATTTTACTACTGAAAAAGAATTTCCTGACACAACACTCAAGCAAGGACATCTTTACTATTATAACAAAATCTGCATTAAAAACAGGAGTATCTTTTTTGGAGAAACGAAAAGCAAGACAGGTTATCCAAAAATCCACGTCATACAAAACTCCATGTCAAGGTATTGGCAGAAGATTCAGTATAGTAAAACTATGACTAATACGCCAGTCCATCAAAAATGGACTGCAAATGAAAAAATTTGAATTCAGAATTCAAACAATTTTTCCCATCATTAAAAGGAGTTGGGTGCATCTTTAAAAACAAACAGAAAGCCTCCATTTCCCCTGGTTATTCTTGCCAAACAGAAACCAATGGATAAGAGCATTAAACCCAAGTGTTCTGCCATTAACACTTGAACATGGTAAGAATTTAGATATTGCAGCCTTAACATTTTAGGTCTGACTTTCCATTGCTTGCTACAGAAAACAATACTCTTTCTTCAGCCAAGTGCTCAGAGGTAGAGGAGCTGAAGGGAGTACAAAAGAGAATGGGGTGGACCGATGAGGCTGGGTGGTCCAGCCTCCAGCCTCAGGGGCTACAGGACAATCTTGGACTATGTTCAGTCTTTAATGGGAGGTAGAGTGGTCTACATTGACTTATCTGCCTTCATCAAACACCTTTTTCTCACATACACACATAAAATCACATATATCCAGCTGTTAACTCACAAGAATACTGTAACCTGCAGCAACAGAACACCTAGCCCAACAGGTATTTTCTGTCTAAATTATGTATTTTACCCAACACTTCTCAGGTAGATACAAAGCCAAGCTTTTTTTTGAGGTTCATCCTTTCACCAGGTTTTTTAAACATACATTTCACTTCAAGACCTACATCTTTTGTCTCTAATGAACAGCTGCACTAAGTGGGTGCAATGTATTATAACATCTTTATAAATACAAAGTGCAAGAAATAATTTTCTCAGCCAGAATACAAACAAAGCAACAAAACGCTCTCCTACTCTACTATGCTAAGAATCTGATTTTTAGAATCAATGATGCAGCTAACAAAATGCTTCTAAGCTATCAAGATCATAGTGGATGAGTAAATATATTATAAACATACATTTATGAAGAAAGGTATTAAGAAAATAGTCAAACTTTTCACAAAAGTTATTTGCATGAACTATCTTTAGTATACCACTCTGTGTTCAATGCACATGCATATACAATTGAATTATATTAGTGTTATTTTTATTGGGCCCATTTTCCAAAAAGAAAACAGGCTCACTCATTTTTTTTAACTTCATGTTACATGATTTAAAATTATTTTTGTAAAAATATTAGAAATACCATATAAATTCTAAATATTTCTGCTATCTGACTCAGATAGCCATTCTAGAGGTGGTTTCAGTCACGCTCTTCGTGACGCGTTTAGCATCTTGGCTTCCAGAGGAAACACATTTTCAGGTTTGTTCCCTGTGTTGTAATTCTGTTTCTGTAGTAGTTCTTGAAGAACCACTAAAGTTAGGATTCTATTGCTTTAAAGAAAACTCAGAAGATCATCAAATATGTCATAAACATCTGCTTTAAGATGTAGCTAAGAACAGAAATCAAAACCTTAGTAAGTTTCTACTCATTCAGATTGCTGTGATCGGCTTGAATCGGTTTAGACTTGAGATGCTAAAGAATAAATATTCTTTCAACCTAGTAAGTTCCCATCCTTCTGATTTTGTTCACATTTACAACTCAAGATCATAGTACTGAATTTTCATGCAACCACTGGATGACTTCAAACTTAAGAGTCACAAAGAATCTAAAGGAGGGTCCAAAGAGAGGTAAAAATATAGAAAAACAGACATCTCCACAGATTATCATATGATTTTTCATTCCCTGGGAATATATTTTCAAAGGCTTTCTCTATCACAAAGGGTAGACTTTAAAAAAGTATACCAGAATAGAAATGTGGCTCAAAAATAAAAGGTTCAGGCTCATTTACTTTTATTCACTAAAAGTAGCCCCAATCTGTACATGATAAAATCCAATTAATCTCCATGCCTATATGCCTCAAACAATCCATCCTGGTTATCCAACTACAAATACCGAAGACCAAAGGGAAAATACCTTTTTCCCTTCCCAGCATTTTGTAGAGCCCTAAATTAAATCTCTGCCCATGAGTACCCCCTTTTATTTTCCAGATTTGCAATTCTTGGAGTCTGACCTAGGTACAGAGACTTACTTATATGATAACGAGGGATAACCAGCAAGCCCTCACAGCTAATTCTCTGCACATGGAATGGCTAACCCCAAGCTTTTTTTTTCCTGTCAAAGTGTACTGATTTCAGTGTGAAATTTTTTTAGAGCAGAAATTCTCTGCCCTTTTCTGAAGACAGTAATAGTCTAATTATAAGACAGCAAAAAATTAAATGAAGCATCCTAAATCTGACAAGTATAGCCAAAAATCATAAACCTGAAAGGTTTGTTATTTTAGGGAAGATATGCTGTATGAATTGTTAATTTTAAAGGATGAACAACATATAAAATTGGGAATGGATTTTCCATATGAAAGGTAATAAAACTGGCATGGTTAGTATTAGAGATGGGAGTAGGATAAATAGGCAAAACTTTAAATTTTCTCAAGAATATCATTATTCTCACCATGCAAAAGAAACTCCTGTTGAAAGAGACTTAGTAGCCATACAATTTTCCATACCACAGGAGTTTTCACCTATTTGTAAACTTAAAAAATGGGTGATATCTTTAATAAATCAAATTCTGTAACAGTAGGCTTTTTATTTCCGCTAGAGTTTTTCTGGCTCAGGATATACAGTTACTGCGGCTTCACAGTAAAACAAAACCAAAAATATACAAGTGTACACAACTCAGAACAAAAGAAAAAACTGGAAATTTTGCAATAAGATAAATGAAACTCAGGGGGCAGGCAGCTAATGAAATCTACTCCAGATAATTGTCTCATTTTCCTTCTGGCTCCTTTACATATAATAAATGGTTTTTATGGCACAAACTGACCTAAATGAACATATTAGAGTCAAGATTAAAAAAGAAAACCTTACATAACTACATAACTACTGTTATCTACAACAGATTAAAGATGGCTCTAAATCCTTGCATACTTTCCATCAAGTGGTAATGCTTCTTGAATCTGGGACATGTGACTTCTTTAACCAATAGTCTATGGCAGTGACTGTCAGCTCTAGACTTGTCCAGTGAGACAACTGGCACCTTCTGCCCAGTCTCTTAGCTATCCTCTAGAAAGTCTGACTATCCATATAGAGTCCCTGCAATTTCACAGAGAGGGGAGAAGACCCCTGCTAGTCGTTCATGGAAGACCTTCTAGTCCTCCATGCCAGGGAGTCAGCATGAAAGTAAGGTCATCTTGGACATTCCAAAACAGTCCAATCACCTGCTGAATACCCCAAGAGACCTGAGTGGTCACCACAGAGAACAACAGAATTGCCCAGAGGAGTTCTTCCTGAATTTTTCATTCACAATCATGAGATAAGTAAGTTGCTTTAAGTCACTAAAGTTGTTTGTTACACAGCATTAGATAACTGGAATGCTTTCTTTCACTTTTGGCCTTGGTAGCAACTCATTCACAATAGACCTAACAAATGGATAGAACTTCTGAAGCAGTTGGCAATGTCCCCAGAAAATATTCACCACTGTCTGCTCAACTACATTCTTTTAAAGGAATCTTTTGATTATTTATGCTTGAATTAAAAGTTCATTACAAGGAGTTATGTTACTGCATAGTGTATGTTCTAATTCACTCTTGGAAGTCAATAGAGTCAATATGATATAGTGAAGCGAGTCCGGCTTTTGGAATCAGATTTGCAAATACTAGTTCTGCAATTTATCCATTGTGCAACACTGGGTTCATCAGTTTCCATAGCTATAAAATGTGGCATACTTACACCTATTAAAGCAACATCATTTATTAACAGTTCAACTGTAGTGTTAGACTGCCTGGGTTAACCTGTCTCAGTTTCTTCTTTGTAAAATGAGAATGACAACAGTAACAACCCAAATAGAACTGTCATAAGGATTAGATGCGTTAATCAGATGTGAACAAACAGAACTGTGCCTGGCACAATTGGTATTCAAAAAAGATCAGTATTTTTAGGGCCTCCCTGGTGGTGCAGTGGGTTAAGCAATGCACTATGAAGCAAACCGCAGCCACTACAGCACGAGTTCTACAGCACAAGTTCGATCCCTGCCTCTGGCCAGGGAGGGGACCCACATGGCACAGCAGACCTCTCCTCCCTCACTGGCTGCTCTCCTCAGCAGTGTGTTTCAGTCAGTCTGCCTGTTCTGCTCCCAATTCTGTCTCTGGTGAATCCTCTCACCTCCCTGGACTCTGGCCTGTACTCCAGCTCTTGTATGCATAAATAAATCTTTAAAAAAAATCAGCTGTTTTTAGTCCAACTGTTATTATCTCACAGAACTATTTTTGAGGATTAACTGCAATTATATTGCTAAAGCAATTAGTACAATTAATTATGTCCCCTTCTTTTTGAACTTTTATCTTTTCAGCGAAAACTTCAGGCTTCAAAAAGCACACATCCAGAGCTCTGAACAAGTTGAGAAACTACAGGAAAAGTCACATAATAAACTGGCTAAAATCTGTATTGTTTATAAATTCAAAGCACACTGTCTGGTATCAAATGTAACATTATTCTCCAGTAAACTACCCATCACTTGAAATAAGTGATTTCATTGATTAGACACATCTCCCCATGAGATTCTTTGACTTCTGGCATCATGGGTTAATTTAAATGGTAAGATTCACAGTATGTTAAATTGTGCTGTTGGCCATGAGAGGCAGCACATATATGCCTCTGAGCTACAAGGTAAATTCTAGTCTCCTCAAGAGGACTTAATAAGTAGACATGAAAGAAGCATTAGAAAAAATTTTTTTCCTTCATTCTCTGCTGTCTTTAAAACTTAGCTTTGTTGTTTAGAGTTGCCACTATTTGAACTAGTGGGCTTTTCTTAACTGTGTTAAGATGGGAGGTATTTATTATACAGGTAATAGGGAAGATATAAGAAGTTTATTTACATATGTACCCTCTGTGAAGATAGTATGTATTTCAAGTAGTCTTGCTATCTCAGTTATTGCTGTTCCTCAGTTGAGGGAAAAGACAGTTTGCCTCATAACAATATTGTATTCTGTATAGATATCTTCCAGGTCTTGATATCAATGTTAGTATCAATAATTACATCCTCTGGAATGTAATTAAGTGAGGTGTTTCAAAGTACAGTGACCCTGAACAACATAGACTTGAATTGTGTGGGTCCACACTTACATGTGGATTCTTTCGTCTGCAGGTTTTGCATTTGTGACAGGGGGCTGAAGCCAAAGACTATTACAGGTGGCTCCCTGGTCTTTGGCTTCAGCCCCTGTTATACTGTGGCGCCCCATGTTACACATTCATTCAAATGAACTGTTGGTTGGTTGAATCCTCTATTACAGCAGATCAACTATAAATTATATGTGGATTCTCAACTGTTGGGGGTTGGTATCCCAATCCCCTCCATGTTCAAGGGTCAACTGTACTCACAGCATCCAACTTTGGCTTGTCCTGAGCAAGAAAGCCTACTTACTGAAAAGCAAAAAGATTGGCATAACTTAAGGATGAAACTGAAAACTGGTAAAGAGACTGAAGGCAAGAAAGGCAAAAGATAAGTTTGATAATTATCAAATAAGTTGTAATGCTTGCAAACGTCACTGTTTTCAATTAATTCATATTTAAAAGACATCTGTCCAATAGAGTTGCATGCAGATGACTGATTCACTGGGATACCTAGTCCAATTTCTTTCATAAATCCTCTGTGCCAGATTAATCAGAATCCCAAGTTAAGCAGAAAAGCAATACTCCCAAATCTCAAGAACCCACTATTACAATGGGTAAAAGTGCTCTAAAATAAGGCAAATCTAATCTAGGCAGATATTCTGGAAACTTACTGATGAAGATTATCAGTTACTCATGGGTATGTCATTAAACACTAATATCCAACAGATAAAGGCAACTTTAGGAATAAAATGACTAGTGAAGGGGTGCTCTATAAAAGGTTAGGCCACTTATCCAAACTTGTCTGTATTTGCAGAACTCACAACAAAGTAGGAATCAAACTGGCTTATTGTATCAGCTTAGAACACTAGCTAGATATATATGTTTAAATCAGAAATCCATGCATTATAGCCAAAATGGGTACAATTACATTCTTCTCTTGTAAGGAATGCTGTTTATCATCCTAATGGTTTCCATTTCTTCACATCTAGTATAAATAAGCTAATCTGAACACTAGGCACGAATGAGCATTCACAAAGCAAGTATATATTGGACCAATATAGATTTAGAAAAATTACAAGCAGAGCAGAAATTGGGAGATTGGTTTAAAAAGAATTTGAAATCCTAGATGGTTCATTATGTTTTAAAACATTAAAAAAAAGTAAGAAAGATTTGGCTTTTTACTCCTCCACATGAAAAAGAATGAGTTTACTTGAGGAAACTGAAAAAGATTTATAGTACATGGAAGAGGAAGAGGTTTCTAATCTAGGAAAGCAGTACTTTGGGTTAGAATCAAACCACCTATTAATTACAGAATTTTTAATACTAGTGGGAATAAATTAATTCTTGCCATCATTATGCAAACCAGTTCAAGTAAACTCAGATAAATGGCCAAACTTACTTATAAAAAACGTATTTTTTTGTAGTATTTTATGTGAACATGGTATCCACTTACGTCTACATTACTGTGCATGGGAATTGGTTTTAAGAACTATTTTGTTACATCTATAAGCACTGCCCTAGATTTTAATTTACCTGCGCCTTTAAGGCAAGAATGTATCACAAATCTTCTCTAAACATTTCCAGACAATGAGAATCAAAAGGAGCACAAAGAACATTATGAAAAAAGGATCTTGGAAAAGATGGCAAACTCTTTCAAGAAACTGATGCAGATATGGCAACACAATCTCAACCAAACTACCATAAAAGTGAAATGGCAGGAACAACAAATGTGGGAGGGAATTCTTTGAAATCTATTTCAGATATTGGCAAGTATTAGATAGTATTTCAGACTTTGCACACGCTGTGGTCTCTGTCACAAGTATTCAACTCTGTCAAAGTAGCTACAAATGGCACCTAAATGAATAGGTGTGGCCCTATTCCAGTAATACTTTATACAAACAGGTGGCCTCAGGATTTGGGTTGGGGACTACAGTTTGCCCAGGCAGAGCTAATCCATAAATCCCAGAAATATACTTTGCTAAAGGGGAATCCTCTCAAATTTAGGCATTTACTTGACTTAACCACTAGTCCCTTTTCTAAATCTCAGCAACCAAAATATTTCAAATATTTTATACTGTTTTCCACATGGCATGAGTCAAGAGCCCTATTTTCAAAGGCTGAGTTCCATAAAGACCCATCAGTTATTTTTTGAACAAGTAAAAACACAGATAAGGACATTTGAGAAAGAGAAAAAAAGGTACCTGTTCAATATGAAAAAGGAAAAACTTCCAGTATTACAACTCTTTTCTGATTAAATGCTTTCTCACTATAAATATGAAAGCCTTTTGTCTCTATTCAATAAATGTCCTTTCCATTACTCACTGCTCTCATTTCTTCTATCTCCTAGTCAAAATGTAGTTTTTACTAGTTAAGAGAAACACAACCAAGGTCAAGTAATAGCCAAGCAATTTAAAAGTTCTCTCTTGATGAAAGACAACTTAGATACTGAGTATGAAGTTCACTATTTCACTTTCCTATCAGACCACGTCCTATCAAGGCCAGGTTTCAATTATGAAATTAGAGGGAAAATGGTTATTTCTGTTGAAACACCATCTTTGGAAGACTCAGTTTCATTGGTGAAGATAGAATCAGAAACATTAAAAATTCTGAAAACAAAGGAACAAGAAAACTTTCTTTAATGCTATCTCCCTTCGTTTCCATTCTCTATCCTTTAGGAACTAAGTTATTTTTACATACTCAAGATTAGCTTTAACTACTTGGTATAAGGATATGGGTTGGGGCTAGTTTGCAACTTTAAAACTCAACTCAGTTCAGAGGTAAATATGGTTCTGAGTAAAATGAGAACAAGTCATTAGAAAGAGCCTTTCTACCTAAGTACAGTGCTACTGCTAGGCCAACTATATTTTATACTGCTTCTCAGAGTTCAGAGAGAGTAAAAGGTTCCACTTAGAATAAAAGATAACTATATTGCCATCTCTCTTCTTTTGCTGAGAATACTGGTTAGCTCCTTTGCTATTAATTGCCACTCAACGAATGAAAACAGTCCCAGTATTTCCTGTTTCATGGCATTAAAGTACTTAATGATGATTTAGCTCTCACTGCTAATGCAGTTCCCTTCACAAGGTGACATGTGCATGTTAAGATTTGGTAATGAGTTTTTAACATTTGCTAAAGTCCATTTAGTATATCCTTAAGAGAGGTATCCTCTGTGCACACACCACTATAGCTATTCACTAGTGCAGACAGAACACTACTAACTCCTATGCCCCTACAATGATGTTAGCTAAGAACTAGGGCAACGTCACAGTGTTGGGACTCACATAATTATTTAGAAAGTAGTATCTTTTCCTACCTAAAATGGGGAAATTACTTTCAGAAATTTTAAAATAGCTAGCCTGGCTTGAATTTTCATGATTTCATGACTTCAGGCTAGATCAATTAAGAGGACAGAACCAGCAAATGTGCAATGGAAGAAGCACTCTGTTCTATTCACAATATCAATACAGCAAAAAACTATTGGGATGGGAATGAAGGGGGGAAAGGGAGGGGGAGGAACCCAACATACAGGCTTAGCACTTCAACTTCATTAAAAATTTTTGTTGCTAAACCTGGATGGAGGACTGAAAAATGCTGCAAAGTTTCACTTTACAGAAATTACTGCACTTCACCATTACAATTTGGTAATAGTTTAAAAAGCTGTTTTTCACATAAGAGATAAGAAACAAGCAAAGGAATAAAAAGCTTTCCAGAATACTCCTTTTCAAAAGAAGATGGACTTGAAAAAATTTTTGGTAGGCTTAAAAACTCCATCTAAAGCAGCATATTCTGTATTCTCACCTCCCTGCCTAATTAGTCATGCCAAAATTTGTCGATTGAAAGCTTTGATTACTAACTAAAGTGTTTCCCTAGAGACTTCCGCCTAATTCCAACTCCACTATTTCTATGGCACAGAGCACAGTTGGTCTGTAAGAAGGTTCAAGGTGCATTTTTACTCTCAGGATGTTGCCCAACTGAAGAAAGTCCCAATCTATGTCTCCCACAGCTCCAACACTACCTTAAAGGTAGGCTCTTATCAAATGGTAGCATTACATTCCTACTGAAAGACATGTTTCTGTTTTCCCAGAAGAGAAAATAACTTTCCCTAGTGATACTGTGTAGCCTGTACAAATGATGTGCAATTCTTAGCTTAAGAGTTACCCTTTGTGTTCTAACTTCCTATCATCAAAGAAATGCTTCTTTTCTATCCACCTTTTCACATACCACAAAGCATTCTGAAGAAGTGAGCACACTATGACAGTCTCATAAATGGCTCACCAGTGCAGGCATAATCAGCTCTTCTCCTAAATCATCTATGCCTCAGCACCAAAACAATTTCTTAAACAACTATGTATTTTAATACTCTTAACAACATTAATGATCAATTAAGAGAAGCTAGAGATTTTTCTCTTTTCTATTTGCACTGTAACTTGTAAGCATCTACTGTATGCTTGCATCCTTTAATACTCCTTCTTTATTCTCTACATGCAAGACAGGGCATCTAAAGCTCTATATATTTGGTAAGTTCTTTCTGATTCTCTGCTGGATTAAGAATCTCAGAAATACCCAGAATCACCAAAAAGGTCCCTTAAAGTTTTAAAAATCTTAGGAATGATTAAGTAACCAAACCTGATCAAAGCTGATCATTTATTGCAACATGATTGTGCATGATGTTCTCTGGTAAATGCCCTGTAGTGTATTATTAAAAAGCAAAGCTCTTGGAGTCACCAGCAACTTGCTGGTGGTTGGTTTATGAATTACTAGGTTTGCAGACATGAGACAGATTTAGTGAGGTTCTTCTATAGGACTGAAAATATAAACTATTCCCTATGTAGAAGGAAATGGAATTGTGGTTGAGAACCAGCGTTGTATTTCTTCAACCACAATACTGCAGAAAAAATGTTTAAAACTTCATATAAAAGTTATCAAATATGGACACCTGTGGATTTAAAAATACAATCCAGGCTCATTTCACTGGAAAGTGACATTTTGATGTACAATATTGCTGTTATGTGAAACTAGCTGAAGAGATAGGATGAAACTTTGGTAGTCAGCCTAACACATTGATTCATCTGGACTAGAGCCATTTCCTAACACCCTAAGATAAATAAGCACTATGGTTTACAAACACCAATCAGAAGTTGCAGTTTGGCTCTGTGCTGTTTGATATTTGCAAAACAAAAACACTTCCTTCCCTGCTCTCCTCTTTCTGAAGACAATAGGTTACTCTAAAATGCACAGTACCTAGTGGGAGCACTTTACCCAGTATTTCACTTCCTGCCGCCTCAAGTGCTGCAGGCGATGTCACCCACCAGAACACTGCTCCAAGATGGCTGCTTACATGAAACAATCAGGCAAAGTACCAGGTGCCTTAGTCAGGGCAAAGATGAGGTCTAACCTGTCAAAACAAGAACCACTAGGATTTTCTTCTTTTTCCTCGCAACGTGAAACTGCATGTCCTGGCAGGGAAGGAACAGGAGAAATTCCTCCTCCTCATCACCATGTTGGTTACTTCCTTCTTTCTTGTGGCAGCTGGTTCAGATGACCAAGGCTCCTGCTGCATTTTTTAGATCTAGGCAATTACAGCCACCAAGATGATATGAACCAAAGTACAGTATTCAAACACGATGTAGATAAATCATCATTTATCAATTTTGTTAAAAAATTTTTTCTTATAAAGTTAACAAACCAAGGCTGTTGATCCCTGAATTAGAAAGTTGATTTGCTTGATTATTTTCCAAAGTGTGAGGTGGGAAGGAGGAGGGGAAGAGCCTTTAGTGCTTTTGTGTATGTTGCTGATCCTCTAGTTTGGCAACATCTTGGGAGCATCTTCCGGTCTAGTGATGTGGCATTTTGTAAATCTAAGTACCAGCCCATGGCCCTGATGCTGGCAGCTTACGGCCCACAGGGGAAGAGGGTCTGCCCCCTCCCCCTCTATATTTCAATCTGGCCCAGTGGTAGACACACTGCCCTGGGCAGTTTCCCCAGGAGCAACTGTCTCTTCCTGTGAAGGTGACTCTTCCTCAGCTTGTCCTCTAGATGTTACAGTTGTTTCAGGGGATATACTGTGAGGCCCCTCCAGTGGGATACAGCCAGGGTGGTTTTTGCGAAAGTGCTGATTCAAGATGGCCTGGAAGGGGAAACTTTTGCCACAAACATGACAGTGAAAGGGCTTGTTGCCTGTATGCTTGCGGATGTGATACTCCAGCTGATCTTTCCGAGTATACTTCTTGCCACACATGCGGCAAACAAACGGTGTGATGCCCATGTGGAGGCGCATGTGGCGGTCCAGGCTCCCCTTCTGGTTGAAAGATTTTGCACAGTAGATGCAGGTGAGACGGGGGTTGTACCGGAACCACCTCTCAGATACTTCCTGCTCTCGGAGATATTCCACATAGCCACTGACTCCCATCATTGCTGACTCGTCTACCTGTGCCAGGTGAGGAAAATAAGAAAGCCATTAAGCATACATATTAAAGAAATAAAATATATCTCTACCTCTGTTAGTAGATGAAATGCTTATTTTTAGTAGCAATCTAAACATGGATTACTACCAAAAAATAAAGATATTAACATAATACTTGTTTAAAAAATTGAGGATACTCTATATTTCATTACTATAAAAACAATAAAGTTACTTTCTGGTCAATTGTGTGCTTATTAAACCCCTGTTAAATGTCCTATTTTCAATTATGGGTGAATCTGAGTCTATATACCATACTCTTGGATTCTAATGTTGCAACTATAGTCTAGAGAATCAGGTGGGTACTTAGGCAGTGCTTAATGAAACTTTCTGTGATGCTGAAGGAAATCTTTGACAATCTGTACCATCAATACTAGCCACATGTGGTTACTGGCATTTGTAATGTCTATTGTAACTAAGGAGCTGAATTTTTAATTTTAATTACTTTCAATTAAAATTTAAATAGCCACAAGTAATGTTACTTTGTCAGATAGTACAGAATACAATGTGGTAAGCACATTATAAAGTACATTTATGGCATTATCACTAATACCAAACAGTAAGGAGCTTTAGAAAAATATATATAACTTATTTTTAGGCAACAGTATCCTTTTCACCCAAGAATATTTAAATACCATACCAACATATTATTCTCATTCTAAAAACAACTTAAAGTTGAACTGACCTCAGTCAACTGGCAGAAGAGCTGGAGAGAATAAACTAAGATATGAATTTACAAACTTGGTTACTTTTTCCTATAACCTTTTCACAAATTGATACTCAGTAAGTATTTATTGAATTGAATGACTACTGTACACCAAATACAATGATAGGCACCACAGAGGCAGGGGCAGAAGTATAAGACTTGTTTCTCATTTTGCCCTCTGAACAAAATGATTAAAACTCATGAACTAAACGAGACAAGACAAAGAGAAAATACATATTCCTAATGATATAGCTAACTTACTTTCAAATATCTTATACTAATATTTGGTGTCCTTCAAACGCAGTGCAGAGATATGACCTAATTTTATCCATTTATTATTTATAGTGGTTTTGAATGGACTTAAGCAGATTCACTTAAATAATCTGATTATGTATTATTCCTTCATTCTTAGATTATACAGTATCTCCCAATTTCTTATGATAATAAACTTACTTTCAATATTATATAAATGATAACTATAAAAGTAACATTAGAACTCTGCTGTTGTTAAGCAATAAAAATGAGAGAGAAGATAAATAGGTGGGATTACATCAAGATAAAAAGCTTCTGTACAGCAAAGGAAACGTTAAACAGAACAAAAAGAAACC